>JASKUP010000033.1:2400000-3000000 GCA_030448955.1 Trichopoda pennipes
GTGTAATGGCAGGATCGCCATGTAATGTGTATTGAAATGCATGTTATGATTGGATTCTCCGGTTTTTTAGTTTTATAGAGTTTTACGTGACTTTGTATGTATATTGATTGTTCCCTATAGTCCTCGTTTTATTTTAACCAACGGTCGAGGAGGACAGTTCAACAAAGTAGGCGTTCAAAAGAACTGCCAGCAGATTTGTGAGAAATACATAGAAGGCTAGGCACGTGAGTGCCGATTAATGTTCAGTTTAAAACTAATTTTATTTACAAATTAACCTAGCTTATATACTAATGAACTATTGTCTAAATTGAGGGACTTTCTACTTTCGCTCAATTTTATTATTTCTATTCTTATTCTTGCACATTTGCCCTTTCTTTATCCATTTCCACTTATACTTGTTAATACATAATTTAATTTTTTAGTAAAGTAGCTGCTTTCTACTTTATTGCTAAAAACCCACATTTTGTATTCCTTATTATAATTTTCCCCATTAAAATCGCAGAATACAGTTACTTATTGTAAAAATAGAAAACATACGATATGATAGCGTACTATTTTTGTTTTTCGAACATTGGTTGAAATAGAAAAATATTAATTTAAAGTGACAGTCAGTTTTATAGCTTTTGTCGCTAAATGCAAAGAATGCTAAAAAAAAGTTAAAGCCATCCAAATAATTTATTCAAAATTTAGTGATCTCTTAACACAGTGGTCCCTTGGTATAACCGTAAGCAATAAATTAAAAAAAAATCCTGTTGCAAGTGGTTGTAAGCTACATTGGATTGGTGATTTTTGAATTGCTTTTAATTCGTCGATTATTTTATTAAAAATACTTGTTACTTTAACAACGGATGTTAATAGGATTTTATTCTGTTTATAAAAATAGTTTTGAAATTATTGGTCTTTGTTTATTTATACTTATTTGAGAATTCCCCAATTAGTATAAGTTCGTGCCACATGATCTATGGGCTGTAAACTAGAAATTTATGTAACACAAAAGACATACAAATTCAAGGATTGTTAAACAAATTGTACGATTCTTTTATAAAACAAAATTCTGATAGAAACTGTCTTACTCAGCGAAATGGCAGAAAATGTGTATTTATCACTAATCCTAATGATTAAAAATTAAATTGTACACGCGATAACCAAATCTGGACTTGCGTTTCACGATGGTCAACTATCCAGGGTGACTTCCTTGCAAGTGCTCCATGTACTTTGCGCCACTTTTTCTACTTCCTATGTCTTACTCTATTTTACTAGCGAATTTATCTTCTGATATTCAGTATCTTTGACTTCCGTCACTACTTTCTGCACATGCTCTAACCAATTTTCTGTTTTTGGTATAGTATCAGGAAATGCTGAAAACTTAATCTGAACTTAATCCATCCGGTATAGTGATTGCAATACCAAAACGTTTGGAAACAATAAGAACAGAAAATTTGGAAAGTGATGTTACTTTGGCTAGTTAAATATTTTTAATATGATCAAAAATAAATTAAAATAATACGACTTTCTATTTATCATAAATGAATTATAGCCAAATTTCGAAGTTTCAAATAATTTACCATTTTTTCATATACTTATATGTTTCGTAATAAAACCAAAACCAGCTAACTACAGAATAAATAAACATTCGCAGAATATAAATTAGCTTCAGCTGATTCCATTAGCGCAGATAAAACTTTATTAATTTAGGTTAATTATTTTTATTATATGTAAATTATAATTAAATCAAATAAAATTGCTACATATATATATATATATGAAAAATATACTTTATTTGTTCCAGCTTAATCATCCAATTTTTGACAAACCGTTTTTGGAGGCTGAACCAAGTTTTGAATCTAAGTTACAATATTTAGATTTTAGTATGGTATCCACAACTAAACCGTCACTTAAAATGCTGTTAACACGTTGTCGGCAGTTAAAAAAACTTAGTTTGGAGCATGTTGCTCTTAATGATGAAGTATGCAATGAAATTGCTAAAAACACTAACCTGGAAGCCTTAAACTTAGCCATGTGCTCTGGACTTGAAGCTTGGAGTATTAGAAAAATGATGGAAAACCTTAAACAGTTAAATAGTTTAAATATTTCATGGACTAATTTATCAGTCGACGCAGTTACTTCATTAGTAACAAATGTAACTCCAAATTTGATGCGTCTAAATGTGGCAGGCTGTCGAAAAACTATGTTCGATTCTCGTAAGTTACCTTCATTAGTAAAAATATTAAATTTTTATTGTTCATACTTAAAAATGATCCAATTTATTTCAGATTTGGCTAGTTTAGCTAAACGTTGTCCGCAACTTTTGGAGTTAGATTTGTCAGATTGCACAGGTCTTACTGGCAATGCTATAGCTATAATCTGTAAATTTAAAATGCTCGAATATTTATCTTTATCAAGGTGTTATTTGATACCAGCAACCGCCTACATGTAAGTTTTTTGATTTGACTTTTTAGAATTAAACAGAAATAAATCAAAATTTCTTTATTTATAGAGAATTACGCAATATGTCTACGCTTACGTATTTAGATATTTTTGGCATGCTCACCGATTCCGCCTTAGAGATGTTGGAGCATACATTCTCCAAAGTGGGCATTAATAAATTTATTCATAGTTCAGTAGCTCGTCCAACTGTGGGTACAAGGCGAACATCTATTTGGGGCCTACGTACACGAGATTAATTTCTTATAAAATTACTAATAAAATCCTCTCCTCTCACTTAACGTCACATTACTTTCATCTTGCTTGTTGATTCTACAAATAATGATTTTTTATACCAATTTTATTTAATTGTTAAAATATAGACTTCTATTTTAAAATATGGGTTTCTTCTGACTTTATTTAAATCATAATTATTTTCACTAAAAGAAGCATTTCGCAATGTTTATATGTTTCTCTGTTTCATTTTGTCGGAATATTGTTTAGTGGTAATTTATTTTTATCTTCATTTTAAGCATTGAAATAACATTTTTTTCTGTAATGAAACTATTTAAGGAAACTGCAAATATGGCTAAGTTCTAAATTAAATAAAATATTATTCGGGAATGAAATAAAATTTTAGTTATGTAAGTATTGTGTATAGAAATAATAAAACTTCATAAAATAATATAAAAAGTGTGTTTGCTTTTCTTCTTGGTTTATGGCATATTAAAATTTCTGCTCATATTGAGAGTGTAGGATAAAAATAATGTTTAGCGGCGAATAAAATAATCACCCTTATTCTGTTTTTGGTATTCCCAACAGTCTTATGACGACGTTGCGAGTTTAACGATCATTTTAATAAAATATAACACACATATCTAATATTTAAGTCAGCAGTACACAAAGTACTATTTTTGATAAAATTGTTCTGAAGAAAATATAAACTGTGTGAAAAAAAAATCAAATCTGTATTTTTTTTATTATTTATATTTGACCTTTTTTTCTTCTTCATTAAATATTTTCTTATTAAATAAAATTTGTATTAAATTGAACCTAAAATAAATTAAAATCAAAATGTTCAGCAAATTTGCCACAGCTTCTTCCAAGGGACTCAGTATAAGTTGATTAAATATGCCACCTCCATTAGTTTTGCATTCCATTTTTTTACTTTTAATTTTAGGTCGCACTAAATCTGAAAAAAGAATTTTGTCAAACATGTATTGAACTACATACTATACCTTTTGCCATCTATCACTCGTTCTACTTGGTGGGCCAAGGGGGTTTAGAGCAGTCTTAATACTTTCCCATTATTCCTTAAAATTAGTAGAAACACTGCTTCTTCGAAATCCCTTGGCAAGTGATGGATTTTTGTTTCCAATTCTTCCACTAATTTTTTAAATTGGTTGGCGTTGGTAATTTGAATTTTTTCGATTTTATTTGTACTTTTTTGTATTTTTAGTATTTTCAATCTAAATAAAAACAAAAGTTTTTCCAAAAATAAAAACAAAAGTTTACAACAGCACGACACCAAAATCACATCACACGGCAATTTAAGGCAACATCAACGTCAAATTGTCTTAAATAATACCAAACATGTATTGCCAGTCATCGATAAATGAAAATATTGCCAACGAGAATACGAATTTACAACAAACGATAAAAAACGTTGTCTTCTTGAATAAGTTTGAATAAAATCTATTATTTACAAATCGTGTAAACATATACTTCACTCTATAGTTCAAAGTTTTGATAACAAAAAAAAAAAAAAATAAATAAGCGTCGTCCTAGAGAAACGCCTACCAGACTTATTACTGAATTATACGCAATTAAACAGGCTGTAAACTATGCGGTACAAAAAAGAACGAAATAAATTATTTTCGTCGATAGCCTGAGTGTTATTAAAGCTATAAAAATAAATGATAATGGGAAATATGACGACATTCTACACCTCCCAGATGCTAGTAGCTCTTTGGTGTTTTGGATTCTGTCATATATCGGGATCCAAGTTAACGAAGCCGCTAATTGTGCAGCAAAAAACGCTTTAAAACTAAATAACGTTCACGATGTTCCATGTTTTTCCTGGGCCTTGTCAAATCCTTTCAATAACTTTAAAAGAGGTAGCAAAATCTAGTGGCTAAAAGACCCAAATATATACAACAAAAATTTATACGCATGGAATGCATTACGCTCAGTCGTTTAGGAGTTGGGAAAACTTTATTTACGGCGCAACATTACTACGACAGATGCGACCCAGTTTTGAGTAGTTTTTGCAAAGAAATCTTTTTTAATTTTAAATACACAATTTCAAAAAAAGGGATTTTTTAATTTTTTTGTTGTTGTTGTAAAAAGTCGCACCCTTCCAACGAGACGAATTTTTATTAAGACTTTAGTCAACTTTTCGTAATCTAATAACTTTGAAGAAAAATTTGCAAAGGTTGTCTTCATTTTCGAATTTTTAATTTAGATAAATGCGTCATTTGATGCCTCACTCATCCCACTTTTAAACATCGATTAATAATATTTAAATAATTGCTTCTTGCAAAAAAATGTGGATATTTTACGAATTAGAAAAAAAATATTTAAATTTTAATTAAAAATTCCACTGGAATTGCCCTAAATTTGCAAATTATATTTCTGCTATATTCAGAAATAATATTTATTTTATAATATACAGGCATTTCACACATTCCGATCGCAATGACTTTATTTTCGTTTTAGCCGTTTTGATCAGCTTTGTTTTAATTTTTTGCGATTTGGATCAATTTTTGTATTCCTGTTAAATTGCTAATTTTCAAAATTTCAATATGACGATATTGTGAACACCAAAGTAATATAGTCTAAATAAGGATATAAAGTAAAAATTAATTTAAAACTATAAGAAACAAAATTTTAGAAAAAACAAACATTTATTTAAACATTAATATCCTAAAAAACAAAAAAAAGTCGATTGACTTTTGATTAAAATTAAAATTCACGACATAATTGGCCTAAGGAGGTATTTTGTTTTACTAACTTAAATAAATGAATCTTTTCGTCACCACTGTATATTAAATGCAATACACATTTTCTCAATATATTATATAAATTGTTTTTATTTATTGTATTTTATTTTTATGAAATATATATTACAAAGTCTTTTTAAATTCATTTTTGTTCAATTATTTGTTTTTGTTTTGAATACGAACAAAAACCTATTTTGGAATTGTTTGTGTCATTAATTTTTTAAAGAATTCATTATTTTAAACGTAACTATCTGTTTACTTTTACAGAAAAGTTTTATTTTTCTATTAAAAAGTGTGTTTTTTTTAATTAAATGCTTAAGTAAGAAATTATGTATTTAAAAAAGTACTTAATATATATTCTGCTTAAACTAATTTTTATTTATAAGTTTATTTTTCAATTTTATGTAACTATAATTTTTTATGAAGAAGAAGAAAAACCCTATTTACAAAATTTTCATTCATGAACATAATTTAAGGTGTACATATAACG
This sequence comes from Trichopoda pennipes, assembly GCA_030448955.1. Taxonomy (NCBI): domain Eukaryota; kingdom Metazoa; phylum Arthropoda; class Insecta; order Diptera; family Tachinidae; genus Trichopoda; species Trichopoda pennipes. The sequence goes on from JASKUP010000033.1 coordinate 2,405,917, forward strand.
TTTGGAATTTGATTTGCTGGCTTGAAACCTATGCACTCTATAATGTTTAAAGTATGTGGTGCACCAACGACATTATTGGAAGAAAAATAGTTTTCAGTGAATAGATATTGGTGACAGGAAATTACTTTTTATAGCCGTTACTTTAACAGAAACTGCCCACGTTTGATTTGACTCTGTTTAATTCTTTTTTGTAGCGAATGTATGTATATATATACATATATATATATATATATATATATATATATATATATATATATATATATATATATCTAGTACATAACATCAAAAATTGTATGTCTATTAACGCAAAGCCAGACGAGGGTGTAGTTTGATTTAAACAATATTTTATAATCAGTCGGAAGTTTTATAATTTTGATTTATAAAGAATAAATTTAAGTTTGAAATGACATATAGAATACCCCATACAATATTCATTAAAATCTTAATAAGTATAAAAAAAAGTAAAATAAAAATGTAAAATAGAAAACCTTACATTGACTGCCATACAATAATTTATAATTTTCCCTAATACACCTTTTAATATTGTAAATAATTAGAACATTTTCAAAATATATAAAACGTTACATTGTTTTCATTTAATTTAAACAGGTAATGATGATTTTGAATTAAAATGCAATCTTGTTTTTGTTTAGTGTGCTTTTATCATGGATATATCGTTAGAAATAAGTCTTAGGCTGATGTGGGGGAACTATAAATTTGACTTAGGCAAATTTTTTACAACATTTGCTTTATTGTTTATTGTGTTGCCTTTTAGAATAAATTAAAATTTGTTAAAAATAAACAATATTAAGTACATAAAAAGAGTTTTTATTTTCTACGAGCTCTTGGTTTTTTATACATTTATGTATTATTTTTTATTTGTAAGAACATTATTCAGTTCTTTGCTATCTATATTTTAAAATACATTTCAGAAGCACATTTTTTAATGTCATGATTTTTACAAAGATATGGATTTAAAAAATTTTAACAAAAACACGTTATTAATTTGATGCTAGTTTTTTTTTTCTTCTTAGTAGTAAATGCTGTGTCACTTAATTGAGTTTTTTATGTACAGTAGCTCATACAACTTGTAAATTATTTGATAATTTAGTTCTCAAAAATTTAGGAATTATTTAATTTAATCTACACGTTAATTTGTGCTAGATTACTTTTAAAATAAACATTTTATGATATTCTCATAAAATTTTTATTATTAAAAATATATATTTGAAAGGTATCGGATTTTTCAACAAGAAGTTTGTTTTTCAACTGTGGCAACACTAACAACATGACAGTTTTGACATTTAGTTTTTTGACGTATTTGTAGTAGATTCATTGGCAATTGTTACAATGAACTCAATTTCACAAGAAAATCGCATTAAAATAATTAAAATTTAATATGAAAATGATGGCTCTGTGAAAGTTACATTTCGTAAAATTCGTAATATTATCGTTCTTCTGAGACAACTATTAAAAATTTGGTCGACAGGCTCGATACATAATGTGCGAAACACCCAAGCGTGTTCGACCGGGTCGTTCAATTGAAAACATCCCAGACGTGAGCAGATCCAAATTTGTAAATTTTTTTACGTTCTCAATAATTGGGGTTATCCAAAACCACCATAGAGCGAAGCCTTAGAAGTTTCAACTGATGGAGGAATTAAAGCCGACATTCACATTGCCATAGATTAGATTCATTTAGAAACAACCTGTTGGTTTTTCTGAAAAAAATTTTTTTTTCACTTATCAGGTATGTCAACAAGCACAATTGCCACATTTGGGCTTCTTAAAATCCTAGAACGATTATTGAGAAGCCTTTGCATGCTCCACATGTCACTGGATGGTGCGCTACGTGCGGATATCACTGGCATGTGGTTTTTAGAGGAGGGTGCCACATGTCACACAGCCAATGAAACGCTTAATTTATTACAAACCAAATTTCTGTTAGTAATATATTTATATAATGAAAGAACTCCTTCTAAACTCTGTTTTATATACAAACTAGCGTGCCCGTGACTGCCTTGCAAGTCATTTCGTCGACATTTTTTGATCGATTTTGGTTCGCGGTATTGAAAAACAAAGCACGTGAACGTGATACATATAACTGATCGTGCAAAAAACAGGGATCATTGAAAAGCAACAGGTATGGGGAACTGAAGCCATTTAAATCAAACGGCAAATCTGGAGGAATCATAGGAATGCGTGGTTTCAACACATCGCCCTTATATTTTTCTTTTAAAATTTTTGCTTCAATCACATTTTTCATGACTTTTTTGACTACTAAACGTGTCCCATTGCAAAGTCGTGGCTGGCAAGCAAAATAATTGGTACACCAACTTTCATTTGTAGGCGGTGGGGCGGCAGTCCAGATAACTCAAGCGAATTCAACATTTCGGAAGTTTTAAAATTTTGATATTTTATTATATATGAGTGAGTTTTTTTTTTTTGTAAATATCTTCGGAACTACATAACCGATTTAAGAGATTATATCTCGTTTTGAAAAGCATAACAATGGCTTTAAAAAATAAATTAAAAAAAAAAAAATAACAAATATGTATATGTCATTGGTGGGTTTTGCCACGCCCCTCCGCCCACAGACCGAAAATTAAAAATCGGACTACACAGTGTCACCCGCCTGAATATTCTGAAGATTCTCTGAAAATTTCATCAAAATCGGCCCAGTCGTTTTTGACTCCATTTCTTACATACATACACACATCCTCTTTTATATATATAGATATGTTTATGTTTAAAATAAGTATCTTACTTTATGACACAACTATTATGTATATCTCCATTTTGGTTTTTATGTATACGCTTTTTCACTTTAAATAAATTCGTCTTCATAATAATTTCTCGACAATCAGCTGTTAAGTGGCCAGCCAGTATTCATTCGGCCTGGATCGATTTCATCCTTAAAACTCAAAATTCGTGATGTGTTTAACGAAATAGGACCATCATTTAGCCAAAAAGTGATTAAAAACTTTGGTGAAAGAATCGACATCTGCCAGTGTAGTCATGGTAGACGTTTGCCAGATATTATTTTTCATTCATAATTGCCGAAATTTTCTTTTCGTAATGCAATACAATTTTGAATAACCTTAATCTATATTTTTTGTTTTATTTTGTTTTAAAAAACAAACTTCTTGTTGAAAAATCTTTTATTACTGCGGGGGAAAGCATATGCATTTGGCCATTTGCTCATAAAGCTTATCAGAGGATTTTGATCAAAATTTTGTATAGAAAATTCAAGAGTCTTATATCTAAAGCCAAACTGATTAAATGAGAGTTTTCATTAAATCAACATAGCAAAAAGACAAGAAAACTCAAAAACACTTCTATATAAAAACACAGCAAACATTTCGAAAACAAAAATCTAATCTTTCTAAATAAGGATTTCTTTTCGAAGCCACTAATATGTAAATTATTATTTAATTTTTTTTTTAAATTCATTTCATCTTTTTTGCAACGTAATAAATGTTTTGAATAAACTATTTAAGCACATTTGAAATATATTAAATAAGTTTTTATATTTGTACCAAAAATCTGTACGTTGCCCACTCGAAAAGGGTTTTAGGAATTTTTTCGAATTAGGGAAGACAGTTAACTGAATTTATAAATTAAATAAGGCACAATGAGAATATCATGAAATACTGGTTCGAAATAATTTTTTTTTTTAATTAAAATATTATACTCCGTTATTTGTATTCTAATTGTAAACAATTTTAAAATATTCTCACATAATATACATCATCAGAAAAGATTATGGGGAAAACATATCCATTTGCCATTCGTAAATTTCATTCGTAGTAGCGAATTGGATTTTACTAAAATTGTATGGGATAATATGGGAAATATATTTATTTATTTAAAAATAAGTTGATTAAATAAGAATTATGTTGAATTAATCAACTACTGTTTGATAATAAGAAATATTTTAATTTTATATGACAAATATGTTAAATAAAAAATGCATCTAAATTATGTCAATAGGAAACATACGATCAAATGATAGGAATGAGAACTAAAAATAATAAGTATGGTAGTTTAGGCAGATAGAACTTGTAAAAATTTTTAAAAAGTACTTTCCCAATATTAAAATCAATATTTTTTTTATTATTATTACGCGATACAAAATTCCAAAAATGTTTCGACAGCAATAAAATAAAACTCTATTAGCATGTATTATTCATAAATTTTTGTTATTTGCCTTCCAAAAGAGGAATTTAAAAAGACAAAAAACTTTGATACCAAACTGTAGTACCAATGGACACATGTAATTTTACATTTTAAATTTGTTTGTCAACAATTTTTCATTTATTGACTGATTTGTTAAATTGCTTATACACTTTTTCTTTTCCTGAAGATGCCACCCAATAGTGTGGCGATATATTAAAAAAAATATCTTAATTTTGTATATAAAAGTCCTTGTGTTTGAACAAAAAATTACTTATAAATTATTAAAAAGGTCAAATAACTATAATTATTATTTCAGAATAAAAAATAAAATCTTAACCTTAAAGAAATTTATCCTACTCAAAAAACGCCCATAAAAATTTGTGTTTAAGTGTTACACAATTAAAAATATAACTTTGATCACACAGGACACATGCATTTTTGAAATACACGCAATTTTTTATTCTCCATTCAAACTACAGCGTTTTTGTTGTAGTGTTCTTGATTTCGTTTAATTTGTTTTGCAATTCGTAGTTTTGAACATCTTCGGGAAGAAATCAATAATTAAATAAAAGGTATTTATATATATATAATGCAATCATCATTTAAAAACATAAATATTTAAATGTTTAATATAGGATTTTCTTACTTTTACAATTTTTATTAACAATTTAATAAATATTATACAACTGACTCAAGTTTTGTAGTTTGATAAGAAAGAATATTATAATAATGTATTTTATTTGATATGATACGATGGCTGTTTTGTATGAGAATTATAGAAACTATGTTAAGAATAACAACTTTTTAAACTATTTATGAGATTTTAATATCGGAGTAATTATTAAATATGTATTTGTTATTTTTGGATTCTTTTATTTTATTTGTTTTTCCTTTTTTGTTTTTGTGGGGAAATGGCAGTGGTTTTTGTTTTCTAAATTATTGTAAATTAATCATATCAATGTGGAAAGGAGGGGAGAGAACTTTGATTATTTAGGGTTCTGTATTTAAATTATTAAAACTACATTTCTTCTCAATATTTATACCTCTCTCCGTTAGCGTGTTCTCATGGATGTGCGAATTTCACGTTAATAAACTTATTTTTTTAACTGTAATATGCAGATCTTCAAAATATCATTGAGTATATATAACTTTAAGTGTAATTATGATAATTACAAATAAAAATCAAAGGGTTTTCCCACAGAATAAATGATTTTGACGTATACGACCTTAGAGCTGAACGTGCTGTAATGGACGTTACACTTGCAAATTTTTTGTTTGTGGCTTTGCTGTTCTCTTTTCGCTATATATGAGTTACAAAGAAAAAAAGCAATGTTTGGAAAACTAGGCCCTTAACTAGGCGACCAAACTTATGGCGCTAATTTTATCAAATTATAAAAATATAATTTTTTTAAATGACAAAAAACATTATTTGAGATGTTTGCTAGTAAATTATGTATGCACGTGGATTGTGCACTATGTATTTGTAAATGTATTAGTGTCAACTTTGAACCTAATTTAATTTTCAAAATACTGAACAGATTAAAATAAAATTAATTATTGATAGTTTTAATCCCTGAAATGCATATAAGAGAATAATCAGAGTTTTCTCGTCTCCCAAATACCACTTCCTTATTAATGTGTTGCAACTCGTATGATAAGAAAATTTCTAAGAACATTAAATATAAAAGTTTAATTATAAGTCAAAATAATAATAATGATAATAATTATAATAAATTCTTGATTAAAAATATAATTTAATTTTAGTTTATTATGATTTTTTGTTCCCTTGTATGAAGTTACTTGTATTTTTTAAAAGCTAAATTTATTAAAAACAAAAAAAAAACTTTTAAATTTCAAATAAACTGCATAAACATAATAAAAACTTAAATATTATATTGAAAGGATAATAACGACACATTTCGTTTAAGCAATTGAGGCTGAGAGCATGTACTTGTGTCAACTACATCAACACCATCTAATGGATGATTAAGACTATGTGAATCGTAACCTAGGTCCTGCATTGGAACGATTTCTGGTAACAAATGACGCATATGGGAAGATGGGGAACCTCGACCTTTTATTTGATGTCTATTAAAAATAAACAAATATGTTAGCATAGGTTTTAAATATCTTAAAATCACACAAACTTAAAAGTTGCGATTAAAAAAAGTAAAGATTAGAGGATAGAAAGAAGTCTTACGGATTATCTTGGTAAAAAATCAATTGCCTGCTAATAAGATTATGCAGAGTTTAAAATAATAAGATGGAAGAAAAATTATTATATAGATTTTATTTATTTGTTTAAATGAAAGAAACAAAATAATAACATAATAATAATAATCAAACAAGAAATTAAAACAGGAAATAGCGTTGCAAAATTGTAAAAATTGAAGATCTGTGCGTGTCCTCTCGACTACTGTTGTGTGTGTTTGATATACTTGAAGGAAGAAATAATGAAAAATAATAAAAAACGAAATTTTAAAATCTGTACAATCCCCTTATCAACTGCTCTTATAATATTAATATCTTAAGGCAAGTCATCGCGCATTTACAACAATCAACATAATACTGAAAAAACCTCTATTGTGATGTGAAGAAAAATTTGAAAGAATAAGTATATAAAATTGCGTTCGTAGCTAAAAAGTCGATTAGCAAAGACCAAGTCGATTAATAAAGATAACAACGAAAGTTTGTATCTGTGTGGATTTTGTCTAACCAAATTAATATAGATAGATTGATTATAAATATTCCTCCTTATATTAAATTGGTTGGTAAAATAGATGATGTTTGAGTTTACAACCTGCATTATTCTACTAGCGTCTAATTTTTCTTTTTTCTAAAAAAAATTAACACAAAAATTATAAAGGTGAATGAAGGTACTAATTAAAGGAAGTTAAACAAAAAAAAAAAAGCCCTTCTGAAGCTATTCACCTACAAAGAACCTTATGGTTTGATATCACATCTAGATATATATCTTCTGTCACAAAAATTATTTTCCAAAATATTAAGAATTTTTAAACCTTCTCGCTTGTTTCATACTGAATGTCGGGTGTGAGATAATAGCAGTGTCTATGACAAGGCTTGTGATGGATCTGAACAATTGTCGAAATTTGTAGAAAAATCAGCACTAGCCTGCTTTTCTGGAAGATGATAGAGGAACACGGAAATGTCCATGAGCCTATTTTTCAGTGAAAACATTTTACTTTCTATAATTTGATAACTGACAAAACAACGCATTAGCAACGTTGATTTAAAACTCTTGGTTTAACCAAATTGTCATTTTTGCTTTCATAGTTGTTTACAAGGAAATTAATCAGAATTGATAGGACAATTAGAAAAACACAGGCGCTCCAACAACAATTAAAAAGTGAACGATAAATACGCTAATATTTCGGATTGTTAAGCTGCATCTGTGTGGATCACACATCGATCATCAATCGTCGAACATTAATCGCATTCATGCGCAACATTATTGTTTGTTTCCGCTGTATAAAAAGCGGATATAATGTTAACAGATTTCTCTCAAATTATTGTTTTTGTTAAGACAGGTAAGTTGCTAAATGCTTTTGTACATTGAATATCAAGCAATTTTTTGACTTAAAGGCATTTTTGCAAAGATATTATGGGTTTGTACCTTACGAAAAAGCATCTTTTAAAAGCTTATTTTTAATGAAAGTTTAAGTTTTTTTTACAGTCAGTTTTACTAATTCAATTACAATAGAATATTCTCAAAAAGCTTAACGTTATTTAAGGTCGTTTCTAAAAGTTGTTAAATCCCAGCGCTAGGATTTCCTCTACACTATTTTTGTGTATGTGTATTATTTTCCGTTATCATACAAAAAGCGGAAAATACAAAAAGTTTTTTAGTGATAGCTGATGACACATAAATTGAAAGGAGCGCTCAGATTTTAAAGGAAATAACAAAATAATATATATTAAAGAAAAAATTAATTGCAATAATTACCTTTTATGTCGTTTTGCACTAAAACATGCACAACGACATGAACACATAGACGATATTGTTGATCCACTTAACGATTGACCATCATGACCTTCATAGCCACTCAATATGGAACCATTTGCAGTTATAACATCACCCTCAAGTTTTACCGAACCTTGAAGAGCCTATTTGCATTTGAAAAATTACAAAATAAAACACCCAAAAAATTTAAATATTAGTATTACAATGAATTCTAATAATTTAACATAAAACATTAAAAAATAAGAATGCTTAAACATAAACGCAATATAAAGAAAATACCGTTTGTATTCTTGTTATAAGTTTGTAATAACAATAATAACTAAGTTTTTAAAACAGGAAACGGAAGTGTAAAAAGCAAATTTGTATTGAAAGTAAAAGTAATATTTTTTAGAAGGAGGGGTGAAGTCATTTGTTTAAAATAAATTTTGTTATTTTTTAAAAAGTGTTTCTCGGTGTAAGTTATGTAATTGGAGAAGAATTTAATTTAAAATTAAATTGAAATAGCAATGTTTTTAAAATATATTTTCTTGTAAATTAAAGCTTTCACACATGTTTTGTTTTTTTTTTTAGATTAAGAGAGAAAGAGAGACAAAAAATCACCTCGTTTGTCCAAAAATTGGACTTGGTCATAAACTTTTTAACGTTTAACACGGTTTTTATCCCAAAATATTTGTTTGTTTTTTATTTATACATGGATTAAAGAAAGATTAAAAGAAAGAACGAAAATATATGTGTTATAATTTAATTTGTTGCTTTCAGAAGCATTTAAACTAAATAATATAATAAAGCAGATTTAAAAAAGGCGAAAAATGTGCGAAAAAGTGCAATTTTTTGGATAATAAATCTTTAATATTATGTTAAGCATTTTAATAAATATATTCATAATTTTTAATGTAATTATCGAAAATAAATTTACTTGAATGTTTAGCAAAAAGTGTAGAGAATATAATAATTTGTTGTTTAAATAGAAAAACATTTAAGGACTAAGGTCGGGCTATTATTGTTATTCTAAGGTAAAGATGCAAAATAAATAAATTATAAATAAATATAAGGAGTATGTTTGTGTAAAAGGCTATATTTAAAAAATTAAGCTAAGAAAAAATCTAGATAGCGTTTAAAACTAGTGGCATCAAAAATTTAAAAAAGATTATATACTCCCAAATTTCTTTTTTAAAAAATTTAAAGAAATGAATATTTCTTTCGGTGACTTAAAAAATAATACTTTCTTGGCAATTATAATAGTAAACGAGAAATTTCTTTAATCCCGTTTTGTTGGAGATATACACATGCTACATCCAAGGACTTATAATTTTTTCAATTATAATGTAAATACTAAAATAGTAGTTTTTGAAAACTATCAGGATATCAATTTTAACTTTTCTATTCGTTTTCTGTAAATAAAATACATATATGTCAGCAAGAATTATTGAAAAAAGAAAATGCAAATGGGACTTTGAGGGAACTTATACAATAAGTATGATTATGTACTCGTATGGTACGAACTAAATTGAAAAATCCCCATACCAAACAATTTATACAAGGCAAAAATATTATAAGCCCAAATAAACACAAATTTTAGAAATTATATAAAAAATCGAAATACCATTTGTAGCATTATGGGGTTATACAAAATCCCGGGAGATTGGAATGGAAATATTCCAAATATTAAATACAGCGAAAAATCTAAAGTTTCCCCTTTCTGTTTTTAATTACTAGATTTATTATCATTTATTGCTAAATTCAATATTTTAGAACAAAAATGTTATTTGGATAAAAAATTTATTTAAAATACTTAAAGCCTTTTTCCCTACGCTTTAGTAGTCATTTTCAAGCAGGACCGAGCCCCCACTCCTAGCTGAAGAGATGGAAACTATCCAATTCCTTGCCCTATTGTATGCGTAAGCTAGGAAGTTTGATGTTTAGTCTGCGTTCACATCTCTTCGACCGATTTAAGCCAACAGACACCATGAGGAGCCTCACCAATAACCAGAACAAGGCCATAGCCCTGCAGCAATTTGGTTCCCATGAGTGTATAAAGTCATTGGTCGGACTCCGAGAGTTCTATGTCTCTTCCAGTTTGGGGGTCCTACTAGCGCAGGCGATGGGCGTTGCCTTTTACCCCCGAAAGCACATGTCACGATGTGGAAGACATCCATCAAGACTGCATGCACCCGGGAGCTCTTTCTTTATGTTAAGTTATGCTTCAAATTTTTATAATTTTAAATTCAACATCGTCGCGCTAATATTAGCCAGACTCAGGGGCGTCTGGCTCGCCAGTGAAATATCTACATGAAAAAACATTAAACTGCGATAATAAAATGAGCTCATCTGAAACTTTGCTAAAGGGAATCGAAAAATTATGCACTATAGGACGTCTCTAATGAGAAAGCCTTATTTTAATGTTTTAGATTAGAATAGGCGGATAAGCAAACAGCCTATTTGTGTCCAATCAATGTGATCCTTCTCCGCTGCCCACAATGAGTTTAAGAAGGATAGAAAGGCATAGAGAAGGATGAACAAATAGAAGGTAACAGATTATAAAATGTGCAGCTACCAAGGTGTAAAATAGGTGATTTGAAAAATTCAATGAATCGGAAAATACGATTTTGGGGAATTTCCGAGAACACGATATTCTCTTTTTTAAAGAAAACTAACTAGGCAAACAAGCTTTTGGGTGGTTTCAAAAACGTTTAAAAGATTTAGGATGGTGTCAAGCATGTTGTACGAATCATCCCAAAATAAAAAGCGATATGTGGTAACAAGCACGACTATGTATTACTGAAAAGAAAAATCATCAAAGTTTAAATGCATACATATGTATATAATTTCTACTAAAATTTCAACCTTACAAAAAGTAATAAATCTATTTAAAACAAGCCATTACAAAAAAAAAAAAACATTCACATAACAAAGAAAGCTTTAAAAACCAATATTACATTAATGGTATTTACAGCAAAAAACGAATTCGTAAACATTTTAATATTACCTGCATAGCTTGTGCTTCGTCCCGGCGTTCATCCTCGGTATTCATAGTAACAAATCTAAGAACTAAAAGATTTAAAGAGGCAGCCACAATGGCCAAACCGAATAATATGAATATTAAAGCAAACATAACATATTCTGGTTTATTGTTAAGGGCATTATCCTTTTGCAAAGCTACCATATCTCCAAAACCTGCATTTAAATGAAAAGTCAAACGAGAGCATATTTATTACAAGAACACACAAAATGGTAAACATGAAACATACTCGTATCGAAAAACAACAAACAAAAAATACGAGTTACACGTACCTATTGTAGTTAAAGTAATAAAACAGTAATATACTGAATCAAAATAGCTCCAACCTTCAAATTTTGAAAATGCGGCAGCACCACCGGCTATCGTCAAGGAGCTAAGTGTTGTAACAACACATATTAAATCTACCTCAGAGGCGACAGTTCGTTTACATTGCAATGATTTTCTCACTGCCTGTATTACAAAACTATAACGAAAATAATAAAGATGTTAATGGAAAAATAAATTAATAATTTTATATTTTTGATTACCTGCTCAGTCTATTAACTCTTTCTCCAATACTTTGAAACATAACCAGACCCAGTGGTATGCCTACAATTGCATAACACATGGTAAATAATTTGCCACCAATTGTGCTTGGTGTCGAATGACCATAACCGATTGTGGTCAGTACTGTTGTTGCATAGTAGAATGCACCTGTAAACTTCCACTGTTGTCCGGCTTTGTGTGGTTCTGATTTTAATACAACCGTTTCCATAACCTTAAAATCCTCCTGAGAAATATTATATTTCTCTATAATCATATCTTCGACAGCTGAAAAAACCAACAAAAGTTTTCGATTGGAAATTAATTAATTTGGATAACTAAAGAAGTAAATATATACATATATATGTCAGAACTCAACTTTCAAAACAGCAAATTGGTTTTTCGCGAAACAAATTTCTCTGAAAAGAAATCTCTTTTAACTTTACCTTAACTTGTCCTGCACAAATTTTACCACTTATTGCACTGTTAAAATAAAATGTACATTTAAAACAATATAGCTATTGATTATAAAATATATATAGCTATAAATTTTAAAATTCCATAAAAAAATATTTAATCTACGTTAAATTTTGCTAGATTAGTGTAAAAATAAATATTTTATGATATTTTCATAAAATATCCATATGGCCATTTCATAATAAAATAAATATTTTATAAGAATATCATAAAATATTTAGTTTTAAAGAAATCTTAAATTTAAATGATTCCAAAAAATAAAATTTATTATTTCCATTGCATGTGCAGGTTGCGTTTTTGTAAAATTATTTATAAATATTTTTTGTTTCTTTATATGAATCGAGTCATAGGCTTAGTGAGTTTTCAACGGTATACAATCAATGTCTTAGTAAATGTTATTTCTTACCTTGTAAGGCCTCACAGCGCAATTTTTCAGTTTCAGATTCGAGTGCATCAAATACAGCTGCTCCAACTAATAAGTAAGTAAATGTACACACGATCAATGATATCGTGCGAACATTTTGTTTCTTCATTCTTCATTTAGAAGAATAAATTTATTTGCTTTGGGTGTGCTGGCAATAATTGTTTTTGTGAACAAGAATTTTTACATAAATGCATAACTTTTGTTTTAGTTTTTTTTTATTTTTAATGTAATAATTTTTTCTTATGTTCTATCACAACACAAAATTATATATATATTTATATATATATATATATAAAATAAAGTTATCTTACTAGGAGTTTTCATTCTTTTTTTACATTGAATCAGAAGTAAACATTTGGTGGCACACTTATATTTTTTCAGGACTTAATTCAATTTTTGGCACAACTAAAGAAGTATTTCATTTCTGTGTGTGGTTTGGAAGAATATGTATATTTTTACATTTTTTGTCACTTTATTATTTCATTTTTGTATTTTATTTATTTAAACGGCTTCATTGTTAGTAACGGTGAGAGTGAATATATGAAAGATTTCCATTTTGTGGCATACAGATATTTTGTTTTATGAATGGACATGATTTTATTAATTAAAATTTAAGTCTCTTAAAACATTAAAATACTGTTCATTTTATTAAATGTATATTTCTTTAATTATTTTTAATATATTCCTGACTATTTTCTCAGATAACAGCAGAACTGTAAAAGATGAAATGTATTTAATTATTCTAAAAATTTATATTTTTTCAATAATATTTACTTTACGACGAAAATTTTCAAAGTTGTTTACAGATTATATAACCCATGCTGATCATGAGAAAAACAAGAACTTTTTTCAACGCATTAAGGTCAAAGACCTGTTCGATAAATATAAAATATTTAAAATAAATTATGTCCTGCCTCAAAGGGTATTTAATTACGTTTGAAATTATTGCGAAAATGCTTTGACTAAGTTTTAAATAAATAATCAGTAAAAATGTAAACGAAATGATCGATTGTAATTTTTTACAAGTTGTGTAATTTCTGAAAAATCTTATACACAACAGCATGTTTATGAAAAATTCTACGAAAAAATTCTACGAGTTAGTTCGAATTGAAACTTCGTTTAGTTAAGATATAAAGCTAAAACAGCAACTTTTAGCCGTTTAAGTAGTACAGTTGTCATCGTGTGTTTTTGTGTATGGAATGTGAATAATTTGTGTAATTTAATTTAAAAGCTCTAAAATAAAAGAACTCAATACAACACAACGCTTATTAAAGAATTAAACGTAACAATATTATTTGTAGGATAAAAAATGAGTTGTTTTGGTTTTAATAAAAATTTTCAAAATCAATCAAATGAAATCTACTGTTTAATAATAGTCTTAACTCGACCATTTGGTTTTAAAACATTGTGTAACGCTAAAAAATAAAAATGTTGTAATTAAAAAAAGAAATCCTCAATGTGGAGCCAAATGATTTACGCTTAACAATTTCAAATGCTGTAAAATAGCACAAATATGCTAAGCATATTGGTGTAATTTGTTCAAATTAAAGTTATCAATTTAACAAATAAATTTTTTGTGAAAGCAAAGCTCATATTAATTTTTCTAGCCAAATGTTGGCCAATTAAATTTGTCATATAACATTACTTTTACACCACCTTTAGGCCACGTTAAATTTATTTAAGCCACGTTAAATTAACACAGAATATGCAACACTATGGGCGCTTTACTTAGATTATGGAGTACTAAAAAATTAAAACAATACATTGAAAATAAAACAGTATCCCTATAGAGATAAGTATAAGCAAACATTTAAAACTTACACGGATTATGTGCCCACTACAAAAAGCAAGTATAAAAATAAATTAAACTAAAAAGCAAAGGATGTTCCCAAAAAGATTCATATTCATTCAATATCTATTTAATAATGCGACATACTTCAAAGTAATTTATAACTGAAGCAGTGTGGATTCTATAAAAGGAAAATAGAAACTTTTTAGACATTCAGTGACAACATCTGTAAAAAATGTTGCCAAAGCATTTATTTTTATGAATTGGAAAACAGGAAAGGAAAAGATATTAAAACATACCGTCAATTTTTTGTAAACTATACTTTAAACGATTAATCCAGTTTTAAATGACATCGTTAGGACCTCGACCTATTTCAAATTGGTTAACTCCTTAGAGTATTATTAGGTTTTGACGTAGCTCTGGATTAAATATACTAGAGGCAGAAGGCTTACTAACAGATAACCAATTTCCCTAACTTTTGCTCGGCAATTACAACGCGTCGCTTGTGATGTAGCGCCGTCGCGATCCTACATCACTCTACATTGTCTGGTTTGATAAAGCATCTTTATGCATCTTTTTCATTATAGATGCTACAGGGAATACATTTGCTTCGCTTCTAAAGTTGATCTTCAGTCTATAAGCAGATAGAGCTGTCACACATATAGAAACTTTAAGAGCAATAGATCTCACGATGAAATTCACTGCGCACATTTACAACTGAGCCGGAAACTTAATATTTTTCTTAAATTTGCACATTTTTCGCAAACATTAAAAGATTTGTTATGAATTACTAACTTGTTATGAGTTACTTATGTCACTTCGACAGTTATTTTAAATATTAAAAATATTTAAATTTGTTTAGCTTAATTGAAAGTAATGCAATTTGTTGTAATCAAATTTATGCTTATTTTGTTAGAGATAGAAATAGAAATTTCTAAATTATTTTAACTTCATAAACACGAACACGCACACATGTTTTAATTCTTATAAGGGAAACAGGCACAGGAAATACTACAAGGACTTTTATACTCGTGTGAGATTTTATATTTTTAACGCAGCAACATGCTAAATAATTAATGTTACTATAGCAGTACAACAGAGTTTGCTGAACATGTAAAAGTGTGAAGAGTATACTATATGCACACATTTGTATATCCTAGTTATATGAATGTTTTAAGTGGCATTATCAGAGTAACCAATAAACATGGTTAATATAAGGGTTCAAATATAAAAATATTTAAGTCACTTTTATGTATATGTATAGAACTTTAACTCTAATAAAAAAGGACAGAAAAATGCTTGCTATGAGAAAGTCATAAAGCATAAGGAAAATGCTTATTATGCATTTCTTATAAAAAAAATAATTTCTTAAAATCATTAAATCCATTTACACAAACAAAAAAGTTTAAAATTCGTATATTACAGCACGGATAGAGGGAAGGATAGAATGTTTAATAAAATTCAAAAATCTTTGCATTCTGCAAATTATTTTTACTAAGAAGACAGTCTGAATTACCTATAACGCCAAGGCACAGATATTTTATTTTTCAAAATAACGTAAAACAACTATTATTTATATTCAAATTAATTTTCGTTCAAGTCGTTAACTAATACAAAATTTGATTTTATGAAACAACAAACCGTTTGGCAATTAACAAATTTGACGATGAAGTGCGAAATAAATTATTTTCGCAAACACAAGCAGCTGACGACTGTACAAACATTAAAAGAACACAAAAAACAAAATTATTTGTAATTTAGTTTTGATTTTCATCACCAAGCTTTATTAACTGATATTGCTCTAAAATTTAGAAATCTATGGTGTACACTGAAGTTTAGGTATACATATACATATGCACGTACTATAAGCAAAATATACATTTAAATATTCTATCAAAAAAACTTAAAATTTATAGTTAAATAAATTGAGAATGTTAAAAAGTATATTGCACTATTGAATCTAAGCACTTACTAAATGCTACTGCTAATAGATGCAAATGTACATTTGTATGTATGTATGTAAAATAAAATATTTTTAGTAGTTTAATTATAGTAGTTCTAAAACTGCTATTATTGAATTCATGATTATCATCATTGATTTGCTATTGTTATATTTTAACAAATAGAAAATAGTTCTTGACGCAAATGTTTTTACTATCATTGAAAATATGCCTTTTATTTGACCAAGAATAGCCCTGTAAGTATTACGATACTTTTTAAATAAAGAAAAAAATGTTATTTTTATACCATTAAAATGATTAAGGACCTTTGAGAGTGAATGTATTGTATGTACACATAGGAACATCCACTTACAAATGAACGTAAGCATATACATACATGCAATCGTTCATGTAGCTGTGCTGAGACGCTGTTCACACAGATTATTTAATAAAATATAGATATAGTAAAAGGATTATTAAATATATTTTATTTATAATTGTGAGACTCATTATATTCTTCTTTTTATTTTTAACATTCACACTGGAAATGACCCTAAATTTTAAATCTCTTTTCTTTTTACTATCTTGATTTTTTAAATTGATTTACCTCTTCATTTATTTCCTATTTAAGTAAGAAATTTCTTATATGTTTTTATATTCCAAAATAAGTTTATTCTTTAATATAAAAGCATCTTAATACTTCCTGCAATACAGTAAGTAATTATGTATGTATGCATGTAAATATAAGACTTGTCTATTGTCTGCCTATTTACTTATTTGTCGGTTTTATATGTATGTTTTCACTCATTAATACATTTAATATAGAAAAGTAGATAAATAAAGACTAAAAAATCAACACACTTAAAAAATAAAAAGCAACAGAAAATCACATTGGCGTTTTAATGAAAATATACTACGAACGACATTATATAAAAGCCAGGAAAAGACTCAAAAAGGATGTCATTTTTCATCTAAATCATTTTTTCACTATTATTGACTTGCAGTGTCACTCGATTATTTTTTTATTATTTCTATAAGATTTTGGAATAATGTTAATACTACTTAATATTTTTAAATAGGGTTTTTATTATATTTATAAATTTGGCACACAATTTTCTTTTAAACTTTCGCAAGTAATATTACAGCATTCACATTTTTTTTTTTTTGCTATTCACATTGTATAATACAAAATTCCTTTTTTGTGCTTTAACACTCCGTGTCGTGTTGGTCATGGAATTTACTTTGTTGTGTATTTGGTTGCACGCGCGTTTTAAATAAATCAGTCGAAAACACCGAGAGCACTCAACAAGAATAATTGTAATGTCCTGCCGAAAAGAACTAGAGTTAACGAGAGAATGACATCAATTAAAAGAGGGATGAAACAAGATAAAAATATATTGTATTAGTTTAACGGTAATAACAGGTTTTGTTTTTTTATTGGTAACGCAAAACAACTGCGGCATTCTTTACATAAGAAGGAGTTGCCATCCAGGAAAAAGGGTTTCCCATAGACTAATTGTGACGTGAGTAATTCCGAAAATATGCATTTATTTTACACTTTTTATATTTTTGGGTTATTTTCTTGAAAATATAGCTTATGATTAATACAACGCTTAACAACTGTACAACTCCTAACATGTTAAATCTTAATTTTTACCTACTGTTTTAATTTTTACAGTTTTTATTCACAATAGTGTTTACGCCTGAAGTTATTTATTAATTTGTTATGTTTTTAGGTATGGGTTAAACTTTCACTAAAAATTATATAGTTGTTTGGAGATTTTTTTTAACTACAATACCCTGCGACTAACCCAATCGCCCACGCCTAGAAATAAATAAAAAGTTTACAAATTTTTAAAGGAAGCATTACCTAGAATATGAAAATTTTTTTGCATACTATACCATATATGTATGTATATACATATACGCATAGTATATCAACTATTCGCACACAATAATTCACAGTTATGATTATACATATATTTTAAATAGTAAAGAAACACATTTTTGTTGAGAATGCTTTTAGTTTTTATTATTGGTATACATATATAAAGTAATAGAAAATCTGTTTATATGCAATTTGATGTTCTAAAATTAATGAATTCGCAATTGCTATCACCGGGTATATGATTTCACCATAAACTATATTGTACCTTTTGTTTCCATTCTTCACAAACCATCTTATTGTTTAAGTATCGGAAATAGTAATGTTACATCCCAATAAACCAGGACCAGACCAGCTGTGAGGTATTATTATTAAATTTAAATATTCCTTGTTGCGAAGCACATTAAGAGGAATACGACGATCACGCATATTTCTTACTATGTTAATAATAGTCTCAAGCTTCTTATTGAAATTATTGGCATTCGCTGATCCAAATTCACATATTTCATCATTGTTGCGAAGTCCCTAAAAATGTCATGTTAAAAAACAAACACATTTGTATGAAACAGTATAATTTATAATATGATTTATAAAAAATAAATTAAAAAAGGTAATTCTTATTACGCTAAGTTTCATTTAAGGTGAAATAAAAAACTTAAAAGGAGAAAAATTAAATGAAATTTTTCATTTGCCCATTCATCAGTATGCCTTTGAAGACACACTGCAACATGTTATCAAGTAAAATTTGTTTTTTTTAATACAATAAAATTAATTTTTTAAGAATAATTTTCTAACATTTTACCATATCTCCGAATACCTGGTAAATTGCTTACAGCAGAGCCGAATTAGAAATAATTGCATTAGCAATGTATAACACAATCCGATATTTAAGGGTTAATTTTTATTTTTTCCTTCTTCAGTTCATTATAAGGAAGTCTACATGATCTGTAGATCATATGGCAACGAACCATCACTGGAACATTTTGTAATGACTGCTTTTTTTAACGGAAAATTCATTCAAAATTTTTACTTTTTTAATGATTGTAGGCAACACATATTAGCTAACCTAATAATAACTAATCTGTCAGTAGTTAGTCCCCACAGAAGGGGCCAGTAATTATTTAAATATATACTCTAAATGCCTCACTTTTGCACTTGTTGTAATGAATATCTTGACTTAAATAATACTAGCTGTTTGATCTGAGATCAGAATGCAAAACATATTTGACTTACAGCTTCTTCAGCAGGTGATCCAGCTGAAACATTGTTAACTTTCAAAATAGGTTTGGGTAAAACATTAAGATTTTCCTGGGAAACATCTGAACTGCTATCACTTAGAATCAGATCTGCAGATCTATGGGATAGATTTTGTGAGGTATGAAGCTGCTTCACGTCAGCATGTAATTGATGCATCAACTCTTCAATGTTATTCATTAGCGCCTTATGATCATTTTGCAAGCAAATTATCTGTTGTCTTGCCTGCCGAACCTGGTAAATATCAATGTCATTACGCGGAAATCCATCTGCATCAATTAAGGGACCAGCCATGCCAACATTTTCATTCTATAATGATTAAATGTTTGTCCGGACCTTGAAATTTTGCTTAATAATTTTCAAGTCTGGCGTACTTACTTGGGCTAAAATTTCACCGTAGTAATTTATTCGACTTTCTAATTTATCTTTATCCGCCATAAGCTTAAACAACTTAGTTTCTATTGGACTTGAATTTGGAACTACCATTTTGGAACAACTTTATATTTTTATTTATTATGTTGATAAAACTACAGATTACAGATAAAACTTTAAACAAGATTGACAACAATTTGCTTTCATTTACTAAATGAAAGTTGCCAGAATTCTTAAAAAAAATATTTATTTTCATGTGTTTTATATAGGCATATTCAATATCCTGTGAGTAGCACCAAATTAAATTTATCTAGGCAAAAGTATATATATGTACGTATATGTGTAAATAGAAAATATCTTTTTAGCATTTTTAATGCGTAAGTAATATTATAACTTTTTTGAAAATGTTTATAATTCATTTTTTGGTTCATTGAAGATTTGCGATTTTCTAATTTATCATAAGTTATTACATTATTGTTAAAATAAAAACAATAAATATTTATATAATCTGGTGTTCTTTTTTCTAAATATTAGAAAAGCATTTTTTCCTTAAGTACATATGTATGTACATATATCCTACATAAATTCACTAAGTGTAGAAACAGGTATAAGAATAATATATTTTTCTAAACGCCTACAAATAAAAATCTTTTTACTTTTAGCTACGGTTAAAAATTAATAAAAAAAAATGTTTCATATGTTTTATCATTTTCTAAAATAATTTTTTTGTGGCAGGGGATACCTTACGCGTAGACTACCTTTAACAGCTGACAAGTGTCTAATTCATAGAATACCAACTGTCAAGGAAAAATAGTTGATTTCACTTTTTGTGTGCAGTGTGCTAACTACGAAAAAAAATTTGTAAAATTATTTAATTATCCTTGAAAATAATTATATATTTCATGGAAATTGAATAAATATTAAAGTTTGTAGACAGACAACAGTTATATTTAGTCAATTTAAAGAGGGTGGGTTTGAAAAACACTATAGTCAAGAAATTCTTTCATACGCTGATCCGGTTGGTTGACTACAGAAAAGACTTGCAAAAAGTACTTAAAGGCGATAGAAAGTATAATTTAAAATAAGGCAGCCAGTATGAGCCTGCACAGATGGCTGCATCGCAGAGAATACGGTTTACCTTCGAATCGGGGGGATTTCAACAATATTATGCATCGTGTTTATAGCTCAATAAATGATTTCAAACATTGGAATGATCTACCTAATCAAACAGCTGATTACGGAGCAGTTTTCAATTTGGAATTTTCACCAAAAGGGTGAATATTTAGTAGAGGCAGAACTGAAAATTTTTATCTTTGTGAGTTTTGTTTTTAATTGTAGCAATGTTTTAGTGGCTGCATGTGAGAAAAAGTCTATTATGTTATTTGATGCCATTACCCAGAGGCAGACACATAAAATCAAAGATGCACATACGGATAATGTTAATTGTATCAAGTAAGTGTTACAAATAAGGATACGACTTTAATTTTCTGCCAGCATGGCACAGTGGTGTTGGTTGCTAAATAATATTACAGAATTTATTTCGGGTATAAGTTGTTTTTTTATAGTAATGCAATTATGCATAAGGAGTCTTTATAATTATGAAAAAAAAACTCACGCTTGAAAATTCCAAAATCTTTTGTTGTAACAATTAATGTTAAATTTAATTATAGATTTTTGGATGAACGAATGTTTGCCACATGTTCCGATGACACAACAGTTGCTCTTTGGGACTTACGTTATTTGAAAATGAAAGTTCGTAGTCTTCATGGTCATTCGAACTGGGTTAAAAATATTGAATACTCCAATAAAGACAATTTGCTAGTAACATCTGGTTTTGATGGAAGTATTTTTACATGGGATATTAACTCTCATACAGAACAGGGACTTATATATCAAAAGGTATTTCATACGAGTGGTTTAATGCGTTGTCGCATTGCACCGGATTGCACAAAATTGGTAATTTGTTCAACTGGTGGTTACTTAATGATTATACATAATTTAGACTTAACAACTCTACATAAGGATTTAAATGGTTTCCGGGTAAGTTTTAAAACAAAATTAAATGTATAATAAATTAATTATATTTTAATTTCAATATACAGCCAAGTATTTATCGCTTAATGCAAATGGGTCATCAATATATACCACAAGCTGCCAAATTTGATCATGTATTTTCTAAGAAACAAAAGAAAAATCGAGTAGAACTAGTTACGGATTTTCCTGATGAAAATGATGCTGAAGTAGTTTTAGCCTTACAAGTCAGTATTTTTTACCCTCTTTTCTAGCGTTTATATTCAAAATGCCATTTTTGAATTTAGATTCATCCACAGGGGCATTCAATACTAAGTCGTAATATAAGTTATGATGAAAGAACCGAATGGTCATGCATTCACGATATCAATGAGGAGCCTGGTGATATCACAGAACGTATAAAGGAAGAACATATTAGTTCGAGGCGAAAGCGCAAGTTGCAATGTGACAGTGATGATGAAACACGTAATGGTTTGGGTGAAGAAAGCGGCGATTCAGACGACGTTTTGTTTAGTATAAACCGAAGACAGCGGACTGTACGATCACGATTGTCTCTTTCACGATTACCACCACCACCACCGTCTTCTTTACACTCCACAAGTTCAACCTCAACTACCAATATAACAAATTCTACGAGCACCCAACAGCAGCAACAACAACAATCCACAAACCAACGGCCTGAATCATTTATTCCTGATATATGGGCGGCAGAAGTTACTGTTCATGAACGAGCTATAAGACAGAATCGGGCAAGAAATTCAAATGCCGTTACGGGCTATAATTATGTTTACGCAATAAGTAGTGGTGTTTTACCAGCGGCAGCAACACGTAATACAAATACAGAATCATCTCATTTGCGTTCAGTAGAATCGTCCTCTAGACGGGGGCGTTCGTCTTTTTCCGATTTGGCCACATCTACTGACGGCAGTAGCACTTCCAGCAGTGATTCTCCTCCCTATGTACCCTTTGAGCGTGTACGCCCAATATCAATACCTCCTAAACGCAGTAGTTATCACCGTGAACGAAAAATCTTTCAAAATCCCAAAAAACTTATGTACTATATACAGGAACCTAACAAGGGTAAAGGTTTTATAAAAGAACCTAGTTTTTCAGCTGACGGCCGTATTGTATGTTCTCCGTATGACAATGGTGTAAGGTTACTGGGTTATGCCGACATTTGTTCCGAATACCCTAGACATTTTCAAGAAATTGATAGCATCAAAAAAAATCCAATTACTTTAAATGTTCTCAAAGAACTGAGAGCACATGATGATATTGTTCTAAGTACCAAATTTAGTCCACGCGAACCATTACTGGTCAGTGGTTGTAAGAGTGGAAAAATAGTTTGGTATCATCCCATCTTGTAGATGGTTATTTAAGGGTTGTTTTTTTTATTCTAAAATAAAAAATATATATTTTTATTTTTTAGAAATTTATCATTTAAATTTATATAGTTTTTTTTCATGTAAAGCGTAATAAATTTTAAGTTTTTATTTTATCATGAATTTAACATATTTCTATCAATGTAAGAGTGGAAAAACAGTATCATGAATTTAACCTATTTTTATCAATACAAATTCGTGAATGCTTTTGTTTATTATTGAAAACTTATTTTTTAACGATAATTGGAATAAAGGTTGATTGGAACTTTATTTCGAAAATAATTTTTTGCAAAAAATGATACATACAAGTTAAAAAGAAACCTAAAATATATGAGAAATAAATACAAGCAAACAAAACAGTACTTTAAAAACATATAAATCATGTAAACAAACAAAAATAAACAAGAAAATTACTAAAATCATGTTCTAACGGAAATTGTAACCTGAAAATTTTTATTCTTTTGCTTCTGTGTTGATTTCAATTATTTAGCTGAAACTCGCTAAAATTTTAACAATAGACGACTATGAAAAAGTGTATAACTTAACATTTATATTAATAGCTTGTTTTGCTTTTAATAATAGAACCAAGTTGGCCTTTGACTTTTAGCTCTTTCCTGGTTTCTTTAAAAAATAATTACATCGTTTGAAAATATTTATTTTATTTAAAACTTGCTTATCTATTTTAACGTTTCTTAGTAATCTGAAACATTGACAAATATTCGCGCACGAGCCCATTAAACCGGTCTAGACTCTGGTTGAATCGTAAAGCATTCATTTTAGTATGATTTCATGCAGTGAACATTGTAAATTTCGTATCCCAAAAAAGTGTATGTTTTCACTTCGGAAGTTGCATTTTATTGCATTCCACATACTATGTAGTTCACCTTTTAAATTAATCACTATACTTGCAGTTATTACGTCTCATAATGAACACAATAAGCGCAAACGACGTTTAAAATGAACAATTTGTTTTCTTAAGGAACAAGCTTAATAAACACGTCAAAATGTGATACAGCATGGCAAAAATCGAAATTTTTCGATCTCCAACTAGCCAATAACTCAATTTTTTAACGGTAATCTTTTTATGAGAGGGTAAAAATAGCACTTGCGCTCATAAAACGATTTAATTTTATGCTTTATCAAATATGAATTAGGGTGTTGTGAATATCATTTTGAAAGATTCTCAGCCCAATCATGAATAAAAATTCCGCGTGAGTTTTCTCCCTTTTTCCTTTTCTCCTATTATGAATAAATATTTCCCCTTTTTTCAACTGTGGGAAGAGAAAAAAATTCGGTGGGGAAAAAAAGTAGGTGTCATAAATGAAAAAAAAGGGAGAAAACATTGCTATTTTTTCAAGTTTTTTTCCACCTGCTATATAGAAGGGAGTTTGCACAAAAATGTAAGTAATGTTTGGTTTTTAAATTTTTTTTAGTTTTATAATTTTTGTTTTTGGGTCAAAAAATACAAATAAACAGCAAATGCAGCATTTGGTTACCAAAATGGAAGCAAACGCAGATATAGCGTGCGGGTTTTTTAAAGGCAACAAAGAGGCACTCCAAAAATTTTTGGAAAAAAGAGCATTTTTTTATATATTTCTTTTTATAGTTTAATTTATTTAATTAAATTAAAAACAAAATTCTCCCATGAACGTTTGTAAATAAATAAAAAATCTTAAGTTACAAACAAAAAATAAAAGTAAATAAACAAAACAGTTGGTTATAAAACTCAATGATGCAACCTTTTAATGTTTTTTGTTCCTGCGGAATTTGTGATTGGAGGAATTTTTTCTCGAGAAAATTATTTTCCGTGAGAATGAAATTACTAGGGAATATTCGTGATTGGGCTGTCTATTTTTTGTCAGCTAAAAACGTCATGAGTTAAAAAAGGTTAACAGTAAAATTTTAATTTAAAAAAAATGACAAAAAAGTGCCTGGAGATGGGGATATTTTTAATATAAGAAAGCATATATATATAAATTTAAACGAATATCGTTTGTGTCACTATATAGAAATAACAAACAATATTCTTACAACTGTCATATAAGCCAAAGACTTAACAAGTGGAAAAACGCAAAAAGGTCGAAAACCTATTAAAGCTTAAGGGATACTTTAAGCCACAAACTAGACTGTGCTTTAAGCACAAGGAACTTTTACTGTTTTTCAAGCACAATTCAAAAAATTTTTATCAGTTAATAAATACAAAACTTGAGCAAAATACTTTTCATATACAAGGTTCTGCACTTTGGTTCACTGTTGGGCTACCTAAGTTCATCTCTCATTGCATGTAATATTGTTAAAGCTTTTAACTCCGTAATTGATGTTTCGAAACAAACTGGTTTTGGCCTTATTATTGCCATTACCCGCAGCATATTTTATCAATTGAAGCACAGCCGCGAATAACGAAGTAAAAGACAAATTTTGCAAAACCTGTTTTTTTCCTCTCTTCCATTATCCTAACATCAAATTATTCAAAATTATGTACTTTATCGTTGTCAAAATTGAATAACAATAAGTCGTTCAGTAAAAGAATGTTGTAAGTTGCTATTAAAATGTTCGAAATGTGATTGATAAGTGTAAAAGCGGTACAAAAAGAAAAATTTGTGTGGAAAATTGGAAAGACAATAAAAATAAAAGATTAAGAAATAGTGGAAATGCATACATAACTAGTAAAAATAAGAGCATATTCCAAAAAAAAAACGCTTCAGAACAGGTAATGTGGAAAAACGTTTCAAGTACACATCATGTTGTATTTTATTTAAATTTCTGTTATATAGGTTTGTGATTGCAAATGCTACTTCTATTGCAAAAATTGTACCATATGTCAGATAAAGCGCCATTTTTATGAATTTTATGAAAAAAGTTACAGCGAACAAACTGCCTTTTTATCGTCTTTAATCGAGTTGAGCGAGCCTCAAAGAAGAAGAGTTAAAGAAATATACACAAGGATCCGAAGTGTATAATAACCGAAGGCAGATGGCTTCAGATTTCTACTGATGATCCAAATACACTTAGACTACGTAAAAATCATAATATTGCAGAAGTTTGGTCATTCTTCAACTTATGCTCGAAAAGAACCCGAAACTTGGAAAATTATTTAATACAGCCTCTTAGGGAACAACCCATAAAAATAAGTGAGGAAAAGAAAAAATATCCTTGCAAGTTTGTTTTAGGCAAAGCAACGTACATACATACAAATACATTCGGTTTTAGTTTTTCAAATATTTTCTTAATGTTCTTGAAAGGAATTTTCGTTTTGATTTTGAATACAAATGTGTATGTATTTGTATGCACATTTTTTTACAAAAGCCAATAAATATCTTTTAAAAGTAGCTTGTTTTTTGCGATAGTAACATTCTTAATTCTATCATTCATTCTGCTGTGAACGTGGAAGAACGTTTTAAAAGCCACTTTTCGCAATGCTTTGAGTAGTGGAAAAACGTTCTTACTGGCATCGAGCTTTGGATATTAAACGTTTTTCCACAAAAAGAAAATTAAAAATCTGTAATTTGAAGTTAAAATTTCCTGATTTTTTACATTAAATTTTTATTTATTATTATTTTTAATAAAATTAAAAAAAAAACACTGAGGATATATATTTTTACCTTTAAAAATCGAAATTATAATTTTGTCGCTTAGAACGTTACTCGCGGCTGTGCTTCAATTAATTAATTTTTCTTTTTTAAAATAATATTTAAATAAGTGCAGTTTCAACGAATTGCTTAATCGAGTGTAAACTGGGGCAAGTTACGATGCTCTATATCGATCGAAACTTCAATAAAGTTCAAATTGAAATTGTGAATGTTGTAATTCGCCATCTGGTGTGGCAAATTACGCAATACGCCTTGCTATGACATTAATCAAAAAAAAAACTGATGATGTTTGCTTTAACCAGCAGCATATACCAAAGCTTTATTATGATCACGAATTTTGAACTGTTTTTTAAATTTTAGAAAATTCCTTTATAAATAATATAATAAATCTGTCAAGTGCTAGTAGAATCATGTCAGACTTTAATTTTGTCTTGTTGAAAATTTGAAGGGGCTACCTATGTACTACAGATAAAAAAGTTAAGATCTTTTATAGACATCCCTTAATTTCTATGTGTGTTGTTATAGCGTCTTATTTTTCAAAATTCTCCTCATAACGGTTAAAAAAACAGTGCGAGATACGTTAAAGTCCAGTCTCTATGCAGCTTACCCTTAACTTACTTGTTGTTGCGAAATTTTCAAATATCTGTAGATAATTGTACAAATAGTGGTCTGCTGCAGGCGGATGTTAATAGAGTAATATCATACATAACCTATTATATTTTAATTTATGAAAGATGAAAAATTTTGCGAAAAGACTTATGACACTCGAAAGTCTATCACGTGCTACAAACTTTTATTTTTTTGATCACAAGCTAGCTCAAAAAGACTGATATCAATATACTTAGATTTGCATTTTGTGAAAAAAGTTTTTTATACATGCTACGTTTTTTGCCATATATACATATAATTAAAATGCAATAAACAAATAATTTAATTTAACCCAAATTGTTTTTATTTTAGAAATGCTACGAGCTCTCGCTGATTATTTTCATGCTTAAGTAAAAAAACGAATTTCATTAAAAAAATTTAGTTTATTTTTCAGTGTTGTTAATTGTAATTTATTTTTGTGTTTACAATGCCCAGGTTAAAAAACTAAAATATTGTGGGATGTTCAAGTGTAAGATATGATATGATATACAACTGTTGTAATTCTCGATCTAGAAGAGAAACCAAGCCAGTAATATCATAGCGGTACAACTAAATATTATTGTGTTAAATATGAAAAAAGTATGTATGTATATATGTAGACATCTTAAATTGTTTGTATTTTATATATTTAAAGAAATTATTAAGTAAGAATATATTTATATACTCGTGGTCAGCAACTCAAAAACTATAAAAAACAAATGAAAAACACTTATAAAAGTAAATACATAATTATTTAATAATTATTATAAGGATAAACTAAAAAAAATATTTTTTTTGTTAAAGTAAAAAAATTTGTTTTGTAGGTTTTTCTTCTTTAATAGTAATTTGTGTAACCACTCCACTGGCCATAACCACTATAGCCAGTGTTGTACTGCCAATGATTATAATAGCTATCATAGGATTGTTGCTGTTGAGGGTACGAGCCACCACTATTCTGTTGGGCATAGTAGGCTGAATTTCCAGAGCCATAGTTGTATGTCGCCGCTCCCGACGAGGATCCATTATTGTACACCGATTGTCCGGAAGCGGGTATTGACGAGACATCTTTATGAGTAGATTTACGGCTAGGACTACTGTCGCTGTAAATAAAACGTGTATTATATTTAGTGTTTTCACAATATTATATATTAAACATTTCGGTATAGCCCAACGTTTAAGATGAACTGCTGTTGAAAAGTAAAAAGATTTAATAATAATAAAACAGTGTTCAGATTTTTTGCTGATAAAAATTGCCGAAAAACCATTAGAAAGTTTAGGCTTTTCGAAGGAACAGGTTAATAGAATCATAATTTTATTTTGGACATATGAGTAACACTTTTCAAATCATTCAATAAAAACGTGCATAATGTCAAGAAACGTAAACGATTTATAATTATGATCTCTTTATTATTTAAATACCCTGTAACATGAAAATTGTTGCTATTGGAGGCTCTTGGTTTATGTGGCATTTATAAATAAAATTAAAACAAAAAAGCATTAAAGAGCAATTTTCATGTATTGCAATTCGTTAAAGTAACGATTGGTCAATTTTAAATAACACACATGCTTGTTTTATTTCTCATTTAAAGTTAATACATACATAAGCACACATGTACATTTTGTGGGCAATGGTGGGCGTAAAAGTCATTAAATAAACACAGAATCTATAGTTAAACGCTTGCATTTTTCTTTTCTCAATTAAAGGAGAAAACTTTGAAATTTATTTATAAAATATTAAGGTTCCTTAAAATAATTAAAAAAAAAAATTGCTTGCATATGCTTTCCTCACAGTAATCAACATTTGATCACGGAAGGAAACTTTGTAAGAATGTTTATTGTTAAAAATATTTTTTTTTTTTCATGAAAATAATTTTAACAATAAGTGTAACCAAAACTTACCGTTTCTTTTTAGCTTCATTAGCTTTATTTAAAGCTAATTGCAAAGCTCTTTGTGCATCTTGTAATCCCTTCGCTGAACTACCAAAATCTTCTAAAAATTCTACTTTACGTTGAGCAAATAAGACTTTTTGTTCGGGTTCTATGTTTTCTCTGGCCATAAATTTATCCATTATCAAGACAATTTCATCTTCATCGACAGTAGGACGCTGCAAAGCTAAATCAATCATTTGCAAGGCAACACGTGTATTAGCGCTGTCCTTGTCCAGTGCTAGTCGCAGTACCTTTAAGCCACCCTCTAAATCTTGACAAATTTTATTTAAAAATCTAGCAAATTTAATGGCTAAACTGCCCGCTATATTCTTATTTTTTGCTGTGTTTATATAATGTTCATATAAATGTTTGCATTTATCATAATCACCGCGACGTCGTTCTACATTAATGCGCCTGTAAGCAACTTGCAAAAGATTGGGAACTCTCTTTTCCAAATTCACAAGGATTTCTGCAGCCCGGTCAAAATTATTTTGACATTCTTCGAAGGCCGCCCACATCAGATGTAGACTGGGTTTATCGGGGTGATGTATTTCGCAAGCACGGCGATAAACGTCGCTAGTTATTTGCGGCACACCAGGCTGATCGATAATAGTTTCTAAATAACGTATCATTTTAAGCCAAAATTCGTCGTATAAAGCACAGGCTATTAAACATCTTTCGAATAGCACTAAGATTCGTTGGCGATCACCCTTCTCTATTTCATAATCTAAATAATCCTTCCAATTTTTCAGCTGACACCTTTCTAGAGGTTTTACATGGAAATATGGTCTCTTAATACCTTCTTCAAAAGTCCAACGAGCTGTAATAGCTGATACTGTAGCTTTGTGTATTTTGCGTCTTGATGAAATAACTTTGTCTTTAATAGAATTTATTTCATCTTCTGTAAGCGTGGTAAAATCTCCAAGATTATCTGAACTTTTTTCAGATTTAATCATGTCAACGGATGCACTGTCAACAATCATTGCTTCAGTAGAATCAGCTCCAACTTTATCAGTTCCTTCGTTTGAAACTTTTTCATCTTTTTCTTTATCTTTTTCCTTTTCTTTTTCGTTGGCATTATCTCTTTCCTTTTCTTTTTCTTTCGTTTCAGAATCTTTATCTTTTGAACTTGCACGTCGTGATTTTGATCTTGATGAAGATGATTTTGATAAAGAGACTGTCTCTCTAAACTCAGTTCGCAATTTTTTTATTTCTTCCGGTGATATAGTGCTAGTTATTGGATGTTGATTTATTAAATCTTGGAAACTGTGCGAAACAAATAAGTTATTTAATACCAAGTTTTAATTATTAAACATTTTATGACATTAAAGTCAATATTTCTGTAACGTAATCACTTACTTATCAAAATGTCCACTGTAACCCTGAGTTGGAATGGCAATTAAACGATCATATATATTCACCATATTCTGGTAGCGTTTTCCTTCATTCTCCCACTTCAAGTAGGCATCCCATAACTTATCTGAACGAAATTCTAAACCACACGCTTCAACAGCACGTTCGAATTGTGAGCGTATGTAGTCTTCGTCATCGCTATGATTTGACCTGACATGAGTCAAATAATGTATCCATAAATCTACAGATAGAGGTATTGCTTCCAAACCTCGTTCAAAGACCTAAAGTTCAAAGTTGCCGTTTGTTGTTTGGTTAGAAATATATTTTTGTTTTGATAGGGAAATGAAAAAAAAAGAAAAAAGATTTTTGGCAAATGTTAAGTTAATTAATGTACTTCATATATACTTAACTGTTCAGTGGTTTTTATTTATTTTTTATTTTTTTGGTCTAGAAGCGTTTCTAGTGTTTTTCTGTGTGTGCGTGATTGAGATTAGTGTGATTAAATCAAGAGAAAAGGAACTGCGTTCTCTTACTTCATTATGAAACAAAGTTTAGATTTATAGTGTAAGTTGCGGGTTAATCTTTAAGTATGCTATTATCGGAAAGGATTTAATATTTTTCTTGAAACTAGTGCCAAATAAAAATTAATTCACATTTAAAAGAATATTTCTGTTGATATTTCATCCGGTCTTTGAATAATAATAATACTTTAATATTTGAAATTCCTTTATTAAAATCTTTTCGAAATTTATAAATAAAGACATTAAAAATGTTGCTTTATAAATTTTTATAAACAACACTCCACTGCAGTAGTTGGTTTTAAAGTATTAAAAGCCCTTACCACAGAAAATAATAAATAATAAAATTTTAATTTGTGTAATTTGTGTGAACAAATTGTTTTTAAACTTATTTAAATGATTATTTTATGAAATTGACTGCTCGTTGAGGCTAGTGAAAAGTGTAAATTTATTTTTCGCAGAATAGAAACCTTTTGTATGGTAAATTGAAAACAACCTACTTAAAACCAGTGTTCGAAAAAACACTAAAGTACGCTACGTTAGTTTTTGAGATCAGTACACAAACAAAATACTGTAAACAATGATTCTTGGCTGATGAACGCAAACACTAAAATAAAGATTTTCTTTTGTTGTAAATGCAAATTTAAGGAACGAAGATATATTTCGATAGAGCAGACCAGGCAGTAAAAAATAAAAATGAAATAATTTATAATAATAAAACTGAAAATCTTAAGCCTTAAGTCTTAACACCTTAAACTAAAATCGGGCAATTAGTTTCTAACTTTTTGTATTTTTGATTTATAAAAATGAGCGTTACTCTAATAATCTGAACAATAAAGAGCAGGAAGCTGTCGTTCTTTCAGCAATTATTCAAACTGTCTTGGACGCCGGGGTTCTATTATAAAGTTCATAAGGAGCTTGCTGAGGTGTAAGACTGATAGCCAACCCTTGGATAGTCCGATAGGAAATCATCCAAGAAATAGAAAGCTGTTTAAGGTGGGGATCAAAAAAAATGTTCTATGAAGTTACTATTTTATGGAAAGAGCTGTTTCCTTGCGAAGAGCTTATCCGTGGAGAGAAAATTGTGCGATTTAGCGTTCTTGATAGTAACCATTAGGTCAACTCATACAATCTCTAGTTAAGAATGACTGTCGAAGGCGCTAAAACCAGCAGAAAAGCTTAGACTTACATATTATTGCCCTCGCAGTTCGTTATTTTGGCTCTTTATGCGTTAATTCCTCACTAAAATTGAATGGAATTAACTTCTTTTAAGGGATCTGTCTTAGGTCTTTTTGTCCTAATTGTTTAAGTCGGCAAAGGTTGTGGCCGAAGCGCCTCTTGTAACTCGTTTCTCTACAATTTCTCAGTTCTTTTCTTTACCATGTTCTCTACTATCTCTCCGCTACTCACAAAACTTTTCCTTTTCCTCTTCTGAGCAGATACCAAAAAGACATCAACGTTTTGTACACAACTGTATGGTAGTTACATCTACCACTGCTTACTGAACCTTACCTTTGAAACCCAAATGAGTTGCTTGTCAGCTGCCTGTCTAACCAAACCTTATGCATTATTTACCACAGTATGTATATAAAAATACATACTTCTATATTTATTGGCGACAAGAAATAAGTCTTCAACGTAAGCAAACTAAGGAACAGCGCTAATTTCATCAAATCAGTATCAGAATCTAGTTTATTACACGCATCACAGTAGTGTTGTCATTGAAACTACTATTATTCGAAATAATACTGAAATAACTTTTTCTAAAAATAAATGAAAAGCTCACAAAACAGCAGCATATTATTTTACAAGTTAAAGCCTCTTAACATAATATAAACATTTTGAGTATCGTTCATTCTTTTTTTTTTTTGTTTTATTTAGAAAGTATTTCAAGTATTTGCAACAAATAAGTTTTTAAGTTTTTTCGCATTTTTTTAAATATATTTTTACCTTATTCTGTAAGTTAAGGCTTTTTTACATGAGACCATTGACTAATCTAAAAGAAGGTAATGTTTGTTTGAAAAATTAAAATAAGTAATTCCTTCAGGAAAGATAATTTAAACTTTTTATAAAAATTATATTAGCAATGTTAACATGTTGGTAAATTTTAGGGCGATTTCATAGCCGAATTTCGTTTAAAGTGGCCTTATCATCCACAAAACGTGAATAAGCACACAACAAATGATTTCTTAATATAAGCTCTATATTTATTCAACATATACTTTAATTCGGGACGGAAACTCAAAATATTTTCCTAAAAAAGTGTTTGTATCACAATCTATATTCAGCTAGACGATATAAAATTTGTTCCTAGAAAAAACTTTCAAATATCTAACTCATATTTCAGTTTTAATTCAAATTATAGTTTTTTGTAATAGTTAGAATCTAATAAAAATATTGTTGTAAAACGAGGCAACAAAATCTTATTACATCTAAGACTAAAAATTGTAAGAGCATAGTTTCAAGAAAATATTATCTTCAATCACTTTTATGAACGAAAATATTCAAAGTCTGTATTTTTTAATATTTTTAATGCCAATATCGGTAATTTTTTTTATATTAATATCGTTAAATGTGAAAAAGAGAATCAACTTTGATTTTGGAAAATTCAAAATATTGATATATCAGCACACACACACAAAGCACACATACAGACTTTTTATTTTACGTTTTGAATAGCAAAAGTATATTATTTTAAAAATTCTGCAAATACTAAATTATCTATTATTAAGTGTTAATATGAATTTAAAGCTAACTTAAAAATATGTAAATACTATTTTATATATAAATTGGCACACTTTTTTTAAACAACACACTGAATTTCATTAATCTGCATTTGTACTTACGACTCAATGTATATTTGGTTTTCGGGTTTTTAATTCTTTTAATGTCAACCAACAATTGCTTGGTAGTTTTTTAACATATATTTTTTTTTAAACAAAAACTATTTACCGACAAACAGCCACTATGATTGATAGACTATGAATAACAGAAATGTTAAACAACCAAATGTTTTAAAAATAATATAAGAGAAAAATGAAAAGATAAATTAATACTTAAACGAACAGAAAATTTTGACAATAAATGAAGTAAGAAGAAAAAATTTGATGGAAACGTTAAGTTTCTAAAATTGAGGAGTTTGAAATGAACCCATTTAATTACTCGAATTTGGTTTTAAACCTCTTCACTACTTTCCTGTAGTCATCTTCCTCACAAAGTTTTTTATTTCTTTTTTCTTTGGTTTAACAGCTTGAGATAGTTTTTTTTTACGATAGTTGTTGTTTTTTATTGAATGAATAATTTTTATTGAATTATAATAAATTCCATTATAATATAATAAATATTCCAAAATACAACATATTTCAAATGAATTTGACTGAATTCGTATTGTACTCACCGCGTTGCAGTTAGCCTTAATACCCTTACGTTTTTCGTAATCGGCATATTTACGCCAATAACCGT
This sequence comes from Trichopoda pennipes, assembly GCA_030448955.1. Taxonomy (NCBI): domain Eukaryota; kingdom Metazoa; phylum Arthropoda; class Insecta; order Diptera; family Tachinidae; genus Trichopoda; species Trichopoda pennipes. The sequence continues at coordinate 2,440,652 of JASKUP010000033.1, forward strand.
AACAATATGGATAATGGGATAAAAATGCATCGTAAGCTTCACGCGCTGCATCTGCATCCGACTAAATTAGAAATATTTATTTGGCATAAACAAATATAAACATAATGGTATTTTTAAAAAGCACCTCATTGTCCACATATTGTAAGAGATAAGTCCAACCAGTGAAATCAGCTGGATCATCTTTCACTGCGCGCCAATACTTATCCAATTCAGGTAGTTTTTTGCGTTCTTTGTCTTTTTCTCGCTCTTTGTCTTTATCTTTATTGCTGCTTCCACCATCCTTATCTTTTTCACGTTCTTTATCCTTACGTTTTTCTTTGTCTTTATGTTCCGAATCTAAAAATTATAATTGAAAACGACGTTTAAGATTTGAAGAAATTTTTATATACTTATATATGTATAGAACTGTTTTACTGTCTGAATTTACACTTGACTATATATATATATACTTCCTACTTCCCTCAATTAAAACGTCTATTTATAAAGTTCCTAAAGTTTTTATTCGAACACATTCAAAACATCAAGTCATTATTTCCTTCAATAAATATACAACAAGAGCAATAACATAAAGTATGGTTCAGAAAGAACTACTGAAAAATATATTTAGTCTATAGTTCTTTACCTTGTTACGTAAATAATTATAATACAATTACTCTTCTGGTAACTCTTACCGTTCATTCTATGTGCATTAAATCGGTACTAATATCATTAAAAAAATTGAATCAGTTGGGAAACATTTATATGAAATGCGAAACATATTTTTAAAAAAATTATTGAAGTATTACCTTCTATTTTGGGCTTTTTTTCCAGGGGTGCAGAATCGTTACTCTCACTAGTAGGACTCATGGGATTATATTGTTCGTCTTTTTTCTTGATATCTCCTTCTATCTTTTTCTCTGTGGATCCACTACGACTTTCTGTTTTGCGCTTTTTACGAGAATCTGTTTGATCGTCACTTTTAGCCGGCGACAGACTAAGCTTATCGCCAGCTGCAGTTGAGGCAGGTAACTCATCTTCCGATATTACTTCGGCATCAGATGGCAATTCAGCTTTGCGCTTTTTAACTGAGGAAGTATCTACTTTATCTTCACTAAAAGTTTGTTTTTTAGGTAATTCATCTTCGGATATTACTTCAGCATCAGGTGGAAGCTCTGCTTTTCTCTTTTTACGTGTTGAAGAATCTTTTCGCTCTTCACCAATAATAGTGGCAACAGGCAATTCATCTTCTGAAATTATTTCTGCATCTGCTGGTAGTTCCGCACGCTCAGGTGCAGGTAACTCTTCATCCGAAACTTCTTCTGCGTCATTTATTTTGGGTTTAGTGGGAGGCGGTAGTTCATCTTCTGATATAACTTCCGTATTAACCATAGTATCGTCGCTGCCACTAGCGTTAGGTAGCTCTTCAGCTACAGCTGGATCCGACAATGATTCTTCTAAATCTTCCTTTTGGCAGTTTTCCTCCAAAACTTTTGATTCGAATTGTTCTTTTTCCATTTCAGCACCACAACCCACAGAGGGTAAACTATTGGCATTGTCCCCTACTAACGAAGCTAACAGAGAATTTTCTTGTACTCCTTGGTTTTCCGTTTCATTATCTTCCTTCTCCTCAAGCTGTTCATTTAAATCTTCTGAGGTTTCTGACTGTCCCACTTCTTCGGTTGCAAACGGAAATGAGGAAGATTTTTCATCTAGATTAACATCTGAATTAGCGTTTATATTCTCCTGATTTTCCTCGTTTGGGAGTTCATAGATCTCTTCAACGACCTGCTCCTCATACACTATGCATTCCTCGCCCTCAGCTGAAATTATTTCAATTACATCACCCTCCATTAATTCTTGCACTCCCAGGTCTTGTACTTCAGCAGAGTTTCCTAAATTTCCCTGGGCAGCCTCTGCTAACATTTCCTCTATTATATTGGATTGATCGGCATTTGTTAGGACGTGTGCTATTTCGTCCTGTTCAGTTATCTGTAATAAATGTGATTGAATAGTTAAACACGACTTAAATGTTTGTAATTTAATACAGAAGCAAGAAAATTATCAGATGGCCCTTGCATATAATCATATTGTTGCCTTTCAACACAATATATACTGTAAGAAAGGTGGTTGCTATCATTTATATATGGAACAACGCCTCATATATAATTACTGCAAACGTTTTCATCATTTAATCCTTTGATCTATTTACATACATAAGTACTTTAACTAACCTGCTCTTGCCTTCTCGAACGTCTAGTAGATCGTGGTGCTGGTGAAGAGACCGGCTGTGTACCAGAAATACGTCTGCTTGACCGAGTGCGTCTTCCTTAAAATAAAATAAACAAAAAATGTTTAATTATATTTTATCATCACCGAACGACCGCCTTTTTTATCGTGTGGTCGTCAAACATGAAAATTTATTCAATACTTAAATGTCAGTCATGTAGCTTTAGATGACTACATTAAATTTCGCATCGCTTCTTTATTTTTAACTTTTTAATTATTATTTTGTATTTGTTATTTTGTCTAACTAAAGTAATTCTTACTATTATAGGTTTTTTTATTAAAAAACTCACCAGAATTTTCTTGTAAAACGTTTTCTTCTCCAGTAGACGCCATTTTTATGCAATAATTGATAAGTGTGACAATGCCAATAGCTGTCACATTCTATAGGTGAATTGCAGCACTGGCAAACAGAGTGACCAATTGTATATTTTATTTAATAATTCATGTTTATATATATGTATTTTACATATACATGTGGATTAATATCGAAATTTTAGGAAGATTATTGAAAAAACATATCGCTTAGAAAATTTATATTTATATAAAAAACAGTTTCTGAATTTTTTTGCTAAAGAAATTAGTCATTTGGAATATAAGAACATAACGTGCGCTTATACGGAATTGTATATAGGACATTACTGAAATCTTTATTATAAAAAAATAATAAAAACACAAACATGTTTTTAAACTCTAAAGCTCATATTAATTAGACTAAAAGTCTTTACCACATATATTTTTCTTTATCCTGGCTAAATTGGTGCAGTTATTTGCTACGATTAGTTACTATAGTAGTTGTCCCCTTAAGATTTGGCAGTGCATTAAAACATCAATGCCTTAATATGTATTTTTGGATTTTGATTAATATAATTGAAATTGCTGGCCACCTAAAAGTCGGGAAATACATTTTTATTCACTGCCATAGATTATCATACATATATATATTATATTTGTTGTATTTGTGGCACTACTCTGGAAGATATATTTGATTGTAGGGTTGCAATTTCAACATCGTAAAAAAAATCAAATATGCATATTCAAGCATAACATTGCAGAAATTTAGATTAAATTAAAGCTCATTGTTTTTTCAATTATTTATATTTTTACCTAATGAAATTGTTTGTTTCATATAATTACACGATATTAATTTTCAAATCAATATTTTTATTTGGAATAATCTGCTTCCTGCACTTCATTCCTAATTAATTTTGATGAGAATATCTGTGTTAAGCTTTATGAACAATAAAGTACCTACGAATTAATAAATAAATAGCTCTAAGGATAATTATGAGAACTAATACTACTAAGCCATAAAAAATATTTTATTCAAAGTTTTTGTCAGAAGTAAAGAATAGATCTGAGATGATCCAAAGGAAATTGATGTAAAATTCTGCAAACTTTGCCGAAGCAATTGAAATACATAATTGCAAGTTATTAAATTGATTTTTACCTTTTTTGATCTTGAAACTGTTTGTTAGAAGTGCATAGATACAAACCTTAGGAAAAAGTAATAAATTACATTTTTATTTTAGTTAATATGCCACATTTTTGCTTTTGTGTAGCAAATATAAACTTTATTCTACACAACAAATTACAAGTATTTTATGCACACATACATACATATGCACACACATAGCATAATTATATTTTTTTTAAAGACTAATATTGTGGGCAACGATTCAAGCATTATTTAACTATTAGATATACAGTTCTATTTCAGGATACATAATTCCTTTAAATTTTGATTTATTTAATAAAAAATGTGTGTAGTTTAAGCATAAAATCGAAAATATTATTAATATTATTATTAATCACTTTAGCGAGTACTCTGTGCTATATACAGCTGTTTTCATAATATTCACCATTTTTTCTTACAAACGATTGGCAGCATTGATTTTTAATTTACAAATTTGTCAAAAAAGAAATTGTATAGAGGGTTGCTTGTGTATTTCTTGTGAAAATTTTTTAAAAATCCTAATTTTAATGAAAACTGAACAAAAATAAATTGATACACAATGTCCTGCGATACCTAAATGCAGATATAACATAGATAAAGTGAAAACTTTTAAAAATAAATTTAAATTAATTTTTGCCTTAATTTTGTACGTACCATAGAAAGAAACACACACACGGTAGTAAAAGACAGGATTCACAATGGAACGTTTTGCCATTAAAATCGACAAGAAACTTAAGGCAAATTTATATAAAATATGTCGGTTGTGTGGCATAGACAATCCGGACATGGTTCCAATAATTTCGGACAAGCAGGTGGATGCAAACGAAAGTACTTTTATTGATGTAGAGGCTGAAATGGAAATGCAAGAAAAGATAAATTTGCTAATTGGCCTTTCAGTAAGTATGAACGACATCGAATCGGGTTTTTTTTAGTGAATTTTATGAGTTATATCGTGTTCTTATATTTCAGATAACAAAGGATGATAAAATGCCACAGACGATGTGTTGTTTGTGCGTTGATAAAATCAATGATTTCTACGAGTTTCGTGAAATGTGTTATGCGACAAATGCACAAACTCGAAAGTTATTGGGTTTAAAGAATATCAAAAAGCCGGTTTCGGATATAAAACCGAAAGTTGAAGTTAAAGAAGAATCTATTATACCCACATCCACACTTACACCTGTTACAAATAAAACTGTTAATCGTAAGCGAAAATCTGAGGAAGTCGCTTTAAAGGAAGAATCATATGAATCAGCTGGTGCTGTTCTTTCAAAAAAGAAGCTGCGATTCGCTACTTCAGCAGAATCAAACGTTAAAGAAGAAATCCCAGTGCTAACGAAGAAAAAATTAAGATTTTCTGCAATGAATGAAGAACCCGCGCCTTTGACTGCCAGCAGTTCTAAAAAGTCAAAGAACAACATAATAGAAGATAATAAATTAAAAAAAGAGCCCTCACCGCCAGTGCAAGTTCCAATACCAGCTGTCAGTAACAAAAAGTTAAGATTAGCAGCTCCTTCTCAAAAGGAATCGGTCGCTAAAAAATCTAAACAAAAAACTTTAAAAAATTCTGAACAAAAAGAAGCTGATGTAAAAGAAGAAATGTAAGGTTTGAAAAAGTTTGACCACTGGTTTTTATTTGCGTTTAAAGAATTTTTGCTGAGAAATTTTTTTTATTTTAGTAAAGAGGAAATTAAAGAAGATATTGCCCCCGCTTCTGTACTTCCTCCTCCAGTTAAGGTCCCACCAGCACCAAAACTTAAGTTTGGATGTAATATTTGTACAGAACGTTTTCCTGCAAAAGTTAATCTGGAAACACATAATAGAACTACGCATATACCAAAAATTGAGCGTTACGTGTGTACAGCTTGCAATGAGGTACTTACCAAAAGCTTTGACATAAAGAATCATCAGTTGTGGCATAAACTTTCAAAAACACCTTACGTTTGTGGTTGTTGTGGCGAGTCCATTTTGAATACCTATGCTTTTACAAGGTGAGTCGTGCATATTTTTAACGCTTAAAACCTGTTAAACATTTATTAAAAAATTATGCTTTTTGCGGAAAAAAGAAAGACATATTTAGATTAGTTTGTGTTTTAGCATGTCTTAAATACGTATGCTAAATTGCATTATGTCTGTTGGTTTTAAAACAATTTTATTAGTTACATTTTTTTAATTATTAAACAAATTTTAAATTTAAATAATTGCAAGATTGTAATATTCCAGAAATACTACTTGACTAAAAGCCCAAAGTTCCTTACATCTTTGGTTTGGGTATCTTGCTATTTATTAGCGATATTAAAGATGACTCAAGAAAATCATTGTTAAAATACGAATTAACGCTATTATGTAGTAAATCACTCTTGAAAATTAAATGCTGTCACAGCAGTTTAGGAATCATTGAAAATTGGAACATAATTTCTGTTTCAATTATGCTTATGAAATAATAGTATCTATTATCTTTTAAAAAGGTTTCACCATTCTAATGATCTGTTCTTGTTTAATACAGACGTATTTTACTAAGTATGTTTGACAAAATTGTCCCTGAATATTATAATTTTTCTATAAAATTGTTTTTGTACACGTTTCTTTTTTCTTTTTAATTTTAGACATTTACGGGAGCATGCGTTTGAAACACCACCGGCTCTGTTCGTTTTAGATCGGGAGTGTCCCCAGTGTCACACTACATACGCCACAAATTTTCTTTATAATATCCATATATGTGCTGTAAAAACAAAACGTTGTGCTGGATGCAATCGTTTAATGCGCAATGATGCTGAGTATTTAAAACATTCCGCACAATGTGCCAAAGTTTACTTAAACTATTCAAAACATATTATGCCTTCAGTTGAGGCATTAGAGGATGCTGTTCGCATTAAAAACGAAAATGATGTAGAGGCTGCGGCTGAAGAAATGGCACGAATTAGTGGTGTGCCCCTCGATATGGCTCCGGTCGTTCAGTTGACGCGGTTATCATCACCTCTTATCATGGCAGCTTCCCAGTGTGTTTCAATGGCAGGTCTTGATGATGCCGTGGGTTCAAGTAGCAAGAAGAGTGGCAAAAAGGGAGTTTCAAAAAAGGATTTGAAACGTGTGGATGAACTTTTAAAGTCGACTTTAGACGCTTTGGTTAGTATTAAACACGAACCTGAAATGCACGTTGATCAGGAAACACCATCTGCTGGGGAACACAGCGATAATGAGGATCATCACGCGGATGATTTTCTTAATAACGATGATTCTGATAAAGAAAGCGAAGAGGCAAATATGTCTACAAAGAACGATGAATCAGGCCTGGAGCAAATAAAGATCAAACAAGAAATTGATGAAGCAAGTGAAGAGATTTCAAATAAAATAGGCTGCGGAGGTCTTAAATTAAAAATTAAGAAGGAACATGGCCAACTGAATTCGTCCATAATAGAACAACAAAAGTCTTCTGAAAAACGCGCTGAAAAACGTAAAAAGAAGAAGAAACACAAGGACAAAGAAAAGGACAAACAGAAGCTGTCTAAGGACACGCAGGATGAACAAGTTTCACAGGATTCAAATATAAACATATATAACAGCAAACTCAATGTGGAAACCACGACAATACGTATTAAAACCGAACCTCAAGATGGAACCGAGGTTGGAGAAAAATCTTTGGCGCCAGTTTTACAAATAAGGCCGCAACCAGAGGCTACGATTATGACATCTATTCCAATGATGCAGTTTCAGATTGCTTGTGTTTCTAGCGGTGTGGAGTTCAACAATGGAACTAACACAGTTGCTGCTGAAATACATCCAACAATGCCATTAGTCAATCATGGTGTTGAAACCGAAGATGTTAAACCAAATCGTGAAGAACTGGATCGCATTTTGAAAATATCCCACGTTAGCGGTGGTATCACTATGGAAACAGATGAAACAGAGCAAAACAAAACGCAAACCATGGATCAGGACAAAGGAAATGGCGATGATGGCGAAGACGACTATCAGGAAGAAAGCAATGAAGATGATCACCATGGTGACGATATCTCTGATTGCCAAGAGAATAATCAATTAGAAAATTCAGGTGCCGAACAAGAAGACCCGGAGAATAAAATGTATGATTTCGAAAAACCAGCTGAAAGTACGGGAATTGATAACAAAGAGATTATTGAAAAGAAGATAAAGAACCCCTTACTGCAACAGAAATCTAAATTAGTCCTTAAACCGAAAGATAAACCCCTGACAACTTCTACAAAAAGTCGAAATAAAGCCTGCAAATCAACAGCAAAACCTTCATGTATATCTATGTTACAAATTTCTGCCGTACAAAGTGGTGTTAGTTTGGAATCTTCAGCTACCAGTACTAACGACTATACTCCTATATTTATTAAACCAGAACCCCAAAACCGTGGATATTCTGATGAGCCTTCGGCTGATTTTGCCTCATTAACTAACACTCTACCAGAGGACACGAACGCTCAGGGGGGAACAGAGGAATTGTCACAATCTCATAGTGCTGAGGAACGGAATTATATTTCTTCTATTGATTTTAATAACATCACAATTAAACAGGAGAAAGACATTGAAATAGATGACGTTCAAATCACAGAAAAATCCATCAAATCATTTTCCAAAATAAATGGAATTAAAAGAAAACGTAAGCAAACAATTCGTCGTTCTCATTGTTTTAATGAGGGCGAGAAGGAAGAAAATATAGATGATGAAGAAGCGCATAAAACGGATGAAGAAAGTGAGGAAGAAAACGATGATGATACAGAATTCGGAGAAGACGCTGAGGAAGAGGAAGAGGAGGTAGAAGAAGAAGAAGAAGAGGAAGAAGAAGAGGAGGAAGAGGAAGAAAGAGAATATAGAGAGCTTGAATATCCTCCAGAGCTAGTTGAACATAACACGGGGGCAATAACTAAAGACTTCAATGAAAAGAATAATAAAAATACTGATCAAATAGAGGAGCAAGATCATGATTCTGCCGTAAAGGAAAACCCAGAGATTCCTACGGATGCAGACTGTAATGCTGCATTTGTTATTGCAAACGTTTACAGTCAGTCAACACTAGAAATTTCCGATGTAAACTTTTCGAGGCCAAGTGATGAGAATGTAGATTGTAGACAAATCTCACTAAATGATGATAATACTATTGTAGCACGATCAAATGTGAGCGATGTTGGCGATAATGCAATGCGGGATTCTAATCAAGCTCACCGCAAAACTTTAGAATCAAATTTAGTTCTGGTGGATAAGACTGTAGAAGTTTGGAGTAGAGCAATAAACAAAAAAAACCATGACACCCATTTATCTTCTTCCGCAGGCTCTTGCTCTTCAACCAGTAGTGACAATTCTACAGCTCGCGAAGTTCCTGGCGAACACCAAACAGTTTTGCATACAGCAATCACATCTGTTGAAAAGCAAACGGAAAATATTCATTCTGCATCACTTATGTCCGGTACGCAAGTACTGCAGCATAATAATCAACCTCAGAAAATATCATTGCAGCTTGGCCAGGCATTTCAAACAAGGACAGAAAGGGAAACGGCTGACGATTTAAACTTTAGCCAAACACACACAGATTCTGAATTACAGCCATCACAAAGAGCCGATGAAAGTATGCAAGATTATAGAAAATTGCAATTAATGGATCAAAAATTCGAATCTGAGAAACAACAAACGAATGAACACGCTTTGCCGTGTACACAGGAGGATTTTTCTTTAAATCAGGAAATTATAAGATCAGATATCCAAGAAAATTCGCAAAACATATTTCAATACTCAAAAGCAGATGCTCAATGTGATCAAGAACAAAGGCACGTATCAAAAGAGCAACAACAACAAAATTTACAGACAATTATTGAACATTCACAATCAATCTCACCTGTTTTGTTAGAAAATCTTTCCAATATACATGCCATTGAGGTGCAACCTCAAACATCATATCTTCAACCAGCATCCGAAACTAGTTCTGTAGAAACGGCCACTGTAACAGAAAGTATTGGATTAAAAAATAAATATTTAAGCAATTACGATGAACATCAAACATCTAAAAATAGTGATGATGACACCGCAACGATTGAAGGGGTTGTTGAACAACCGAAAGATGAAGATTTGAAGGCAAAACCTGTCACACAAAATTTCGATAATGAATCAGTTAATGAAGATGAAATTGACGCAGATCATATCGCGGATGAAGACGGATATGAATTTGAAGAAGATTTTAATAACAATGAAGAACCAACATTTGAAAACAATTTAGAAGAACGTCAGAATTATCAAAATCAAGAAGTTTTATCACATATAAGACCAGCAGCTTTAACGTTACATCCGTATTTAGAAGACATTTCATCGAGTAGTAATAGTTTGTTAAGTAATTCGTTATCGCAAACACCACCACCATCGCAACAGCCAGCGACATCAACGTCATGCATTGATGAATTTAATAGGCAAAGTCGAGAACAACGACTGGTGCTTAACACAGAAGAGACTGAAAATGTTATAAACGAATCAAATGATGTTCCTGGCCGTCGATCATTAGAAGTGGCGGGAACATCAGCGGTACCTATAGGTCAATCCTTAACGCTTCCCCATTTAAGTCAGGAGTTGCCGCCTCATAGGCCAACATTTAATTTTGATAATGTCAATGAGATTGCTGAGAATAACAACAATGCAAATATCGAAAGAGAACAATTACAAGATGGTCTGCAGCAACAACAACAGATTCAACAACCAACTACAAATATCCCATAGTGTAACATAAAATACTTTAGATTTTAAGTGATCTTTCCCTTTTTCCTCTTTTGCATCCACTGTCCTACTTTTCCTTTTTTTTATCTACAAATTCTATCCTACTTATACATTTAACTCTCCTTGTATTTTTATTTTTAAAGTTGAATAATCAAAACTTAAAAAAATCGAATTAAATTATTGTATTGTAAATTATACACTTATTTACTTATATACTGTTTTAAAATAACACTTATTTTAAATTTCAATAACAAAGGCCGAAAGCATTAAAGGAACAAAAGCAAAAAAAGAGACAAAAAAATCTCATTTCAAAATTTGTATCTTATTCTTTTATTTTATTTAGTTTCAATTATTTTATTTTTTTATTGTATAGTTTGTATCTTTATTTACTTATTTTAAAAATTACTTTTAAGGTTTAAATTTAGGTTTTAATAAAATATATCTATTTTTAGATTATAATTATTTTTCATATAATTTTTTCAATGAAATCTAAAAAAAAACAAAACAAAATAAAAATGTAGATTTATTTGATGAAATAAATTTATTTGATAAAATAAATTTTTGATAACATATATAGTGCATAGTAAACGAAAAGAAATAAAAATTCTTTGTTAATATTGTCAACTCATTCTTCGAAGCATGCGATATTTATACGAGCATAAACATTTAAAAATATATGTAGGTGAACGATAAAAAATAATTTAAATAAATAAGAAAGCAGCTTAAATTTTAACGATATACCAACAAAGATTTTATTGTTATTGATGCGTTTTCAATCAGCTGACATTTAATTTTCCATAAGCTCAATTACAACAATGTTAGATAGACCCATGCAAAAAAATTGTTTTCCTACTTATCTGCAGCAATAGCAAATATTCAGGCATGTTCTTGAAATCACATACTTTCAAATCACATGCGGTTTTAAAATCACACTTGTGTTTTTATGCTGTTCTGTAAATCACACTGTTTTTGTAGTTTTCGATGTGATTTTACTTTCCTGAAAGCACAAGAAAACAGCTGATTTAAGGGGCCAATACACGACACAATCATGCTGTCGCAATCACATGATTGATCAATCACCCTTTAACCAAACACCACACCAGCACGATTGCTCAATATTCATTTGATTTCAAGTATTGTGTGGATAAGGTCATTATGGATAGCGACGACGCTTGTGCTGCAGTTATTGTTGCTATTAGCATTAAAAGAAAGAAACGTAAAGAAAAGAAGAAAAGGCTGTGGATGAAGAAATGGTTAATAAATAGAGAAGAATTAGGAGACACTAAACTTCTAAAAGAGTTGTCAATCAGTGCCGTGGACGATTTAAATACTTTTTCAAGAATGGATAAAGAACATTTTTATAAATTATTAAAGGAAGTTACGCCATTAATTATTAAGAAAATTACAATGATGAGGGAACCAATTTCACCGTTTCATCGGTTAGCAGTTACTCCGGCGATGTGTTCATTGTTTGATAAATGAATGACTGAACAAATTTCACGAAACACGACACAAGCACGCTGTCACAATCATGAAAATATCAAACTCATTTTGATTTTACACAATCAGCTTGATCAATCATACATCAACCCCACACACGGTCAATCGGCTTGTACAATCAACTGATTGCGACATTATGATTGTGTCGTGTATGGGCCCTATTACCTGACAAACACAAAAATTGAAAACACAAAAGCAAATAAAAAATGTTCAGTAAAAAAGGTGCCCTTACAATTTTCTAAATTTTAAAGTGTTTGTTTTCAATAAAAAGTAATTATGTAACAAAATTAATAAGAAAACATATTGGTTGAATTATTTAGGTAATTTATTTTACAGTTTTCATTGTGATAGTAGCAAAATTACCCTAGTGATTTCAAATTGCAAGTGGCAAACGTGAACGTTTTAAAAGCACATAAATTTGTGCACAGAACACATTTCTTGTGCTTTCAAATCACTTTCATGAAATGTGATTTTCAGAACAGGCCTGATTGTTGTATATGGCTGCTGATGAACATCGAATGAAATTCATAAAGATTGCCTCAATGATATGTTTGATCATCAAAAGCAGGAAATTCGTGCCGTTCACTCTTAATCGAGTTATAGTTGCCTGGTCCTGCATTCTAAAACCGATGAGGTACGTGAGCCTATATTAGCCTGGAAATGTTACGCACGCTGCTCTACCCTAGGTCTCAAATAAATCTGATGTAAAACAACTACCCAGCTCTTTCTACTTAAGGAATTTTAACCAGCTGTGGGGTAATTATATCCATTGGAAAAAGAATTTAAAACAACAATTGCGGTGCGAATGGTAAAGCATGTCTTAACAAGGTTTCTCTAAATAATTTTCTTTGCTTATCTGTCCACCACCTGATTTTAAGGCAGAATATTAGCACCGAGCAGAAAAAGAGATCAGTAATCTTACGTAGATTTAATTACACAACTGTAAATATATTACGAATGCGTTGCTAAAAAAATATAGAAGTGTTTGCAATGATCGGGACCAGTCTATTTAATTCCTGAAGGATATTGGGGAGTGATCCCCAAGGTCCTAGAGTGAAGAACTTAGAATTCCTTTGCCTGCCCATTGCTGCAAATTCGATCTTGGAAAGCTTGCAAAATGTTTTTAAGGAGAATTTTCCAATAAGTATTTTGTACTACTTATTGGTGAGGATGAGCTCTGCCTTGTTCGGGTTTACAGTAAGCCTTCACTTACAAGTTCATTTGAGAAAATATCTAACCTGCCACAGCAACATCATCTGTAGGAGCCTGTTGCTCACATTGGGATGCCGAGAAGCTGCTACCCATATGAAGTCAGTTTCTTATTTTCTTTTTATACTTTCTAAGTTGAATCTGATAAGCATACTGTTCAATATTACTTCTAGAGCTGTAAACCATATTGAAAAGTGTCCTTTGGATGCACCCGTTTAAATTTATTTCTTTAATCTACAGGAGGACTTGTTTCTTACAGAGTTAAAGGTCTCGGTAACATTGTCGATATTTACACTTACTTTTTAAGAGTCTATTTGTTTCCTTCCTTTGATTTGTTTAATTTCGATTCTTTCCATTATTGAGTCTGAAGACAAGTTAATATTCAAACACTTCTGTTCTATTCGAAAACATGTATCGCTTACTTACACACTTAGAATGTGTGTAGGTGCTAGTGAAGTAAATAAAATTGTGTAGCTTGTGTTCGTCTTGCGGCTTTATTTCAATTTCGGAGTTGAAACATTCAAGATTTCGGAAACTGTGCCACTTATCGGGGTCAATCTATCAAGCCAAAGGTATACAGACAAAGCTTCACTTGCGGAAAAAACAAATACTTTTTAATATTTTCCTTTAATTAATTCGAGTTTACATGTAAACGTTTTCAAGTTTAAAGTTTTAATTAAATCGTTCTCTCTATTGAAGCATAAGGCTTTAGTTTGAACTTTAATATTACAAGCAGTTCAAATAGATAGAATTTATTTTTCGTTTTATTTCTATTTTTAATTTAGGTTTTATCTATGATTCAAATTTTATTAAAAACGGTTCAGCAGATCCCTCATAAGTAATAAAACAGGCCGTATTGATCTTATTTGGGCCATATGTTCTGAAAGAACAGATAGATAGATAGATCAATAGTAAGCGATAATGATTTTAAACGTCTTCTAATCGCTAAATTAGGCGACACTTGCAACTTTTTATCTCTCTGTTTCCACATCAATTCATTTCTGCTACATAGTAGAGTAAAGAATATATAATCATATCGAAAAATCCTTCAAAACAACAACGAAAAATTTTTAAATCTTCCCAATGTTAATCACACATAAATACATAAAATAGGTCTCCATGCAACTTAACACATAGGAAAGATGTCTAGACCTACTTGGCTTGTTGAAAGTAAGTGTGGCTCACTTATATATGCATGATGCAGTAGCAAAGCTTGCGGGGTTTTTAAAAGTTTGATTACTTTGAGAGCTGATAAAATTTCGAACAAGAAGTTTGTTTTTCAATTGTGGCAACATCAACAACATAATAGATTTGACATTTAGTTTTTTGACGTATTATATGCATTGACAATTGTTACAATGAATTCAATTTCGCACGAAAGTGGCGTTAAAATAATTAAAACCCACTATAAAAATAGTGGTTCTATTAAAGTTTCATTTCGTAAAATTCGTGATATTTTCGGCCAACATAATCGTCCTTATGAGACCACTATTAAGAATTTGATCGTTAAATTTGAGTCGACAGGCTCAATATAAAATGTAACAACACCAACGCGTATTCGACCGGGTCGTTTAACGGAAAACATCGCAGCCCTGAGCCACAGTGCTGAAGCAGATCCAGATTTGCCAATTCCTCGACGTTCTTACCAATTGGTGTTATCCAAAACTTGCACATGGCGAATTTGAGGTAAGAATTTTAAATTTCAGCTTGTGCAGAAATTGAAGCGGACACATCATTCACATCGTAGTAGATTTGTTCAATTCATTCAGCAACAATCAGCTGGTTTTTCTGAAAAAATCATTTTTTCAGACGAAATTGGGCTTCTGGATATCCCAGAGCGATTATTGAGAAGCTCAACGTGTCACTGTATGGTGCGCTATGTGGTCTGGAGGCATAATTGGGCCGTTTTTTTATCGAAGATGGGGCGGTAAAACTCAAAATCCGCTATATTATTAAGGAAACTTTGATGAAAGACTCAATATCTGTCAGCGTGGTCCTGGTGGACATTTGCCAGATATCATTTTTCAGCCATAATTGCTGAACTTTTATATTCGTAATACAATAAAAATTTGAATCATCTTAATCTTTCAATTTATTTGACTTACTTTAATAAATATAGAGCGGCATTCAGTTAGATAAATTTCTATACGGCTACACCGAGTGGATTAAAACGTCACCTGGTAAAGTTATATGGAACCACCTCTGGTGCTTGCAATTTTAAATCTGTAACATCATTCCACCCCGGGGGCACCCCTCGGGGGCACATGATAGTCTTTTTGGAAACTACTATTCCATTTAACCTGGTGTCTTGCGGAGTAAAAGGGAGCCCAGGCCCCTCAAAGGCTAGTAGGAGTCACGTGACAATCCACATATTTCCACGGGAATCAGTTGCCCCAGAGTTCACTATTTGTCTCTTGAGACAATTAGCTGTTCTCTGACTGGTTACTGAGGTTGGCCCCTATATGGGAGTATCGTGGTGGTTGTGGTTTCGGACCCTCTTGAGAGTTTGTGGGTAGGATCATTCAAATTAACACAATGAATGGTTCAGGTTCTGTGAGTATGAATGCTGTCGTGTTCTTGATAAAAAAGAGCTTCATGCGTTCCGGACCAGAAGTTGGAAAGTCTCCAACTCTTTAGCAAGGAGTGAAGGCTGCGACCTACTTCGAGCTTTTGAAATTGCTACTAGAAGTGACCGCAGGTTATACGTATTCGATGGCCTTCTAGGGCGTGGGTGATGTCCAATCATTCAAGTGGTTTGACCACCATGTAATTATGACTATATAGTCGGTGCAGACGTAAATCAAATCACGCACCCCGGGGGCACATTTATCGGTCTTTATAGAAGTTCGACTATCTAGACCTGTGCAACTGGGGGTATAAGGGAGCCAAGTCTCCTGAAGTCAGCAGGGGTACAACTGGAAGCTCCACGTGATTTCCACGGGAATCAGTAGCCCGCAGAGTTTCCGCTATTTGTCTCTTTAGGCATTTAGCTGTTTCTCTGACTGATTATTAAGGTTGGCCCTTCGGGAGTATCGTGGTGGCTGTGGTTTCGCGGCCCCATAACAGGTCAGTTTTATATGGTGGCCAGGATCATTTCACTTTTAATAACACCTACCTGGCGGAATGATCCTAGATCCAGTGAGCATGCTAGACATGTGTTGTGGACGGGAGTTGGATAGTCTCCAGCTCTTCAGCAAGGAGTGGTGGTTTTCAGCCCTGCTTTGGAATCATCGAAATTGCTACTAGGAAGGACCTGTTGCTAGAATTAGACTTCGCCTTCCAAGGGCGTGAGTGTCGCTGCTTTTCACTCACAGTGGTCTGAGCACCATCTGATTAAGGCTCACTGCCAAGCGCAGATGTAAATCATATCAGGAAAATATCATATATCATTTCCAGCGAAACTTAACCATTTTATTCAATTAACGTTTACAATATTATACAGCAAAGAAATGTAAGGCTCTAATTTGCTGTGGTATTAACACAACAGAATAGAGCCTTATGATCAATTTTCATTAGATTATATTGTTACGTTTATTTCGTAAATAAAAGTTTTGTTTTTAGAGCCCTTTTATTGCAAAATAATTGTAAACAACACTTTAAAGTTTTAAATTAAATTATACGATTTATATACACACAAAAATGCAGAATGGTCACTATACCACTTTAACGCATAAGAGCTATTTTATTAGCTATGTTTTTGCTTGACAACATTCCCACTTAAACTGTCAATTGCTCAGCAGATGGGGCTTATAAATTCAGTTTAGAGCGGAAAAATTCTACTTCAACATCATCGCATCTAGTTCTTGTTATTATTTTTTGCCTTTTTGTTCTCTTTTAGTTGTTTGCTTATTTTATTTCGAATTTTAATTAAACATGTTGTTGTTGTCTTTTGTTCATAAGATTTTTTAGAAACTACGTAATTTGTAAACAGACACGATAGGTCATTTCATTTACTTTTGTGCTGATAATTATTTTCTTTTAAATATCAAACTAAGTATCTTCCTAACAATATAAAAATTAGTTCCGATATTATTTCTAAATCTAAAGAGAATAAACAGCGCAAAGCAATTTTAAATGCTTTAATAAGTTCCTTATCACCGTACAATTAGAACTTGTCTCTTCTAGCTGTTTTTGTAACGAGCAGCTAAAAATTACAAAATCCATTTTACGAATAACCAAATGGATAATTCTTCTTCTAGCTTAGTTTACCAATAAACAAGTCGATTAAGTTACACTAATCTTTACATTTAAAAAAAAGGAAGGATTAATGTGCTCCATAAGAATTTGTATGCGGGTTTTTTCTATCACCTGGAATTTTTTACTGGAAATATTGGTCTCTTAATTAGGAGTTACCAAAGCAAGTTTCTTTTAAAGTTACTTGAACCAGACTTTGTTCTCTACATACTAAAATTTTTGTTAGTCAGACGGCTTCACTTAATTGTGAAAAAAATGTTTGTGCTTATTTTATTCATTGTGAATTTATGGAAATTTGTCATTAAGAATTCTGAAAGTAACTTAGAGATAAGATAGTTTTGTTGCTATCTTGTTTATCTAATCCGATGAGGACGTTTAATATTAATCAGGCTCATCAAAAAATCTCTACATGGGTAGAAACAATCTAAAAGTCTTTTTTTTATTAAACGAGGTAAGTCCTCCATATTTATCCTATTTTTTTTTTGGCGAAAATTTCTCTGCAGAATCGTTATTTTATAATTTGGGTTACATTACTAAAATAGTTCGACTAATAATTAACTTGAAAATTGAAAATATGAAAAAGTTTTCTAGGAATTATGGTACTTCTCTTACTATTTATTTATTTTTAATTTTCGCAATTAGTGCGAATTTTATTTCATTACATTGTAGTGCCAAAATTGAATTTGTGAAAAAACTCCATACATTGTATTTTTGTAGAGCAAATGAAATTAAAAAGTATGGCTGGTATTTTTTTGTTTTGTTTCTTTTCTTTATTAATTTATTAATTTATATATATTTTGTTACCTAGATTGTACACCTAGATTTCATAAGTATTTTTATTTTTTTACTTATACATTTTTATTATGAAGTAAATGTTGTTGTAATTATTATTTTTATTTAAGTTTTTAATAGGGATTTTAGTTAAATATGTAATACATTTTTTACAACAATACAGTACAGATAGTATTAAATTAAAATAATTATGTACTATGTTTTACATAAATTTAAATGGTATTTAAATTAAACTAGTATATGGTTTTTAATTAAAATTCAATTTAATTTAAGTCATTACGAAAAAGATAAAATCAATAAAATGTTTTTTTTTATAATTTTTTTTCGTCATTTAAAAAAATATATTTTTGCATTTAATGCTTTTCACTCAAAATATTTTTTAGGTGAAAGAAAAAAAAATTAAGTTGTATTATATTAAGTTATTTATAATTATTCGGATTCTTTTTTAATATAAGCAATTTTATTTCGTGCTTGATTCCTTTGAATAAATATTTCAATATATTCTCATAAAATATTTATTACAAAAATTCTTATTAAAAAATAAGCATCTTATGATATTCTCATAAAACTTTTATTCAAATAAAAATAAAAATATTTGAAATGTATTGTAATGGGGGGGAGCACATCCATATTGCAATTTCACTATTGCTCAAGTAGCTCATCAGTGAATTTTACCCCAATATTGTATAGAAAAACCTAAGAGTCTTATATCCAAATCAAAACCCTTATGTAGAAATGATTGAAAATAAACAATGTTTTTTTGTTGTTTTGAAATGTTTTGTAGTGTTTGTATGGAAGTGTCTTTGAGTCTTGCTGTCTATGCTATGTTGATTTTATGAAAAATTCTCATAGAATCAGTTTGGCTTTGGTTTTTCTATACAATATTGGGGTAATATTCACTGATGAGCTACTTGAGCAATAGTGAAATTGCAATATGGATGTGCTCCCCCCCATTACAATACGTTTCAAATATTTTTATTTGAATAAATGTTTTATGAGAATATCATAAGATGTTTATTTTTTAATAAGAATTTTTGTAATAAATATTTTGTGAGAATATCATGAAATATTTATTCAAAGGAATTAAGCACGAAATAAAATTGCTTATGTTGTATTACATTTTTTTATCTTTATTAAGTTTTAAGATTTAGGAAGCAAAAAAGTAAAACTATAAAACGTTTTTGTATATTCTTTATATTTTTTTAATGCTCTGTTTCTTATTGAATATTAAAGTTTTTATTTATTTGGTTATAACTTAACAAACTTTCAATTATTGGTTATTTATTTTCTTTAATTAACTACGAAAATAATTTAATTTATCTTTGAAGTATTTTAAAAGGAGAAAATATATAAGTAGTAGTTGTTGTTTATATTTAAAAGAAAGAAATTTTATAATTTATTCAAAAAGAAGTTGCATAATTTTTGTTTGTTTTTTATATTAATTATTAATAAAAATTTCTAAATTGGAACTTTTCTAAATATTATAGCCTTAATTTATAATTATAATTTTTAACACATCTTTTTTGAAAATATTAAAATTTGAGTGTGTATCTTCTTTGCCTTAAATCAGTTAAAGGGTTTTGAAATGAAATTTATGTTACAAAAATAACGGAAATTTTAACTAATTTCTAAAATTGGTCTAGAATGCACATATACTGGCGGATTCGAATTTGTTTTGTTGTTGCAACTAGTTACTTGCTTGATTTTGTACTTGTAGAACAAAATTAGAGGCTATAAAAGCTCTAAGCTAATTTTAAAAAATGTCTTAAGTCAAAGTAGCGATCTTTTAATAAATAGTGCGTATCGTATGCACTATTGGAGAGATGTCAGCAGAGTCGATCTTTTGGACGACATTCTAAAATTATTTGATACATAACTCCGTGCCTCTTATTTGACCGTCATATCATCCTTTTGGGGAATCTTAAGGAACATTTTGTTATGTTCAGGGATAGCTCAAAAACCGGCCAAAAGTTGACGATAAATAAATGAGATGGGTTTCAGAATTTATTAAAGATGATAAAAAATTTACTTTGTGTTAAAAAATTTTGTGAAAAAAGATATGTAATATTACTGACAGACAGACTACAATCATATCACTATTTGGAGTCTACAAAACACGCAACCTCATTACATTATGTAAGAACACATGCGTAGTTGCGGAAACATGAATTTAATGCTGACAATTGCGAGGCCGAAATTCGCCAGAATAGAATCGCTTTTGCAGAGATTGATATATTCCAAGGTTGCTACCTACGGTATGGCGCAGACTAGATAATTGAATTTGTCCACGTGCGAAATCACAAACTGATCTGATAAATGTAACAAAATTTTAGAATTGATTACTCTACTAGCTCCAGAGATTATTCAGAAAAGAAAAAAAAAGGACTCTGAAATTTGTGATTTTTGAACAAGATTAATAATTCTGCGGGAACTACGAGTTTAGATAGTTATATAAAAAGGTTTTGAATTTATAAATGTCATTTTAAAAGTTAAAAGGAATGTTTTTTCTAAAAAATTTATATTAAGTAAATAGCAAGTAATCAAAATCCTTAAACGAATACGAATGGAATACGAATATTCAACATTTTATTGCAAAATATTACAAAGAGAAAGTGCAAGACTATTTTTAATCTAATATTCTACGCTTTAAACATTTTTTATACTTTATATTTCTTTTTGTTCCTTACAATAACATAGTAAAAAGTTATATATGCTATTCTTTTTATAAGTGAATTGATATAGAATTAGTGATGTTTCGTTTAGTAAATATTTCTTTATTAAATAACCATTAAATATGTATGTATATATATTTATATCTTTTGATTTGGCACAACTTCTACTCATTTTATAGAGTATTTATTTTATTATTAAATATATTCCTACTTTAAAAGAATTTCGTTTTTTTTTACATTTAAATATTTTTTTTAAATTTCTGTTTTTTTGATAATGGTAAATTTGTCTTTAAAGAAATTTTAATTTAGCTGGATATGCTTGATTATAAAGGGAAGTAAACAATTATCTAGATAAAACATTGTAAGTATTAAAAAAGAAGAAACTTAAAATGATTTTCAAAAGAGACTAGAAGTTAAAACGACTTGTTTATACAAATAAATTAAACTCTTGTGAATATTTACAAAAATATTTTATCGTAAATGCAAAAAAAAAGCACGTTGGAACTACTTCCAAAGTATATTCTTTCAAAAGCTTCGTATATAATTTTTTTCTGTCAGTCCTTTATATTGAATTTAGTTAATTTTTTCTCTGACGTCGGTGAATTAACTTGTGTAACCTGTGCTTTTTGTGTCTGTGTGGATATTTTTTTTTTTGTAATCGGAAACATTTTCTTTCGACCATGATAATGAGAAGGGGCGCTACAGAGTCGATAATTGTGACTTTAATTACTAACAACGATCGGCCCAAATTAGCTAAGAGAAGAAACGTAAGATTAGTGCTAATAATATATATAAATGCAACAGTGGCGGTAACTGTAAAATGAAAGAGTGCTTGAAAGAAAATTATCTCGCGTTAAAAAGTCATAAAATAAAACTTTTAATTCTTCAAGATTCATTTAAGTTTTCAACTTATATTAACGATATTAACCGTCAAAATCACTAAGTATAACTAAAATATGCAGTTGCAAACGAAACACAAGGGATGTGCAATACTCAAAGCGTCAATACAACTCCTTGCCAGGTAATAAAACAATTAATTTACTGTACACTAAACTGTTCGTATTTTTCTAGCTATTACGAGGTAGCAGCGAAAAAGTAAAGTTTTACATTTTTTAATCGTTGTAGCGCAACAAAAATCCTCGTTTTACTACAAGTGTAAAGCGCAAGAAAACTGACAGCGCTTACAAACGATCATTACTAGGTATAAGATCTGGGATATTTTCCGCAAAAATGCCAAGATCCCAGAGATAGTTCAATTATTTGTAGATCAACCCCCCCGGGGGGCACATACATATGGTCTTTATAGAACTTCGACTATCTAGACACAGTGCAACTGGGGGAAAAAGGTAGCCCAGTCCCTTGAAGTCAGCAGGGGTACAAGTGGAAACTCCACTTTCTTTCCACGGGAATCAGTAAGCTCGCAGAGTTCAGTATTTGTCTCTTTAGACATTTAATAGTTCTCTGGCTGATTATTGAGGTTGGCCCCTATATGGGAGTATCGTGGTGGTTGTGGTTTCGCGACCCCATAACAGTATAATGGTTATTATGGTGGCCAGGATCATCTCACTGTTAATGACACCCTAAGTGAATGATCTAGTCCAGTGAGCATGCTCTTAAGCAAGGAGTGATGATTTGCAGCCCTGCTCTGGAATCATAGAATTATGGCTTTGGCTTCCTAGGACGAGCATGACGTTTCAAATTATGCAGTGGTTTGGTCCACCATCTGATTAAGGCTTCATGGCCAGGCGCGGATGTAAATCGAATCACACAGATCACAAATTATTCTTGTTGCGTTTTTATAAGAGATCTCATCAAAACAATTTAAAATTAATTATAAATAGAAGCGACACAATTAAAAACAAACTCCTTTCAACACTTTATATTCAAAGTTCAAAACCTGCAAAAAACCTGCAAAAAGCTAAAATTATATTAAACCATTACATTTTTTATGTTTAAAGAACTAAAATACATTTTGGAGTTTTACTGTAATAAAAACAGAAAAGAATCTTTTATTGCACAACTGCCAGATAATTATGCTATAGGTTAATTCCAAATGAAGACAGTTTGTCACACAAGTTGCTTATTGTAGCAATAACGAAGAAGATTATGTTATACGTTTTGGATATTGTAGTTTCAAATAAAAACAATCGATATTATGAAAATAATATTATGAAAATAATATTAAAAAAAAATGTTAAATTTGATAAGAATATGTTAAGAATATTATTTAACAGTATAATATCATTTTGCTTGTTTTATTGTTTTATTAAAACTACAAAAATATAACGCAATGTTAATAAACTAAATCACTTTTAAACCGAAGATCTTTTCAAATGCATTACTAAAATTATTACAATAAAAAATAATAAATAAAATATTTTACTTAGCTTACAAAACTTGCTTGTAAAAGTAAAACAATTAATTAACATGACATGAAATATTAATGTGCAATACAGAGCACATTTAATCTAAAGCCGTTTTTTAATCATTGGTATACAATTTATGTATAAAATAAATCCACCTCTTATTAATATGCTAGTCATTCATTCATTAGAACATACAAAGAAAAACATTCATTCATATTAGATTTGCTAATACATACTATTACGCAAAATCAATTTAATCCTCCCATTCATCATCATTGCCTGAGGATTCAGAGTCATCGTCTGATGATTGCAAAACGCGAACACGTTCTTGTAGAGCTCTACGCAGAGCATCGGCTAAAGCATCTGTTCCGGAAAGTTCATCGCTAGCACGATTTGTAGATAATTCACGTTGTGTGGCTGGTCGCAGTTCAATACCCATCCTAATCTCGGACATAAGCTCACTGCGAGAGTCACCGCTGCCCGTACTAAGAGCTGATGTATCAACTTTCTGCAAGAAAATAAAAAAAGTGGTTAGAAACTATTAGTGGATTAATTTATTTTTAACTAAATGTTTATTAAGTGAATAAACGTAACAATATTTTTTTGTGAGAAGTTTTTCACTTAAGTTACAGAAACGAAGCTCAGATTTTTTAAACAGTGCGCTCACTTCTGTTATTTTTTTTTTTAATTTTTGGCACTGACGTTCATCATTTTTAACTTATTATAGCAATAGAGGATTGACTCTTTTAAACCAGTAAAGAACACAATCCACCTAAAGAGGCATAGTTTGTGTTTTTAAGTTAATTTGAAAAGAAAATATCGTTATTAAAAATATTTTAACGTAAAACGTACTTTAAGTTGCACTCCCTTGCGTATACTTTCCAAGAACTCATTGCGACAATCAGAAATTGGTGGTAAGCTGGAAGCTGCTTTAGTTTCTGACGGTGCATTAGTGGTAGTAATTGACGGTATTTCAGTAAATCCAGCCATTGGAGGCGGGGGAGGAGGCGGTGGAGGAGCACCAAATGCTGGTTGAGGAGGCGGTGGTGGCTAAAAGAACAATCAAGGTTTTCATTTTGTTTACACAATGCTGAAAAAATTATTTGTCTAATAAATGAATTACCGGTGCTGTTGTCATAATGGGTGGCGGTGGGGGAGGTGGTGCAGCACTAATGGGTGGTGGTCTAGAGGGCGGCGCTGGTGCCCTGGAAATACCGGGCGCAGTTGTAGGTACTGGTGGTGGAGGTTGTCTGGCTGGTGGCGGTGGCGGTGGTGCCGATCTTTGGGTTATTACTGTTGAAGTAATTGCTGAGTTGCCATTTTGAGCCTGTGAAAAAATAATTTTCTTATTTTAAAAAATGTTGATTTTTATTAACTTATAATGAAAATTACATGATGATGTTGATGTCTAGTAGGTACTTGAGGTGTCACTCGTGGCGGTGGTGATGTTGGTGATGTCTTTTGTGGCTGCTCTACGATTTCTTGCTTTACTGTACCCAGCACATTATTACTTTGTATGAAATCATATATAAAGGCCCTCGTATCTCGATCATTTAGTTGATGCTTCGACACACCAGCCTTCTGAAAGAATTGCGAGAGTACTTCATCGTTTTCATTGCCCGTCAAATCAAAACCCTTGTCAGCATCCCAACCCACATGGCTGACATGACGAAAGTTCGTCGGTGCTCCAATATCACATTTATTTACTTTTGATTTCTTATTTTTATTGTTGGAAGACGATAATGAGGAGAGGAATTTTTTTGGTGGCGCTTGCTGTTGCGTCGTGGGCGCAGCCGTAAAATTAATGGTTCCAATCTTTGAATTGTTACGCAATTGTACACTATTGTAATCTGGTTCTTTGGGCAGCGGCGTTAGCGGTGCTGAAGGTGCCATTTGTGATTTGCGTTTATTACGTTTCTCTGTAAAATGAAAAGTTGTATTATTTGAACATTAACTTCTTTAGATGCAATTTTTGTCATGTATTTATGTATGCAGATTTTCCAAAATTTTGAATATAAGTAGAGTTGTATTCATTGCTTTTATTGGGATTTCTGTTAGTACGATTGACAAGCGTATTAGTCTTGTTTAAATTTCACAATATTTGATTTAAATAAGCAGTATTGCGCGAATTGACAGCGAATTTTTTAATTATTGAAAATTAAGAATTAATAACTGATCTCGATATACATATATCTGTGTCTGGCGGACAAGTTAGCAAAGACGTAGTGTATTTTTTAACGCAGTGTTGCTAATCGTATGACGTATATACATAGATAAAATTGAAGAGCGTTAGTATGTTTTGTATCTATATTGCGAGAAATTTGATTGTTTAATCAAAAAAAGTAAAATTAATAAGCAGAAACTACAGAAATAAATAATACATTTTTTTTGCTAAATTCAATATTTCTATGAAGTTAATTTTACATTTTTTGTATTTTTTGTATTCCTTGTAAGTTTTAAGTTATTCTAAGAGTTTTTCATGGACGTGCGGAACACAAGTACTTTTTTTAACTGCCTGTCAAATTTAAAAGCGTATTTTCAGGTTTATTCCATAGTAATGTTTATTCAGTGTGACTTCAAAATCTATCTAATTTTTTATATCGGTCCAGCAAATTTGTTAACTTCTTCATAGAAAAATATGCAGAAGAGGGTAACAAAAAATATATTATTTGAGATACTAACTAGTGCGTCATAACGATTTCATTTAACTGTTGACATGCTTATCCAAGTTTCAAACTAATGGTCATTTGCGGAATGCATTCGTGGAAACAATTTGAAAATAAAAAACGAGCATTATATGGATTAAATATTTAGATAATACTTCAAAAGTGAATGCAAATTTGCCGAAGCAATTTAAACCGTTTTTTTAGTTGAAAATTACTTAATTTACTTTACGGAAATGGCTAATTTTCGACGAGTCATGATTATACATACATGTATAATTGTTTGACAGCAGCATGCTTCGAATAATTTTTAGTATGAAGCAGTGGAAAACCGCAATGATTATGACTTTAGATGTGTGAGCTGTATTTTTCTTGACATTGGAAAATCGTAAAATTTTGTCTAAATTTTAACTTATTGTTTCTAATTCTTAAAATTGAATTTTATTCGAACTAGTTTTTTAAAACGATGTATTTTTTTTTTGTAAGGCTTACTGCTTACTTGTTGTTTTTATAATATATCACATTTAATAATTTACTTAAAACATAACTAAAGAAATATTAAAAAAAAAACTGCTCTAGTTTTGTTGATTTAAAAAATCAAAATACATAATTTTACTTTAAACGAATTTTTACTTATTACACAACTTATTACAACTTTTATGTACGTTAATTTAAAACTTACCTAATTTTTTCCGATTTTTAGTTTCAATTGTTGTATTAACAGCACGATAAAATGAATCGCATTCTTCTTCCGAAACAAAATTTAATCCAACATGACCATCCTGGAAAGTATTTACAGAATATATGAAAAACTTTACAAGATGCAAGTTTAACCATTTACCTGTCCTTCAAATGTTATTAGAAATGGACGAGCTTTATTTATTTTTATATCATCATACAATTCATGCTCCCAAATCAATTCATGTTTAATTAAACAATAAGCACGCAGAAAATAGGAACGTATAGCACTATCCTTGACAAAACAAACGACACCAGTATATTTTTTCTTCCAGTGAGAGTGGGCGGAAGCTTCTGTTTTATATATTTGTACCACAGCCGTATTAAGAGTCTGCAATTGGATAAAAAACCAAAACCGAAAGGGATAAATAAAAATATTTAAATGTTTCAACAAATCTTTTAATAATAATAATAGTTCTACCTTTTTCTTTTTCATAGTTGTTTGAAATTTTGTTTCTTTCAACTTAATTGAAATCTGGGAGTATTGTACTCGAACTTATGCGCGCTACTAACAAATCTCAACTACTTTCAATTTCAAATCAGCTAACAAAAGGAAATGCACAAAATTAAAAAATGCTAAATAATTATTGATAATTCTGCTTCTGCTTTTTATTCAGTACGTATGCTTGAACTTTTGTTGGCAACTATTTTTTATTCATAAATTAAAAGTTGTGTTGATTTGATTCGTTTTTTGGTTTGTTAGTTGCTGGTTGTTAAAATAATATTGGCCAGGCTTGGGTAATATACAGTTGGTGACAAAATAACGTCGA
Source organism: Trichopoda pennipes (assembly GCA_030448955.1). Taxonomy (NCBI): domain Eukaryota; kingdom Metazoa; phylum Arthropoda; class Insecta; order Diptera; family Tachinidae; genus Trichopoda; species Trichopoda pennipes. The sequence continues at coordinate 2,467,994 of JASKUP010000033.1, forward strand.
AAAAAAGCTTTTCTCATTAATTTTTTTTTTAAGAAGTAGCACTTGAGGCAACAATGCCTATTTAGTCAAGCATCGTGCTACATTCTTTAGGAAAGGGATAGAGAAGAGATGCGACAGGTGGTGAAAGTAGAAGGATAGTTACAGAAATTAACTGTCGTATAAGACAGCTCAGTGACCAGTGACCATTCCTCCATCACTGAGTAGCCCCACCGACAGTCAATTTTTATTTGTAGTGAAAAAACCTAGGCCTTTGTTGCGAATCGAACCCAAAATTCCCAGTCATGTAAGTTAGCACACTACCTCCTTGCCTACAGGGGCATCATAGCACCATTTTCTATTTCTATTCAAACGAAACTGGCCCACTCCAGTTGATATTAACAAATTCGATGGATATTTTTAAGGTAAAAGTGATATTTTTCTTTTCTTATTTGGAACGTAAACATTTTCTTTTAAATTTTAATAAAAAAGAGGCGAATCAATTGATTTCGAAATAAAATATTTTTGTTTGCTATAACAGTTAACAATTCGCTACATTAAAAACAAAGTTTTCTGGCAGCAACGCTGTTTTTAGGGAGAAAATGATATATAAAATAACTGTAAATTCCATTCTCTTTTGCAAATATCAGTCCTGCTGCACGAAAACTTAACAAATGTGAAACAACATTATAATAAATTAAAAAAAGTTTTAAGGATGCGCATTTTTTTTTGTCACAGAGTGTTTTAAACGCTGCTAAATGTCAAAGTGTAATAAACATCATTTTATATCATTTCAATTTTATGTGCGTATTTTTGCATACAAATTAACCAGTTAAAAAATAGTTGTGTAAAAAAATTATAGAAAAGTATTTACTTCATATATTTTTTATACACCTCACTGGTCAAAAAGCACAATTAGGCGCATACATACATTAGGCACGTTTCTATTCCCATCAAACACTCAAGATTGATCTCAGTTTGAGAACAATAGAAACTTAGGAAATATAAGGTGGGCCAATAAGTCCATGACTTTTTTGAATTTTCCGCCCCCTAATTGAAATCATACAACATACAGTTGACTCCTGTCCAAATTAAAAAAAGCAGCGACATTTAGTTTGTTTTTTGCAGCCGTTTAGAGTAGAAGCGAATAGATAAAAGCGAATTTCCTGCTGTCTGGTGTATCTACACAACATGGAGGAGTATTTGTACTGTTTTGTAGCCGTGGAAGACACGTGTTTTTAATAATTTAATTGATAAATCTTTTCATTTCGTTTATTATATCATAGTAGTATTTTCTATTCCAAACTGGCCTACTTCAGTTAAGTTTAGGATTATATGAAAATATGTTATAATTACGTTGCGAAAAACTGTCAAGTTTTAATTTTATTTCCTTCACTTACTTTTACACAATATATTTAAAATCTAACATTTATTTAGGATTATATAAAAAATGTACTGTAAATAAGAAAATTTGATTGAAATTGTAGTTATAATGATTATAGCATAACACAATCTGTTTGTATTTGAAGATTTTGACATATACGTCGCAATTGAGCTTTAAATTCAATTCAAATACGTTGGAAAATTTTTCAGTTTTTAATTTTATGTCCCTTAGAAATCAATTGCCAGTTGCCTGTTGACAAGAGGAGTGCTGTCATTTCACGGACTTATTGACCCATCCTTGTATATTATTGTTACGTTTATACCTTTTATAAACGTTTTGTTGTTACTGAGTTCTTTATTGCAAAATAAATAACATACGATTTAAGAGTTTTCAAATTAATTACAAGTTTATTTACTTTAACTAAACAAAAAGTAAGATTTGTACGTTGGCACTACAGAGCAAGATGCAAGTCTTTACTTCACGAGGTTTATGTTTTAACTAACTAACCACTCAGATGCTGTATTTTATATTTCTCAGCAACTAGAAAGTTGTTGTTGTCTTGCGTGTATAGATTTTCTACACAGTTTGTAACCAGAAAATTTTCGTTGTCTTGCGTGTATAACTTTTCTTAGAAAACTACGCAGTTAGTGAACAGTATACCCAGTTATTTCGTTTACTTTAATACATAATTATTCTCTTTTAAAACTTAAGCAAGATACATCCGTAACAATATAATAAATATATAGAAATAAGAATATAAACAAATATAACATAAAAATGCATCTTTTTTTAAACGTTTGAATTAGTGTTTGCTGGGCATACATATGCAAAACGTCGTTTAATGAAGTAAAATGTTTTGCATGTTTGTCACGCACAAATAATATCATCAACTGTTGACGCCAAATGCTAGTGACAGATAGTCAGTTTAGTTTATTTCGTTCATATTCGTATAATGTATATACGCGAATATTAGTTGAATTTTATTTTTGTTTGCACATAAAATTTTTATTTATGCGTAGTGTACATGGTGTATACAGTCATCTTAAAAACTAAGTCTGCTTGGTGATGACTTAAAGGAATTTAATCCTTTTAAAAAAACACATATAATTTTATAAAAAAATTGAAATTTAACAATTAACATAACTTCCGAAAAATGTGACCTCATGTTATTAATAGATTAACTCGTTAAAACAATTTATAATCATAATTCAAAATATAGAATCGATTTTTTTTTTAAGAAAATACATATATTAAGAAAATACATATAAAAATTATTTGTTTTTCAGCGTCTTACGCAATGCTTTTTGTTTCAATAGGGTTGTTTAACAAGAAGTTTTCTTTTTAAAACAAAATAAAAAATTTAAATTAAGATGATTAAAATTTTTATTGTACAGGGTGCCTGCCGCGAAGGTATATTACTTTATTTATAATTTTTGATTAAATGACAGAAAATGACATATACATTTTTACCTCTGTTAGCCTTACAAATGCGAGACCTTTTGAGCACATTTTTCATAACACTTTTACATATTTCTTGCGGTATTTCATTAATTTCATCACGAATATTTTGTTTGAATCGCTTAAGAGTTTCTGGTTTGTTTGCATAAACCTTGCTTTTCAGATATCTCCACCAAAAGAAGTCCGGAGCAGTTAAATCAGGCGACCGTGCAGGCCAATCAACATCACCATTTCTAATATGTTGTGGAAATAGGTCTCGCAGTATTCCATTTTAATCCTGGCTGTATGCACCGTCTTGTAGATACCACATGTTAATCAAAGCATACAGTTGTGGCGTTACAAGGTTTCAATCATATCACGATATCGCTCCCCATTCCCAGTTACCGTTATGCCGTTTTCATTTTCAAAGAAGTAAGGTCCAATGATTCCTCCTGATCAAATTGCGCACTTTTAATGGATGCAAGGTGACTGGTGAATAATAGGAGGGTTTCCCAAACCGCAGAATCGACTATTCTATTTATTCACATATCCATTCAAATGAAAATGTGTCTCGTCACTTGATGATTTTTTCATGAAAATCGGGGTTGTTATAGGCGAGCTGCAACATCCTATTGGCATATTTACGGCGGGAAAACAAAAGTAGTATACCTACCCGGCGAACACCCTGTATTAAGCAAATGTCCATCACGACCACGCTGAAAGATGTCGTTTCTTTCAATAAAGTTTTCTATCACTTTTTGGCAAAATGTCGGTCCTATTTCGTTACGTCACGTCACTGATTTTAAGTTTTAAGACTAAAATGAATTCGATTGGCTCCGTATAGGCTCTGCACCGGCATACCACCTAGCTAAACACCTCACCAGCGTACTTAAGGAAAGGATAAATTTACAAAACACATATACTATACGCAATACACAAGACCTCGTAGATAAACTTCAGGACATAAAAATACATAACCGAAAACACGCGACTCGTTTCCTTTGATATCAAGGATCTATATACTTCAATACCAACACATGAAACCTTAGATATTCTACGCAACACACTAGACAATTTGTACGAAAGCCAATACATCGCTGATATTATAGATATTTCAAAAACTATAATAAAACAGAACTACTTTAGATTCAATAACAACTTTTACAAATTACCAGACGGACTCGGTATGGGAAGCCCAACTTCCGCAATCTTCATGGAAATTTTCATACAACATCTCGAATCACTACACGTAAAAACACTCATGGAAAAACACAAAATAACTCATTACTATAGATACGTAGATGACATTAAGATAACGGCGAACAAATTCTAGAAAACTTAAACACAACTCATGATAAGATTACATACACAATGGAAAAAGAACAAGACAGAAATTTACATTATCTTGACATCACTATAACACGAGGAACTGACTATTTAACATTCGACATCTATAGAAAACCAACAACAACGGACACTACCATCCACAACACCTTAAACCACCCTACCCAACACAAACTAGCAGCGTTTAGACATATGATACACAGGCTTGGGATAATTCTACTTACTCCAGATAAGTACAGGAAGGAACTCGACACAATCTACGCCATAGCTATGAATAACGGCTACAAAACCACTACCATCGATAAACTACTTAGACAATACAACACTAAGAACAGAAATAGAAAAGACAAGGAGACAGCCGATACAACACGACGGCACATCTTTACTTACACAGGACCAGAAATATACAGACTAACTAACCTTTTTCAAAAAGATGGAATACTCACAGCATTAAAAAGTGGAAACACCCTCAGACATTATCTAAGAACAACGACAGAAACAACTGACAAATTTAATTTCAGCGGGGTATACAGACTTACCTGTACCTGCAAACAAACCTATGTAGGGCAAACTGGACGAACACTAAAAACAAGGTTTACAGAACACATACGCTCATACAAACGGAAAAGAGAAGATTCAAACTTTGCATTACTCCTTGATACTCACGGACACACACCAAGGGAAATAGATGAATGTATGACATTATTACATCCTAGCAAAAAAGGACGAAGACTAGACATTCTTGAAAATATGGAAATCTACAAAACAAAAACAGTCAACAACGACATTATAAACGAACAGGTAAACACGACCTCAGACGCATGTTGTTGGTGTTGCCACAATTGAAAAACAAACTTCTTGTTGAAAAATCCGATACAATATAAAATATGTGAGCTTAATCTAAAAAATACAACTTTTGTTTAGAGGGCAAAGCGTTTTGCCTATTTTGAATTAATGGACAAAATTTTATCTCTCCCTAAAATAATTTAAAACATTTACTGGCGTTATTTGGTGCGCTCAAAATTGTAACTGTTCGCCACTGCAAGAGTTTTTTGATTTTGCAATATTGTTTGTAAAATAGCAGTTTTTACATTTAAGTTCGTTTGCCACAAAATATAATTTACTGATTACTTAAGCCACATTATTAAGAATCGTTATTTTTATTTTTGCTGAAGAAGAGCGCTACCAATAGTTTTTATAAAACTTTCAAGTAAACAATTAAATGAGAAATTTTTATTATGGAGAAAAATATAAGAAATTTATAATATTTGATAGGATCCCAATCATTTGTAGGCGGCTGGCCAATGAATCACACGACGCGCTGTAACTAGTATCGGTATGTGGAATAAAATGTGCTTTCACCTGTCACCTGCCCCTTCCAATGTGCAAAAATTCAATTATAGCGCATCTATCCTTATTCTCATAACCTATTATATTTATTGCAGCGAAATACACTACATGAGTTGCATGTTTCGTGAACAATTTGGTGTTACAGTAAACAAATTAATTATCAGGCTTTAGTTAATTTTTATTTTAATTTCTTTATTTATATTAAACATTTATATTAAAAAAGAAAAATTGTTTACAAATATTTGGAGCCATTTTTAAAATGAAAAAATTAGATCCATCATCGGCATCTCACTTGGGTTGTCTTTATGTTAAACATCATCTGGTTATCTAACCAATTTTTGTAACTGAAATTGCGAGGAATATTCATGATCAATCAAATATTTGTGAATAATCCGCAAATGTTTGTGAATAAGCTTTCTTTCTTAATAAAAATTTAAAAATTATAGTTAGTTCATTTATTAGAAAATTACTATGTATTTTATTTTGTTCAGAAAAATTTTCTTAAATCCTAATTTTTCATGTCTGCATTAATGCGCATTACCAGATGAAAAGGTGATTCTTATTTAACTTAAGAACAAACCCAATTAAGCCTAGTGCTGTTGATGCTAATGAAATTTGTAAATCATTTAAAGTTATAAATTTGAGTGTGAAAGATATAAAAAAAAAAACCTTTGAACTTCTTAGGGTTGCAAATAAAGTTATACATTTTAACCAAACTTTTGTTGTTGACTGTAACATTATAATAACTGCAGACATTTACTGTCATAATATTTAGCTAATGCTGTATTATGCTACTATCTGCTGTTGTAAGTTGTTATTAATTTCTTCATTTCATTTTATATTGTATCTCTGTATTTGCATTTTTGTTTATATATTTAGTTATATTGCCGTAGATACATGGTCGTCTCGCTAACGTGTTGATGTTCAAAGTTGGCAAAATATTTATGTAATAAAGTTAAAAGTTAACTTTTGTGATGCATAATTTATGTTTGTGGAAAGGCAGCAAGGAAGTGCAGTGCAAGTGAAGCATGTTGTTGCATTTTTGTTTGGTTTCTTTTATTTTTTATTTGTTAAGAGGGGAAATTATAAAACATTGACAATGACAATGATTTTTTTTTCATTAAGTTAGAACAGTGATGAGCGAACTTTTTGGTTGGCGGGCCAATAAATTAAAAAAAATCTTGCGGCGGGCCATTAAATTTAAAAAAACATAGAGGGTCATTCATTAAAAAATTATGGGGTTGCTGTTCAATTAAAAGTTCGGTTTAAGCTATATATTAATTAGTTATATTACGTAATATTTTAAAACATGATATCTTAAAAAATTTTGTAAGATACGGTTTATTATGATTTTAAGATTTTCCAGATGTATGGGAAGCATGGATCTGTTTCTGACTTGATATAATTTCCTCAAAATCTGGTTCCAGCTGGGAGGATGCGACTTTTAATAAATTAAATAGACTCTCGTCTGACAACCGGTTTCTTATTGAATTTTTTCTGCATTTCATTACTGAAAAGGCCTGTTCACATAAATATGAGGAAGCAAACATTGCCATAATTTTCTGCGCATTATTAATTAGCATTGGAAATTAATCTTTTGGTAAGGATTTATAGAAATTAAGCTTATCTGTATTTAAAAATAGATGTTTTAAATTATTATTACATTGCAATTTTATTATTTCCAATTGTAGATCAGATGGAACATTCTCAGAATTAACATTAAAAGGCATTGAAAATATCTAAACATGGTTGGATTTTTTTTAAGTCAGCAAATCTGGCCTCAAGTTCTGAATACAGTTTTAATAAAGATTGTAAAAAGACTTTTCACATCTCTTCACTCACAGGCCTCAAAGAATTAAGTCTTGGAAAATGAGTCAAACCATTTTTTCCCAAACAAATGAACCCGCAGAGTTCATTATTTGTCTCTTTAGACATTTAATAGTTCTCTGACTGATCATTGAGGTTGGACCCTATATAGGAGTTACGTAGCGGTTGTGGTTTCGCGGCCCCATAACAGTATAACGGTTTTTATGGTGGCCAGGATCATCTTACTGATAATGACACGCAAAGTGAATGATCCAGTCCAGTGAGCATGCTAGACATGTGTTCTGGACAGGAGTTGAAAGTCTCCAACTCTTTAGCAAGGTGTGATGGTTTGCAGCCCTGCCCTGGAATCATTAAAGTTGCAACTATGTGGTTCTGTTGCTTAGAATTATGTCTGCGGCTTCCTAGGAGGCATGTATGACGTCCTAAATTATACAATTGTGGTTTGCCCACCATCTGATTAGGGCTATATAGCCAGGTGCGGATGTAAAACGAATCACACTATTCCGCTTTTGTGGTGTTTATTTTTCTTTTTATAAGATGATCCCACTTAAGAATTATGTCTGCTATTCTAACTAAAAGACATTTGATTTATTTTTCGTGGTTTTTAATACAACAAATTAATAAAACTGTGGTAGAGTTTAATTATTTAAACTCTTAGTTATTTTATGACAGCAAAAAAAGTTTGGCTTAATTTAATTTGCTTTTGGTTAAATTTTGGAATTGTAATTTTAGTAATTAATAAAGCAGATATGAATAATTCAACAAATGAATTAAAAATGGAGGAATATGAAGGAATAGTTTTCTGCCCACTTTACTAAAACAAGAAACGGATAATTTAAGGGAATAGCATTAAAACGACTAGGTTTCAAATATGCTGACAGGGAAAAAAATAATAATAAGAAATATTAGTAACAGCTATTTAGTACATAATAAATTGGCGTCTAAAAATTTGACTAGGTATTATACATAATAATAAAAAAAGTATCGAATATCTTATAACTATCCAAGTTCTTTATAATCCTAGTTTAAGTTTCACGAAAAAACTGAAGGTAAAATATGATTACCGTTGATCTCGATTTTCATAGGCGAATTTTGTTTAATATGCGCTTAAATTTTCCGACGGGGCTAGATTCTCTCTTATTTGGGTACGGTTTTCCGTCGACCCTCGTCAAATTTGGTTTGTGAACAAACCGATTTCGGCCGTTTGCCATCTTCAGTGTTCTTTTCGTCGACGGAAAACCGTACCCAAATAGGAGTGAATTTTGTTTAGCTATACAGCTTACTTTTATTTGAATAGATACGTCAATAATCAAAACTGACATATTGAAGTGATGTTAAATTATTTACTTAAATTTTTTATTTTTTCAACTGAAAATGCTTAAACTTTTTAAAATAATATTTAATAAAAAAATTTAAGTAAAAAATAATACACGCATTAACTAAAAAATCATAAGCATATGTATATGAATGTATGTATATAAGTTTCTATTCCTTATTCAAAAGATGTTTATAAACTTTTCATTTAAAATTTGTTTTAATAAGTCAAATATATTTTTATAAATACGCGCTTTAATCAATAAAATTTCGCATTTTAAATTAAACGAACTGGTCACGTTATGAGTGAATAAACACAAACTCCATGTAAAAATTGCAAAATAAATAGTTTTAAAATAAAATATATAAAACAATAATCAATAAATATTGAAAAAATTTTTTTTTATTTAGAATAAAAGTCTGCCTTCATTGAGAAATATGAAAAAAGAACATAAAGAAATAGTGTGTTATTTTTATCTCGATTTTTCATTTCACATTACCACAATCAAACTTTATTATTAGATGAATCAAGGACTTAAGAAGATCGTTAGAAGTTAATTACCTAACAAGAACGATTAGTTCGATTTTCTGATCACTTTTGTCTCGTTTACAACAATCAGTTGTAGCTGATATTTCAATCTTGAGAAAACCCAAAACGTACGTCGAGGCATATATAACAGAGTAATAGGTTTCATGGATAGATTATCGCCTGTGAAGCTTCGGAGTCTTTACACCTCATATTTACAAAAAAAAAACGTAAAGCAACGGCATTAACTTGTATTAGCAGATAATTTTGCTTAAATATCATGGTGATATATGAAGGTGACTTAAACCAAAGTCGTACAGATCCATACCATTCTGTTGAATGAATGCCGTTCACAGCCACTAAATCTTTGGTGCTATATTAAAACAGTTAGCTTTAGACACTCGATTTTTCTTTTCATGGATAGTATGCAAAATTTTTGAGCTTCATTATTGACAATTTTCATTGCTCATTTCTTAGTTATCCAGTGAAGCAATTCGGTAAGGATAAAAATAGTTTTCTTTTTTCCTTGTTTTAGAATTTCGTTTTTGATAATCGAAAAAATTATTGCTTGAAATGAAAGTTACTTCTTGCAAGAAATTCTATAGATGCTGAAGCTTTAAAACCTTACAGAGCAGAATACACGCTCACTTATACCAAGTTTAAGGTCATCAGGACTACTATTACAACAATAGTAGATATTTAGAAAGGACACCTGATATAAATAGTTAGTTCAATTAGTTCACATAATGTTACGAAGATACATCGTATCAGTTTACTGATCTCCGCCATTATTAATAACAATTTGTGTCCGTAGCGTGGTATTTTTCTGATTTTTTTGCATCCTGATAGTCTGTATTTAAATCACAAAAATCTTCGGCTTTTTAATAATCTAAAAGCAAAAAGTTTTTAACATAATTAAATGTAATAATTTTGGATGATACGAGAATATGTCAAACGTTCCGAACGGCGGTAACAAATCGAAAAATATTTAGTTTTCGATGACAAATCGAAAAATTCGAAAAATATTTAGTTTTTCGATTTGTCAAGGTTTGATCTTCCACTAAATTTTGAGCTACAGAAATGGTATTCCACCGTGCAATAAATCTCTTGTTGATTTAGTCTCTTTAAGCCGATTTGCGTAATGGTTGAAAGTTCTTGAGCCTTACGCGACATGGAAAATGATTGAAATATACATTTAGGCTTTTTTCTTTCATAAAAATTAAAAGCTACTTCATTGTCCATCATTTCAAATATTAAAGCCAATTTTTGAGAGGCAGTGCGAAGCTTTTAACAGACGAGTTAATAATATTAAACCAACTGTTTATTATTTTTTTTATTAAAGGTGAAGCAAACAAATTAGACACAAAGTGTCAAAGTTTGTGTAAACACGACAATGGAAAAAATTACATGTAATGACTAAATTAGATATTAAATTAATTTAAAAGAAGTGTAGTACATTACCTTAAATAATTGTTATTAGTTAAACAGATAGAACACTTTCAATTCTATGTATAATGAAATTGAATATAATATTAATAGCATTCAGAAGTAGTATAAACTAAGTTAAACATTTTAATGGCCCAGTTATCAGTAAAACAAACAAAAGCAGTAATTGGTTTTTAAAACCTATTTTTCGCATTATTAATATTTTACTTAACAAAAAATTACGAAATTTCGTTGTCAATTTTTTATTAAAAGTAAAAAACGGATGTTAGTCGATTTATAAAGAGGAGGAATTAAAAACTTAATACATAAAGCGTCATTTAATTAACACATTTATTGTTAATGTGTTTACTTTTCAATTATATCATCAATTAACTTGTATAAAAGTGATAATATTTTTCCAGGTGATATCTTGTCCTAACCATGCAAATTTTTATGGTTTAAATGGATTCGCTCAGTGCAAAAATCAGATTTTGTCCATGTTGCATTACCAAAAAAAAAAAAAAAAAAATTTAGCCCTAAGCAAATTTCAAAGCCTTATGATGTTAATGTCAAATAACACACAAATAAATCTTCTGCCTCTCATATTATTATTGACAGAACAAATCTAAATAATGAATATGAACTTTCGTTTTCGTAGAAAATTTGATAAAATTGTTCGATTGCATAAAATATTAGTAATTTTAATAGTTCGGTTGTGGGTTAAAAAAAATACACATTATTCACTTGTGTGACCATTTTACATAAGCTTAGAAAAAGTATTTCACATGACAAATATTAGGAACCTTTATCTTTATTTTACGCAAAAGTGTTCAACATAAAAAATATTAAAAACTCTTATCTTTATTAAGTTGATAACACAATTTAATGTACACATTTAATAATAATAATTTGAAAATAATTATGGTTAAGCTAAAAGTAGAACATATTATATAAATTAGAATACATATTTTAAAAATGTACCTAAACTTTATAGAGAGAAGACTTGAAACTTGCAGAATATGCGGTTCAATATATTTATAATTAGACAATTAAACAATGATAAAGAACTTAAGATGATTTTATTGTAACTAAAGTAGTATTATCCAAATTAAATAGCATATTTGAAATCCGAAAAATTATATTTGTCATTAAAAAAATATTAAAACAATTAAAACTTGATCAAATTCATTATGTTGAAAGCCAATTAATCAAGGCAAGATAACTGACTCAAATGTTGAATTATATAAAAAAAATTTGAGTTTATAAGTGAAATGCAAACGTTTAGGAAGATGAGAACACTTAGCATTAGTAAATTCATTTAATGAAATAAACTGTAAGCGAAAAAAAATGAGTCAGATCACAGGCAGTTTTAGAGATATTAAATTTATCACGAAGCGTTTCAATATGCATTGTATGATTAATGTGGTAAAATTCTTTGGTTGGGTCTAATGAAACTAACCTGCAATATTATGGCTATGTGTTTAATGTGTAACAATTTTGTTTTTTTCATTAGTTTTTACACTTTTTTATTGTTTTTGTTTTTTTACTATTTTAATTGCGTTTCTTGTGGTACAAATTAAATATTTGAGCGATTTTGTAAATGAAATTTTGTAATATGAAATTGTTGGTATGACAACACTGTTATTTGACTATGGACAAAAACTTGTGTAAGTGGAAGGATATTGGCTGTAAGCCTTTTTTGTTCGTAATTTACAAATTTTTAGTAGAATCAATGATATTCGATTTATGTTCACCCATAGATAGTGTTTGTTTAATTTCGTGAAACGTGAAAAATAAATATAGAGAAAAAAAGTTCAAATGTAACGTATCGAGTGCTACAGATCGACATTCGTCAATGTAAACAAATTTAGGGTTGTTTTCATAACTTGCCTATAAAGTTCACTTTACCTATCTTTTGTTTTCGCAAATTTTTTATAAACTAAATTTTATAATTTGAAAATTATGCCAACGCCACAGCGAAAAGAATATTTAAAAATATATTTCAGGTCGTGTATGTAAGAATATAAAACATTCATCGTTTCCTTTAAATTTTTACTATATACAAGTAATTTAAATTGTTAGTATTTATTTATTTATAACGGTGGAAATATACTCCAAATAAAAAAAAATTACATTCAAAATTAAAGGTTAGATTATTTCTCCGATAGTTGATTGGACACTTCTATTTTACTACGTACTTGTTAAAAAAAGTGTTTATCTATCCGATAAAAATCCACCTTTATGCTATTGGTAAGTTATGAAAACGATCCTTATAATTTTTAAAGTTACTTGTAGGAAGAAGTCTTACCTAAGATGGCAGTTTAAACAGTTGGAAAAGTTTAAAGTTGCCGTAAATGTGTAAATTATATTTGCGTTCGTTCAAAAAGTTTTTTGGGTTTTTTTAAATACATGTTTTAGTTTTATATTGATTATAAATTAATACGATTATTGCCTTAAATATTTTACTTTAAAATAAATTATTTATACAGTTTTTAATGCTTTTCATTAAAAGATAAGATAAAATAAATAAACCATTTTCAACTATATAAAGATAATGTGTTCTAAAATTTTTTTAAACGTGTTTGAATTTTATATTATGAACATGTTACTTTTTGAGTTACAAGAGATCGTTTATTTTATAATTAATATAATTAAAATGTATATAATATTCAGTTATATTTTTACGCTCTTCTTCTATTCAGTAGTCTTATTTAAAATGTTTTAATGTTTAAATATAAAACGCCAGAAATTCGAATAAAAGATCAAAATACTTGTACAAAGAAACTGTACATATCGCACCTTAAATACAAAAGGGTTACAACTCAAAATACTAAAATTTGCGCAACTCAAAATAATTCTGTTCAGTTCATCGTGCAGAACACAAAAATAGACATAACTGTATTTTTCCTGTTAAAGAAAAAAAAGTAAAGTAAAAGAAATTTTTGTAGTAGTTAGAGATAATTTATGGAAAAAAAGTGAGTTTTGGAAAATTTTTATTTGTAACCCTTTTGTATTTAGGGTGCGATATGTATGTACTCGTATATATGCTAAAAAACGACATGATTTTTATACATATAATATAGAACACACAATGTTTTTTCAACAAATAAACAAATTAAATGCTAAAAATAAAGCGTTGTTTTTAATATAGAAACACATTTCTGCTTTAAGTGCTCCCTGTTCTGTATATTTTAAATATTTTAAATATTTCAACAAAGGCGAAACTTTGTTGCCTGTATGTTGCGTTTGTCGTTTGCTATTCAGCGACTAATGCGAAATACTCAACTAAGCGGTGCTCATTAAAAAACAACGTTTAGTAGGCAAAAGGTTAGCAATGAAGAAAATTGTAGGCTCCCGCGGTATCATCTGTAAATATGACTTCGAAAAAAGCTTTTGTTTGACTATCAACAGCAACAAGTGCTGCACTTTAATGTTAACTGCGATGACATGCGATATCAGCAAGCTGGCGCAAGATCTCTACTGGGATAATTCTCATTTAATTAACTTCATTAAAAGCTTAGTTTTTTTTTTTTTGTTTTGAAAAAGTTTTTAGTGCTGCAGAACGGTTAATTTTAGAGAATTATTTTCGATATTTGCGTTAGATAAAGTTTTAATTGACATTTGCCATTTTTGAATAAAATTAGGCATACATACATTTCATTTCGTACAAACATACAGCTATCGAACCTTGACTTAGCTCTAAGAAGGGAAGACAAATCAAAAGGAAATGGCGCTTATATAGAGGAATTCAGAATAATTGTGCTTTTGAAACACCCGTGCAGAATAGAATATTGTTAAAATATGTTTTTGATCTATATGTTACATAAAAACTGGTCCGACAACGGCGAGATGATGAAGGCATACATTAACGGTCTAGACACTGACATTCAGTATGTAACTTGCCAGTCAGCCCCAATGATTCGTCTGTATAGTTACCGCGAATGTTACGATCTGTGGACAATGCAGAAAATAAATTCTGCGGAGGTTGCCATGATAAGGTGAGGCGGACAAGATAATATAAGATACCTAATTTGCCACACGAAAATCTAAAAGCTCTCTGTAATACAAATTTTTGACATGTCTACGTTGTTTTTTTGTTTACGTTAAAAAAAATTAAACCCTAAACTAACAACAAAACACAAAAAGAAATTGAAATTAGAAAGTTAGTGTTATAATTTACTTTAAGCTTCTTTATACAAATTATTTTGTAGGAATTAAAATACATATTAAAAACTCAAAATCGTAAAGACGTATATTTTTTCTGCTAAACCCTTTAAAATTTTCTTTTTTATTTAACTTAATTTGTTAATAAGTTTGTTTTCCATATCACATATAAATGTTTTTATGACGTTTGGATAACAGTTGTTAACATACATAAACGATTTATAGTAAATTTGAATCACGTGCTTTTAATTAACATCTGCTTAATTTAAGTTTATTTTGCATTGTTTTATAGAAAGTGAAACATCTTAATTAGTTTATTTAATTAACTTTAAGCTAAGATTATTTCAAGATTTATAAATTCGAGAAATAATTTGTTCGACTTCTTTAAAACAATTCTAAAACAAGTAAATAATAAATGTTCTGTGCTAAAGCTCTAGCCACATTGAATAATTTTTCTTCATTGATAGCACATCAGAGTTGGATTCAAACACAAAGGATTTCGCACCAACGTACAATATTTAACAATTTATTTATTGGCATCCTTATGAGATAATTTTGCTTCAGGTTCTGTTGTTTGATCAGCTATTTTTGATTTTCGAATGTGATAAGTTAAAATCTATTTAGGAGTTGTGGTTGCCGAGAAACTTGGTGGTTTTTTAATTGTTTGATAGGTAATATTATTTAAAGATGACTTCTTGTCGCTTTAAACATCCTTCCTTCCTTTCTAAATTTGAACCGATATGTAGCAACTTCTATGGGTACACTATGTTTGCCTGTTTAGATTTAAATTATAGTTTATAATTCTTCACACTCTGTGCTTGAAGGGCATATTCGACGACTTTTATGGAGACACCTTAATTGTAGTGTACCCATAAAAACATTTTTCTGCAAAAATTTCAAATGTCTCTAAACGTCCAATAGGTAGAAGCGTCATTACAGTCATTAGTGATATTACTGTCATTACAGTGATATTAGCAGAGTCACTTTTATACCCTTTGGTCACGAAACTAGCTGTAAAAAATGAAAGTAAATCTGCGCACGTTTCTTGAAAATTTTACAGAAGTTTTATTACTATAGCGACTATTAAAGGGTGTTCCGAAAGTGATTTTATAAAAACATTTTTCAAACAGCCAAATACGTCGAATTATTATGTGTGCTTTACCATCAACTAGAAAAAGTAAAACATTTACTTAAAGGATATTCGAACAGAGACGTCATTTTAACTTACGTCGCCTTGTTTTTTAACCACAATAGGCAGACTGAGTTAAATAACTTGTTTTATTTCTTGCTAGGTTAATTTGTACGGTATTAAATCTAGGATATTGGCGTGGTTAAAGTTTTACAGCCAAGGCTTCGTTTAATATTTGGGTATAAAAATTCCATATTTTAAAACTCAATTTTTATCAATATTATGGAGCACTTCTGCTAAGTAGGTCTAAAAAAAGGAACTTCTGCATAATTTAATGTTTTTTTTAGCAAACGTTATATACAAGTTATAACAACAAAGAAATCCTAACCATAAAATTAAACAAGTCCATTGCTTTTCATCTGCCATCAGCTATCATTTATAACATGAGCCGAAATGATCTTAAACTTTTACTACAAAGATATAGATAAAAAGAAAACGGATCCACGCAAAAATATAAATCTAAACATAAAGTCAAGTTCCTATTAAAAAATTTCAGCAGTTAAAAGCACTAAGAAAAAAATGAGATCCAATTTATAAATTACAAAGTTATATAAGCTTGAGCTTAATTCATGTCCTAAGACGTATCATCTAGTAAAATTTTATTTTATTACTATTTAATAAAAAATACACGATGTTGCATTGCAATGTGGCATAATAAAATGCATCCTATGCCAAAAAAAAAAAAAAAACAAAAAAAGAAAATTTTTTTTATTTTTTAACTTTAACGTCTGTGTGATGTGCTCCACATACCATTGGAGCAAAAAATACCTCAAGAAAATAACTGCATGTGTAATTTCGATTGTAGAATTGCAAAAGGACATTTTCTGCATTAGAAACCGTAATTTTTTTGGCGACGTTTTGACGTTTGGAAAATAAAACAAATATAAATGTTTTCGACCATAACTTTCTTCGATCTCATTTAATTTTTCCCTTTTTGTTTTCTCCAAATTTAAAGCAGCAATAGTTTAAAAGCGTCTTAGTGTCTGCTAAAATCTAGGTTATTATTGTTTAAGTTTAAAACTTTCATATTTATTTATTTAAACCTTTTTAAAAATGTGATACGAAACTTGATATAAAATAAAAATATATAACAAAAAAATATCGTTATATATATAAAAAACTGTTGTATTTGTGTTGCAAAACTAAAAAAAATTATGTGAAATATTTTTAAACGCTTTCAAACTGTTTTGAAGTGTTTATGGCATTTCAGTAGCGCAATTTAAAGAGAAATAGTACATCAATATGTAATTTCCTATAATTATTGTTTTTACTTGAACCAATAATTTTGCTAAAATCCATACATTTATTAATAAGCCTGAAATTGTTATGATACCATTACGAGGGCTGCTATTTATATCTCTGCAACCTTCACATTGTTAAACATAACCTCAACCAAAACATTTTATTGTTGTTAGTGTTACTGATAGCAGGTTGAAAAAGTGATCTTAGGAGAAAATGGAATTAACTCGTGAACATTTTCGTGCAATAATTTTTCATAACTTTCGACGTGGCCTGACACGACAACATCGCACAGATGAACTTAATCCCTTATAAGGTAATGAAGCACCTTCTTACAGCACCATTAAAAACTGGTATAACGAATTCAATCGTGGCCTACAATCACTCCAGGACGAATCCCGCGAAGGTCGTCCAACAACGATTGTTCTGCCAGAAAACATCGCAGTTGTGCATGAGCTGATAAAGCATGATCGTCAAATAACATATCCCGAGATTAAGGCATCTGTAGGGATTAGTATGACAAGCATCAATAAGATCTTGCATAAACATTTGCATGTGAAAAAGGTTTGTTTACGTTGGATACCGCATAACCTGACAAACGCACAAAAGGATGCTTGTGTTGATTGGTGCTAGAAAATGTTGCATCAAAGCAAATGGTTGCCTGTTTCTTCGGCATTACCGGTCATGTGTCGACTGTGCCAACCACTATTTGTTTGCCAGAAGTCTTTGAAAAATTTCGGGAAAAGTCGAAAAAAAAGACGCATCATTCTGCAGCACGACAATGCGAACTGTCACCGATCGGCTGAAACAAGGGAGTTTTTGACAGGGCAAAACATTGAATTGATCCGCCGTACAGTCCTGACTTGGCACCTAATGACTTCTTTTTGTTCCCGAACATCAAGCAAAAACTACGTGGACAACGGTTTCCTACACCTGAAAAAGCAGTTTCTGCATTCAAAACCCATGTTTTAGAAGTACCTAAATCGGAGTGGAAAAAGTGCTTTAAAAATTGGTTCCAACGCATGCAAAAGTGTATAAATCTTCATGGAGAATATTTTGAAAAACAATAAAATAGATTTTGTCTTTAAATGCTTGTGTTTTCATCCTTAGGCCACAAATATAAATAGCAGCCCTCGTATTTGCTCAGATAGCTTTAAGAACATTTTGAATATGTTTTCTATATACACGACTTGAATAAAAAAAGGCTCGTTAATATATTGTAACGTTTATACCTTTTATAAACGTTTCGTTGTGAATTCTTTACTGCAAAATAAATAACACCAGTTTTTAGAATTTTTAAATTTATAACAATGTTATTTACTTTAACTACACAAAGTCGACACCTCAGAACAATTTACTTAAAATGCAAGTCTTTACTTTATGAGGTTTAATTTTACACTGATTGACTATCCACTCAGACGATGCCCTTTTATATTTGTCCATTAAAAGTCTAGAAAATTTAAGAATCTTCTACTCCCTTTGTATCACATTTTGTTGTTGTATGTTGTTTATTCAATGTATAGGCGCCTTTATGTCTGTATGTCTGTGTGTATTTTTGTTTTTTTTTTTACTGATAAAGTTTTTTCTTGGAATTTATTTTAAGATATTTGCTGTTCTCTCGATTAAAAAATATTTCTTAGAAAACAACGCAGATGGGAAACAACATACATGTTTGTTGTTGTCTTGCGCGTATAAAATTTCAATGCAGTGAGTAAACAGAAATTTGTTTTTGTCTTGCATGCCACACAGATAGTAAACAGTATATCAAATTGTTGTTGTTTGTGTGTATAAAATTTCTTCGCAGTTTGTAACTAGAAATTTTGTTGTTGTACCATAAGTTTTCTTAGCAAGCCACACAGTTCGTAAACAACATACCCAGTAGTTCGCTTTATTGCTTAATTATTTTATTTTAAAACCTTAGCAATTCCGTTAAAGATTGTTTATTTTCTCTTTTCTTCTATCGCAAAACTTTTTTCCTACATTTTTCTTTTTTATTAACTGATAAATGGAAAAAATCGGCGAAGAAGCAGCTTATGAATGTTTATGTCTCTTTTTTTCGTTGCAAATTCAAAGTAGTTTCCATAAAGCAAAGTATTATTCTTATTTCTTAGGACAAAAAGCAACATTTCTGGAAATTATTTCGCTACTTTTTGAGGTTTTTTGGAACCTTGTCTTTTACGTTTTTGCGTTTTTTGCTGTTTCTGATAAAATTTTTTTTAATTCAGTGACACCTATTGTGAATGACTGAATCTTGAGTAAATAATTTAAAATTCACTCTTACTAGTAATTAAGCCAGCACATACCTAGCTCTTAAGAAAACGTCTCTCATGTTATTAGCTAAACTAAAGTTTTTTGCCTTAAAAAAATTAACTAAATTAGAATAATGAAGTAAAGACAAAAATCAAAGTTTAAACAAATAACTAAATTTATTAATATCCTTTAAATTCAGGTTCTGCTTCAGTTCTTTAAAACCAAACATAATTAGCACGCTTAGCGCAATTTATCTATCAAAAATTCTTCTGTGTTTTTAAAATTTTTATTTATTGTTGCGAAGTAATGACGGTTTATCTCTTTCTTATTTCAATACACTGGGTTTCATAAAACAAAATAAGTTAAAAGTACTGTTTAAGACAAGAAGCTTGTTTTGCGTTACGCTTAAGGCATTGATTTAGGAATGTTTAAACCGCTGCAAGCCACATCTATATAAGAATTAAAGCAAATTTAAATTCAAATGCATTTAAAACTTTTATTCTGGCCAAATTGCTTTTGCAAAGATATAAATAAGTATCTTTTATTGAGACATATTTTTCCATGAAAAAGAAATTACGTCAGAGTATTTAGAGTATATAGAATTTAAATCTTATTCAAGTTGCAACACAACAGAATAATTAACTAACTTTGGCTTGCTTCTAATAACAAATCCGAAATATATTAGTTGCAGGGTATTCAAACTCCTAATATTTCTGATAATTTTATTAAAAAAAAACTAAAGTTTACAAAATGTAAATAATTAAGATGAATAAATAATATGTCTGCAAATGTTAACAAAATTTTTGGGAATTGGAGAAAAGAAGATAGAGGAAGAAGCACAAAGAAATATAATTTAATTAAGATGAAATTTAAAAACAAACTTACCTGACATTTGCGTCCCAGCATACGAAAAACTGCCTCATTTTCATCATGTGTGAGTAGAGAGCTAGAACTATTAAGCTTCGGCCGCATAGAAGGATGAGCTGCCTGACCTCCTTCCTGTGGTGGTCTCATGTTCCTGCTCATTTGAGCTAAATAAACTTTTATTTCCGCTTAATTTATTGTAATATAAGGTGTTTTTAGTGATTTCAATTTAAATATAATTCACTTTAATCAATATCACAATAATGTATGCGCGCAGACAGAAAAACACACTCACTATAAAAGTTTAGATGGCAACGTCAAATGTTAAATATATTTTTAACATATCTAATTTAAAAAATTATATAAATACATTTTTATATAAACAAATTTATTAAGATAGTTACTAAATTAAAATAAAACAATTGTTATGATGTGATTTTGTCTATTAGAGAAAATTACAAATGGCAATTTGACACATGTGTGATATACAGAATATGTTAAGTTTATTAAAATGCTATTAATTTTATAAAATGTTATTCGCTTATATTGTTTAATATTGTTAAGAGTGTAGATTTTTGTAGTTGAAAATTCGCTAAACTATTAATTGTTCGGGTTTGTTCCACCCGTGAATGAAATACTGTTGTCAATTTCTCCTCTTAACGTCTTTCCTGGCTGTTTCTTCGCAAATGGCGAGCGCTTTTGATGTAAATTCATCATTATCAAGTTGTTTTTATATCGAAAGTGCTCGCCATTCGCCAAACTATATTTCGGCATAGATGCAATCTCGGTAAAGGAAGACTTCAAATATAGCAAATAATTATAATCTCAATATTCTATAAATACTGCAGCAAATTCTCTCATAAATAGTGATTAGACTTGGCGCATTAAATGAGGTATTTTCATAAAGGATAAAATTTCAATCACCAAAGGAAATTAATTATTAGACACTTCGCTTAACATTTTTATTTTACCTAATAAGTATAAGAATAAATGTATGAGAGGAGGGGGGGGCTCACATTTAAATATGTAAAAATAAAAACTTTTTTGTTGTTTTTATTATTTTGTGGACTATTTATTATCCGTTTTCATTTTATAATCCAAACAAAACTTTTTTCCGACTTCTTCAGGAGAAATGTTTTTAATGTTTTCGGGTTTACACAACTAAATATTATTAATATTAATGAAAACGGACATCAAGACACATTTAAATATATTTTTAAATAATAACTAACGCAAAAAAGATCTCATACAAACTTAAATTAGTGCTATTAACTATTAAAGTTTGGTGTTATCTATGACTTCTTTACTATTTATAAAAAATTGTAAACAGTAAATTCCATGTAATTTAAAAAATTATGCTGATTATAGAAAAATATTCTATTTCTATCTTAAAAATATACAAATAAATTTTATCCTGTTGAGATCAATAGATAAATCAAAAATATTTAATCCAGTATCTTTTAAAGGCTATAAACTTTGTGACCTTAGTGCTTGAATTGTTATCAACGTTGTTGAAAAATGTACTTGCATATACCTAAAAGAATATTTTTGATTAGATAGTCAAAGTATGTGATTTCCTTAAAAACTAAATAATCTAAATTAGGTGATTTGTTGCCCCATAAATCGTAGCCAGACCAATGCCGATAGGGTTTTGCAAGGACAACATATTTCCTTTTGCTGAGTGAATCAAGTAATAAACACATAAAATCTGTGCGAATCTAAGAACAGGCTGGGCACTTTAAGATCACCTTGTTTATATTTGTTTCGATATAAACGGAGCACCGTTTTAGTGCTTTTTTAAACTTTTGTTTAATTAGTTAAATAATTTTTATTTTATGTTTTGAAACTTTTGGATTTCGAACTGCAAGAAACAAGCTGTATGCGACTACATTTAGATATAAAACAAATCAAGTTATTTTTTTATTTTGTATGATTCATTTCTGAAAGGAATACCTATATTGAGAAAATAATATAGGTCATATGAAATCAAATATTTAAAGCTCATTATTGATACTTATTATGTGATACTTATTATTATGATAACTCCTTTGGAAGCGACAGCACAATGTCATCAAACGTTTTTCAATTTTAATGATAATTTCAAAGACAATTTTTGGAATGAGGAAAACTGAAGAAAACAGCTGTTGTTATTATAAATACGGATGAGAGAGGACAATGGCTCTGGAAAATTGTTACTGAAAAAGTAAAATTATGTTGATTACAAAAGTATCAACATTAATTACATGTTGTATTTACAGGGCGGTGGTATTATTGCAATGATCGAACGACTACAATGGTATAAAACGAAAAACTGTTGTTGAGTCACAGAAACAATCAGCGTGCACAAACATGACTACAATAGAATAAACTTTATAAACCTTCACAAAATTGATTACAAAAAATTTAGGTAGTGCTGTTATCTTTAGGGTGTTAATTTTTTGGCTCCATATTCTGATAACTAGCCAGAAAATCCACATACAGTTGAAGTAAAACCTAGGTAGAGAGATGTTGATAAAAAATTTACTTTTTTAAAGCTAACGACAAAAACAAGTAATTTGTTAATCACTTCTTTATTTGTCAGCAAGCACCAGCTTTTATATTATGGTTACAACATTGCGACCATGTCGACGTCGTCATAATTCCAACACAATAGGTGGGGTTGGGGGTAAAAACAAACTAAAATCTCGACTTAAAACGGCAACACACAAAATAAAAAATATACAAAAATGATTTCAAGGTGACAATATATTTGAAATTATCACACACACAATAAACAACCCGTAAACTTTTTAATGAATTTTATTAAATCGATTTTTGTTATTTTTCGTTTCTGTAATTCACTTGTGTTTTATGCAATTTTTATATCTTCTTTTTTGTGATTTCTTTAATTCTGTTCATAAGGCTTTTTCCCTCATGACAATATAATTCTACTCGCGTTTTCTTGCTATTGATTTATTTTTATTCTTTTTTGGTAATTTCTTTATGACGTTGAATAAAGTTATTTATTTCGATAGATTATATTAAACATTCTAGGTATTCTTATTAAAACTGCAGTTCTTCATGAAAAGCTATTTTTACTTGGTTTATTTATTCACAAACAGTCAAGAGGAGGCGAGCAAATAAAAACGACATCGAATTGAAAACCAAAAAAAAAAAATATATCACTTGACAACTTCTATAAAATCAACGTGCAGAGTTGTTGCTAAAAGTAGTAAAAAATTGATATATTTAACAGTTTAGGGTTTACTAAAATAATGGCAATGCCTTTGAAAATAATAAGAATAAAGGAATTAAAATACAATTTTAAACTAAAAAATGCTTATAAGAGTTGATAAATATTATAGATCGTGTATGGTATAACCCACTCAAAAAACTCTTTGTTTTGCTGCAGCGATTTTTATGTAATTAACATAAAATTCACAAGCTTCTACATAACTTTTTGAAAACTGTCAAAGGCCCTAAAATTGTTATTATTAAAAAATCAGAAATATTTACTGTTTTATAGAAACGGTATAGATTGATACGATGCAATTTTTTAACTTTGATTTCTCTATGTTATTTAAAATAACACACAAACAACAAAACATATCCAAAGAACGTACATAGAGAAAGTGTATAAATGTCCTGTTAAAATTCAAACTACGCCATAGAACTTATCCGGCTTGCTTCTGTGCACCTTTTGTAAAGAAACAAAATATTATGCAAAAAATTTGATAAACAAATTTTATGATGTACGTCGGGTCTTAGTCCCAATTTACATTGGACGATTTTTGTCACTGCAATTCTTAGTTAGGCTTTAAACCACTGCTCTTCTTTTTAATGGAAAAATCAAAAGTTGAGCAAGTTGAGTATAGGGGAAGAGAGGAACTCTCGCACTATTCTCTTTACACACATTATTTACAACAACAAACTAAGAATTGCAGCGACAAAAGTCGTCCAATGTAAATTGGGACTTGGTAAAAAATCTTGAAACTTTTTGTTTGCTTAAAAATTATAATCGAGGAGAAGATATTGTGCAACTGTGTAGGATGTGTTCATGGCAACATTCTCACGCCATCGTATGGTATTCACCTTTAGTAGTATGGTGAATAAATGATAATAGTTTTGGTTGGTAATATTGCATTTATGGTGACTGTTAGAAAATAAATGTTTAAATATTTTAATATAAAGTGTGAATAAAAAATTATTTATATATTAAAATGTTATACATGTAGTTGGTAAGAAATAGTGTGTTTAAGTGAATCGCTCTAAAAAATATTATTTTGTGACTAGACCGAATGTAATAAGTGTAACTTATATGTTAGAGATGCAGCTGCTTGACACAAAATAAAATTTCTTTCGATCAGTGTTGCAACTTTTTTGTATAATTGAGACGTTCCAGAGAGCATCTTCGAAAATGAACACTCTCCCTTAAAAATTAATCTACGTTAATTGTGCTAGATTCCTTTAAAGATTTTATAATATTCTCATAAAATATTTATTATTCGGCAACTGCAACATAATACCGTGAGGAAAGCATATGTAGCGCAATTAACGTAGATTAAGTTATGATTCCAAATAATAAATTGTTTAATTTGTAATTGTAAATTAAAGTAAAATCATGTTTTTATTTTAAATGCATTTACATTTAATCTTTATTGTATGAAAAAATAAAACTTTAAATAAACATATTGACTTAACTGCTAAATAAAATCTTCTCATATAATTTTTTAATGAAGATATTTTTACTGTTGGTATGTTATTAGACGTGATATTTCCATTAATGACAGCTGTTGATAAATTTGGCAGTGTTACATTCGTGATGAGAATTTGCTTCACTAACTTTTTGTAGTAAATGAGGCTGTGATTGAGGTGGTTATGGTTGCAACCTACTTTGAAAAAGTAAATATGCTTGCCCTCATCAGCAGAAGAGTTATGTACCTTGGAATATATAGGAATAATTTCACAATTGCAGTAGAATCTTTTCTAAAATATAAAATCAGTAATTAGTTAATTATTTAATAACTTTGAATTAGTTATTTACCTGTAATACTGTTTATGTTAATTACTAATTCATAAGGACTAGTGGAACTTCTGACGTAACTGGTGTTAAGTAAATTTGCTTGCATCTATCAGCAGCATCTAACATGTTTTATCTGTTTTTAGCACATACAGGAAAGAACGCTCCCTTGCACACTTCGGCTTTTACTGATTGTTTGCCCAAACAGAATCTTTTCTAAAATGAAAAATCAATTATTAGTGAATTATTTAATAATTTAAATTTAGTTTTTTTACGGTGATGGCGTTTACGTTATTTACTAATTCATAAAGACCCGTGGATGGATCTCTTGGTATAAAGATAGGTTGGTTTGGCAGTGTGAAATTTAATATTGAATATTTCCATAAATAGCGGTTGTTGGCTAATTTGGCAGTATTACACTCATGAAGAGCATTTACTACACTAACTCTTTATAATTGATGCGGCTGCTTAGGTTTAAGTGGTTGTGATTACGAACTGCTAATTGCATTCCTGTTTTGAGAAGAGTAAATTTGCTTGCATTCATAAACATTTCTGCGTTCATAAAATACTGCATGTTTCATGTTATTTTTACTTTTAACTGTTGCACTTCACTTATGAAACCAATTAAAATCATTTTTCCACTTAATTTAATAATTTATTAATATCATTGATAATTAATATTAATATAAATTTAAGAATTAATATTACTTTTTCGTAAAAGAATTTTTTAATCCTTGTTCTCTATGTTTTTTGTTTTGTTTATTTTCCCATATTCTTAAAAAAAGCACTATATTTTTCCCTTTCTTGAGAAGTTTGTCCCAATTTACATTGTACGATTTTTGTCGTTTTTTCTTGAAAGTTGCATTCGCGTATACATATGACGATTTTGTATTCATATACACACAAACTCCACATTTTAAATTACGACTTGTGGACACAATGAATTGCAAGAATACACTCGCATGTGTACTTTTTTAGTTCCTCTCTTTCCCTATTTTTTCTACACCCCTTATTAGCCAATAAACTAAGAATTGCAGCGACAAAAATCGTACAATGTAAATTGGGACTTTGAGAAAGCTTGATTTAGTTTTTTCTACGTGCCATTTTCTTCATGTGCCTTAGTGCCTGTTTAGACTCTTCACCTTTTGTTGCTCAACTTTTGATATTTCCATTAGAAAGAAAGAGAAGGGGTATAAAGCCTTCTCTTTCTTTCTAATAGGAAAAACAAAAGTTGAAGCGTGTAAAACGGCACTTACACTCTACCTTACAAGCACAGGTAAAAACTATTATAAATTATTAACTTATTGCCATTTATTAAGATAGCTTGCATAAATGACTTAACCTTATCAAAATTTAAACTACATTTAAGTTTGGATACTAATGTACATATTAAGGCTTCATAAAACATAAATATTTAGTATGAATATTGTTTTATTTTAGTTTTTAAACTTAGAAAGTTGATTTTGTTTGTAGGCGGGTTAGAGAATTATTCGATTAGGTTTAAAAGAAAAAATCTACATCGTTTGTTGTACAATTGGTTGCAATGCATAAGGATGTGTGTGATAGATATTATTTCGCAGTGCAAGTCTTATATGTTGTAATTAAGATGATGATATATGTTAAGTCGATCAATTGCCTTATACCAATTTGATGCTTGAAGCCGTCATTAGACAACTGTAGAACCCATAATATAACGATATTCGGAAAATGCTTTTTTTTTAAGGAAAATCTGATGTTGGAATGCTAATTTGTGGTTGGCTATTTTTAGTGTGTATATTTCTTTTGATGTGTATTAATGACAGAGAGTCATTACATATCAGGAATTTGCTTTTTTGGCAAATGCTTGCTTGATTGCCTTAAAAATAATTATAATATAGTTCTAAAAATTTAGATAGGAGCTTGTACTTTGAAAAAATAATAATTCATTTGTATGCAATGAAATACTTGTGTTTCCTCCAATATTAACTAAACAATATCCTTATATAATATATATTTACTATGATTTATCTTTATTATTATTCGAAAACAATATATTTTAAATATCAATTTATTATTATATTTTAATGCAATTATCCATTACCCTACTGTTTAATCTATAAAAATTTTCTTACATCTGGCAATATTTCCATTGTTTACTAATTGTAAATATATTTCTGAGAACTTGTAGTATTTCATTATGAACACAGAGCATTTATTAATAAAATGTCATCTGCTGTGTGAAGAAGTTTTAAGTGAAAAAATTAAAAAAGTCTTTTATTAATTTGTGAAGAATATTTTGTTAATAAAATTTAAATAATTTTACCATAATAAACAACGAATATGGAAGTGTTTCAAACAGATAATTTTTATATTTTTGTTAAACGAGAAAAAAGTTTGTGGTGGAATCGCACGACATCAGAATTTACTATTAAATCAGGTAAAACAAGAAAAATACCTAAAGACTATCAAAATAATGAATGAAATCTGAAAAACACTTCTACGGGAGATTTTAAACAATTTTTAAGTTTAATGACATTAAAATACATTTGCAATTTGAAGAAATAAATTGGTGTGTATGTCAATGTTGCTAATGAGTCACAATATGTGATGGTTTGTTTTAGTGACTGAGGGAATACCTTTCAGAAATTCCTAGTGTTAATTTGCATACATACTATGGCTTTGTACATATGTATATACATATATGTACATAAGAAAAACGCTTTTATTTATTTGAAATCTTAAGTCGATTTTATATTTTTAACAGGCGTCAACTGTGACCGTCTCTGCCATTGTCTGTCTATTTAGGGAATATCTCGTTTATATCAATTAAATAAATGCATACATTAATACCTGCAATGCTTATTTCACTAACAGTTGCTGCATATTTGTTTCTAGCATCAAATCATACTATTTTTAACACTATACATCTTACCTCGTTCGGATTAAGGTACCCATATTGTTTAAATTCTTGATGCACATTTCCTCAATATTTAGTACTTTTATACAGATTTGTTTAGAGAAGGTAAGAGAGCTAAAAGTCATGGCAGAAACAACAAAGCTACTGATGAAAGTACGAACTGTAAAACATTGTACACCTTTGAAAATTTTGCGTTTCGTGTTAATGTTTCCCAATCCAAATAAAAATAATTTACAAAAAAATGGTAAAAAATGGTTGTTCTGGGATTTCTGTGTTTTTCTGTGAACACCACTGAATTTTATATTTTTTATTTAAATTTTGCAAAAATTGTTGTCGAAATTTCGTCAAAATGATTTATAAAAACCATTCTGATAAATTTTAATGAAGTACTATGTGGAGGTACATGAATATCCGCGCCAATATCTAGGATACTTTTACGGGAGGAGATATTATTTTAGATAGTTTATTTTGGAACGTTTTAGATAGAAACTCTAAATGAAATTAATATTTTAAAATCCCATCAGCGATTAATGTAGAACAATTTTATTTTGCACTGCGTCCAGTTTTTGTGTTACATTTATTTCTACATTTCTTTTGTTATTCCTTTTTCCCTCCTCACAATTCTGATGATCTTTATTCGACTCGCAAACTTAGGGTAGCGAGATGGAGAAATAATGTTCATTTTTACCAAATGTTTTTTTTTCGCTTTTTCTTATCAATAACACGTTAAATAAAATTAAACAAAATCAATTATGTAGCCACAAAGAACAAAATAAAAGTTACCCAAAGCGGTACGATGTTCAAATATTATTAATTTGTTACATTAACCAGTCAAGTCCTCAGATAATAAATAATTCATGAAAAAGTAATGAGCATAAAAAGCTATATAACTATACGTAAATACATACAAATGTTTATAAAAATAATAAAACTTTAAACTCTTGGGGCGTATAGGAGGATTTACGATGAATTAAAATCAAAATATACACAAGCTTAGATGAATTAAGTGTAAGCGGAAATTTTCTTTAAGTGCGATATAGAGTTCTAACACTTGGCAGCTCGTACAAGGAAAGATCTTTCTGGGGGTTTCTTTTGCTTCACTGAAAATCATAAAAGATTTACGGACATATCCGGAACAGCCTGTGAGTATAATATTATCGAAGTATGTGCTGTAGTGGTCAAATCTTATCGATCGAACATCAGTCTGCATAGAGAATAAATCTTCTTGATATTCCCGTCCATTTCCCGCGTACTTATGTATGTTCATACAGCTGCAATCAGTTGCAATATTCTGATTCGAAAAGTGTAAAAATTTTAACTATTCACTATATTATTTTCTTGCGTGTAAAAAACAGTAAAATTTTATATGATATCTCAGAGTGGTTGGCAAATTTTGTAACTGTTAATCAGTTCGATGTGCCGGCAAGCGTGGACTATTCGCCGTAGACTTTGAGACAATAGCCTCAATGCCTGTAATCCTCCAAAAGTGCTGATCCTTTCCTCTAAGCACGTTGCTAAGTGGATATCTTTTGCTAAAGCACATTTAACTTATCTAAAAGAAAAGTGGAGAAATGTGCTATGGACTGACGAATTCAGAATTGTTCTTTTTGGTGGAAAGGGTTCCAGATGTTTTGTCCGTAATCCACCTAACAGCGAATACAAGTAACAATTCATAGCAAAAACTATCAACCAACCCCATACTATCAAATTATAGTATGGGGTTGGTTCTCGTATCGTGGGTTCTATATATTGGATAAAAACCGTAATGGAATCATCGGTTTATGAAAAATCCTTGATAAAATTATGCTGCCGTATGCTTCCAATGAAATGCAGCTTTTCATACCATCAATCGCATCTCTGGAATGTCGTTTCTCAAGCACAATGCAAAAAATATTTACAACATGAATGACAGTAAGGAGAACCAGCAATAGAACGGAAACACATTATTAAATTCGCATATAAACTTTTGCATCTTAAGCTTTTCAGCTTTTTATTTCTTTTTTTGAGGTTGCCAACATTTTTCTAAGAACTATTATTTTATTTAACAAAGCTTAAGTCGTATTTTAAGGCTTCTGCGAAAACAATGTTATTACAGAAAGACAGATCTTTGGAGGGAAATGAAAGGAGTAAGGGCTGCGACGGGATGCTATTTCATTAGTGCTCGTGTCAAGAAATGAAATTTTCGGTAGAATAAAAATTTTGCAAAATTCTCAGCCCAGCTGCTGTCAGGCTGGTGTAGGTCTTCCAGCAAGATAATGACCACAAGCACACCCACAAAATGGCAAAAAAATGTTTCAACGTTAACTCTGTCAATGTAATATAGTGGCTTGCACAGTCCCCAGATTTGAACCCTATCGAATTTCTGTGAACGGACATAAATAAGGGTGTATCTAAAATAAAACTATCAAAGTTGAAAGATGCCAGCACTTAGTGGATTCCATGAAAGGCGTTGTGCCGCGGTAATAGCAAACAAAAGGCACACGACAACGTATTGAAACTATACAATTAATTTATCTACAAGATATCTGAGTGAAATTTTTTATTTATTTCAAGAAAGATCACTAATTTTTGTTAAAAATGAACTGAAATGCTATTATTTTGACTGTGTAGTTTTTAAGTTATTTGTTTAAATTAAGAATTTTTTATTTTGTTTTGAGTTAAACAGATGTAAACGGAGTCAGTAAAAATTTGTGTGTGGTGCTATTATATTCACCGTAGCTGTATGTGTATAGAGAACTGAATTTTGGTATGCGAAAATAAGACGAACTTCCTGTACTACAATTTCGGCCGTTTATACTTAACATTTTGTTTATAAAAGTGGTAAAATCGAAATAAGGTCCAAGGTTTTGCCTGTTACAATGACTGCCACAACAATTTTTCTTGAAGAAGGTTGTACCTACTTCTGCTACAAGAAATGCATTCTGATAATCTTTTGACACTCTAATGATATACATATGGATGTATGAGTAAGCAACTTATAAAACATAACAGATTAAATAAGTTATTCTTAAGTACATAAAATGAAAATAGTCAGGTTATAACGATTGCAAGGGTACAATCAATGATTGTGGCAGTCCAAAAATCAGCTAACTACAGCTTCCACAAAACTTTCCCGAAAGTACTACAGTTCAAGTTCAGGATACAAATTGCGATCATAAACATAATTTTTTGTGACAAGGAACTTGTAATCTTTTCCGACTAACGCCGATTTTTATTGATTATTTATTTTATTGAATAACTTTAAAAATTATATGAAAAAAAGAAATCAAATGACGAAATATAGGCTAGTATATTAAATTATTTTTTCATAAATTTTCGCTAATGCAGTAATTTCTTACCACAAAATTTCAAAGCAATGTTCAACATCCCTCTTGTGTCCGCTTGCCGATCCCTTTGTTTTAGGGTTATGTTAGGTTTAGCAGGCAATTAAACGTTGTTTTTTTTTCAAAATATATTATTTTATACTTTTGCGAATACTATCGAAATCATAATAAAACTTGTTAAAAAAGCGGTTAACATTAGAGATCAGTCATCGTCTAGCATTCAAAGCGTACGGTTATTTTTCTTACTTTTTTTTTGCATTTTCGTTGACTTCTAGTATTTTTCCGATACCACGTGTATTGTTGCTTTTTATTCATTTTATTGTTAAGTTAAACAAAATTTTCATAGTACACTTATCAGAAAAAATAAACTAAAGAAAAAAAACCTTTAAAAACTCTGGCTCCCGGGCCACCGGACAAGTTCTCCAACAACAGATTCGCTGTTTTGGGGGACTATGTAGATAACCCAAGCAAAAACTAAATGACTACCCACAGCTTCCAACAATAACCAACAACAACAACAAAAATAACCCAAAATATGTGTTAATATCATCCAATGATCCACAAAAATCTCTAGGAAACCTTAGCCCTTTTGTTATCAAAAAAGGCATAGAAGGCATTAGCACCGAAATAACCTCTATCACTGCATTACGTGATGGGAACATATTAATACTAACGCGTAACGCACGTGTTGCAGATAAATTTCTAAAATCAAAGTCATTATCCAATTTATGTTTAATTTCACGCCACTTTAAATACTGTTAAGGGTGTCATATATGCACCCTGTCTGAAGAATGTCGCCGAACAGGATATAATTCAGGAAATGAAAGACCAAGGTGTTATTGATGTGTACAAATTCACTAAACCGAGCGAGGATGGAAAATCTCGTATACCAACTGGAAAAATAATAATTACATTTGATCTCTACCGCTTACCCACATCAGTTGATGTGGCATGGTACAAATGTAAAGTGGAACATTACTTCCCAAACCCCATGAGGTGTAAAAATTGCCAAAAATTAGGCCACACCAAAAACCGATGCAAAGGAAACACCACATGTCCCGCTTGCGGTCTCCCACCTCACGAACCTGCAGACTGTACCCGAACCTTCTGCACAAACTGTTCTGGATTGCACTCTTCGGCGAACAACAAATGTCTACGTTATGTACAGATGCAAGAGATCCTTAGAATAGATACTAAAAGCTACTGTAGCATAGCCGAAGCAAGGAAGAAATACAGGGAATTAAACCCCATAGAAACCATCCCATTAGTCGATACATACGCATCCACAACATTCAGCAAATCAACAAACCCCGAAAAGGCCTTAAACAACAACCCATCAAAAAATAATGAACCAATAACATCATCATATAACTCTTTAAATAAACAATCTACAATAACGGCAAACAAATATAACACCGATAATACAAACCCAGAACACCCAAAAACATCAGAAACACCAAACACCAAAGAAACAACACAAATCAAATTCAACACAAACAAAGCAACAGATGACATTAAGAAACAGAAAACTTTAAGCACAAAAGAAAACAAAGAACATCCATTGACCAACTCTGTTATAAACAGCGTTATGTCACCAATCTCGCAAATAACTCAATCATTGATCAATGACAATATTTATTTGATCCCGTCTCTCGTCGAGAATAGTCTCGGCGATGATACGATGGACCTTTCTACAACGTAAGTAATCAGGGCCAATAACACCACTCCCCCTTTTTCAACATCCATTTCCAGTACAACCGGTCTATGTGTATACAAAGGTGTAGATGCGTATTACGGTGATACACACCCGTATGCGCATAACTGATTCCACATAACATTACGGATTTTGTAGTTTTACAATGGAACATCAACGGCTTCATTAACAACTACCACAACCTTCAATTAATCTTAAAAGAAATGGATCCTAGTTTTATATCGTTACAGGAAACACACTGCTCCTATAACTTCTCCCCTAAACCACCAAAAAACTTTACCGGTTATTTCGTTAATTCCCAACACAATACCACTTCAAAACAAAGAGCTGGGGTGCTAATTAAATCAAACATTCCCCACAATTTAGTTCCCGTAAACTCTGAATATCAAATTATAGCAGTCGAAATAAATCTTAATATAAAATTTACCATTTTGTCATTTTACATACTACCCAATCAGGACATATCTCCCAAAAATTTAATTGATATAATATCTTCGTTCAACACACCTTTGTGAGTGGTGGGGGACTTCAATGGATGGAACACCATGTGGGGCTCCATAACCAACAACAACAGAGGTCTTTTGCTAGAAAACGTAGTTGATCAAACTGGATTATGCATATTAAATGATGGGAGCCCAACGCATTTCTCGTCTCATAACACTTTTACCAAAATTGACATATCACTATGCGCGGTTAATATACTCCCGTTGATGACATGGACTATACTGGACGATCTACATGGCAGCGACCATTTTCCAATCAAGATAACCACTAAACTAACCGAAAACAGAAGACTTCCAATTAAATCGAGTAAGTTTTTACTACATTTAGCCGACTGGGAAAAATATACTCGCAAAGCTGAAATAGAAATACTAAAACACAAAGCCGCCCCCCTTCCAGTAACAAAGACGCAGCTGCTATCACTAAATCCATACGTATTGCTGCCAACTTCCACATTCCCCAGTCGAAGCAGACAATGGAAACAAATCGCACACTAGTCCCATGGTGGAATCCTTATTTGGCAATCTCGCGAAATAAAAAAATTAAGAGCTGGCAACACAAGAGAACTTAATATTATACAAAAAGAGTAACGCTAAATTCCGTAGGGAAGCAAAAATCTCCAAAAACTCAATTTTTTAAAACTTTACAAAGTCCATAAACAGAAACACACCAATCTCCACAATATGGTCAAAAATAAACGGAATTTCCCGCAAAGGCCTTTCTGCTACTATAACAGCGATACAAACTCCAGGCGAAACATTAGTTGACTCTGCATTAATTGCAAATCACTTCGGTAAAGTTTGGGTAGAACACGCATCGGACTCCAACTTTTCATCATTGTTTAATACATCAAAGCACTCTTTCAACACGCTCACAAACAGCACAGTAGGCAAAGCAGCAAAGTTTTTAGAGGTGCCAATAACCTTGCAAGAACTCAACTACTGCTTAAGGAAAGTTAAAGGAACCACACCCGGACACGATCGTATACCCTATCAAATGGTAAAAGCCTTATCAATAAACAGCAAGATAGTTTTACTCAACTTATAGAACACAATACTTCAAAGCGGAATTATCCCACACTCCTGGAAACTATCTACCGTAGTCCCCATCGCGAAATCCAGTAGTCCATCTTCAGTAAACGCCTATCGTCGTATCTCGCTACTGCCATGTCTACCCAAGATCATTGAACGAATCGTAGCTACAAGACTTTCATGGTTTTTAGAAAATAAAAATCTCATAGGTAAAGAACAAGTAGCCTTCAAGAAAAACAAGGGATGTGATGACGCACTATTGCACATAGACTTCCATATCACAAAAGCCCTGTCTGCGAGGAATCATGTGACCATTCTATCGATTGACTTCGAAAGGGCATTTGACAGGATTGGGCTACACGTGATCCTTGGTGCCCTAAAATCATGGCGTATTGGACCAAAAATTTTTAATTTTGTCAAATCGTTCCTAACTAATAGACGTTTCAAAGTAAAAATCAACGGCGTTATGTCGAAAACCTTTCCTTTGACGAACGGCATCCCTCAAGGGTCGCCGCTCTCAGTGGTACTTTTCCAAATTGCGTTCAACGAAATCAGCAAGATAATAAAAAAAAACAGTTACATAGACCACTGCTTGTATGCTGATGACCTCTATGTCCTGTGTAGTAAAAACGATAACGTCAAAACCAACAACATCCTGCAAAAAATACTACAGGATATAAAGAACTGGACTGATTACTCTGGTGCCAAAATTTCCACACAAAAAACAAAAAAATTCCACGTTTGCAGGAAACACAACTGTGATGCCGATACTAAGGTTGTACAAATTGATGAAATACCTATACAGAGTATAGAAAAACTGCGTATACTAGGCATAGTATTCTCTAAAAACTATTACTGGAAAGATCAATTTTTTCGGTTAAAGAACTCAATAACAAGTCGTTCAAATATCATAAGATACCTTTTAACATAAGATATCTTACCAAAGCTTTAATATTAACCAAAATTGACTACGGCCTCCTGTTATTTGGGAATAGCTGCAAAACAAATATAAATATTATAAAACCTGCTTACCACCGAACCGCCAGAGCCTGCGTTTATGCGTTCAGAACTACCCCAATTGCCAACATTCTGTGCGAAGCCAACCTCCCTTCAATAACTGATAGGATACATAGTAAAATCCAGAATTTTGCCTAAGCTTCTCAATAGCACAAACTCGGTCTTGGACAAAGATGTATACTCCATTATTACTGCAAAAAGGCCTAAACTCATCAAATCCGCAATAGCCCACGCGTTATCTCTATGCACAGAATTTTGTATTCCCCTCATCACAACCAAAAAATATATAAAAGAACCACCATGGAAACTGCGCAATACCTCCTTCAACTTATCTCTGGCCAATTACAGCAAAGGCCACACCCCCAAGAGTATATTTTTCAATTTGCTTTCAGAACAGACAACGCATTTAAAAAGCAATAACTGGCGATTCATCTACACGGATGGTACCAAATCCCAGAGCAATATACCAGCTTACGCCTTAGTAGACGAAGAAGGAAAAAATCTCACCTTGGGCATTCTTCCCGAATGTTCATCGGTCTTCACAGCGGAATCGTGCGCTATTTATCAAGCTATATGTCTTATCTTAAGGGATAAGAGGAAAACTGTGATCTTCACCGACAGTCTCTCAGTTATAAAATCGGTAACGAACCCTTTTAGCAGCAGCTGGAACATAATTGTGAAAATAAGGGATGCCATTATTAGTAACCAGAACATGATTAAACTATTCTGGATCCCGAGTCCTATCATCGCAAATCCCACATTGGAAAAAAATGACATTCGCCTCCACGTTTGCAATGAAGTCAGAGACAAATTAAAAAGAAAAACAATTTCTCATTACCATTATTCAACCATAAACCCACATCACCATCATCCAATCTATCCAACAAACACTGGGAAGGAAGAAATAAGGGTCTTCTTACGCCTACGATTAGGTCATGCCGCCTTTTCTCACGAATGGCTTCTTAAAATACCATCCCAAGCACCAACGTGTCTTCATTGTAGCGGCAACCTCACCATCAAACACATCCTACTGGAGTGCCCAACACTTTCCGCACAAAGACGAAAAATATTCGACGACAGCTCAGTACTGGACATTCTTAGGGAGCCATCTCTCGGCAATATTAAAAAGATTTATAAATACGTAAAGCCTATGAAATTAAGAATCTAACCCCTTTTACCAGAAAATGTATATAGTGTACATAGCACATACCCATATAATTAAGTTGTAAATATTTATTATCCACAGCTGGAGCTGATGGCCAACGTAGCTAGTGCTCCAAAAAAAAATCAAATTTAGTCTAAGAATTTATTTCTTTAAGATTAAATAAATTAATAATAATAATAACATTAGAGATATAAAACAATTTTGAATCATGCTATTTTTCAATTGAATTACTTAAAAGTTTCAAGAGTCTGAAAAAATAGAAACCAAGTTGGTCACTTCAAATTATGCTTAAGCATATTAAATCAGCGCAGTTTATATTTGCAGGTTGCTTTTATTTGCGGCATTTGTTAAAAATTGGAATTGAACCAATTTAATACAGCAATTGCCATAACTCGAAATAGTCTTCGCTAAAATAGCAGATATTTATAAAAATGAAGAAACCGTGTCGTTAATGTTCTGCCTCACAATATTTAAGAAGTTTTATTTACTAACCACTGCAATTAAAGTTATTTATTTAATTGCAGCCGTTTTATTTTGAATGTATTGTGTCAATCAATCAATTTATAGTCAAATTACTTTCTTAATTATCATTGTAGACAAATATTTGTTATTAATACATTTTCAGTAATTTATGTTAAAAAATAGTTAATTTGAGTCAAGGTCTGCCCTTCTACTATATTGGGGTATAGTTCTTTTAAAGTAACTCATCAGTCATTAGAAAAAAAGTATTGGAATTTTTTAACTACGGTTAGCAAACCTAACAATCGTATTAAATTTAAAAAGGGAAATCCTTTTTTTTTTAATGTTTAAAAAAGACCCAAAACAAAAAATGCATTATTTTTTAAATATAATTTTGTAAAAACAATCGAAATATCAGTCTTAACTTCTCTACTTGTTTTCTACAAATAACAATATAACATTAGGCGGTTGGACACAGGTTGTTCTTGCTATAATTTCAAGGAATAGGCGCAAATTAAACATCAAAAATTCAAAAATTACCACAAAAGTCAATGAATTGTGATCACATTATTGGAGATAAATCTGGTAAAAATGAATAAGTGAACCTTCACAATACGTATGATTATGTTACTTTTTTATTATAATTTCACCAAGAGCTGTATTTTTAGTGAAAAGTTGTTCACTGTGATTTTAAAATACAAATACTAAACAAACAAGTAATTTTGGAATTTGATGTTATTTTGTTGAAAATGTGTTTCTTGATGAAACTTTGATTTTAATTGAAGTTTTAAATTATACGCCCCTGTTCTGACAAACCTATGTATATTGTTTAATTTGTTATGATGTATTTTGTGAAAACATAATTTTTATTTATTTATTTTTGTTTTCAAGAAAATAACAATAATAATTAACGTAAAAAATATTACCACTTTTATAGTACAATTAGAAATTTGCTTAATAATAACAGTTTTATTGGTAATGAACTTTCTCCCTTTCACCATATTACTTTTTTGTGGTGTATGTATTTCATTTGTATAACGTACATATGTAGAAAATTCAAATATAGTACAAAAGAGTGGAGAGAGTATTGTATGAAAACGATTTTCGGTGCATTTTCAAACAGCTATATCGATCTAAAATTGCGTCTTAAGGCCTTTTACGTGAGACGCAACACAAAAATTAAAAAAGAAAAAAATGTTTCCAATTTTTATTAATAAATTTTTTATATATAAAAAATTCTCGACATTTCGTCAAACCATTGGTTGGCATCTTCAGGAAAAGAAAAAAAGTGTGTAAACAATTTATCAAATTAATCAATAAATGTAAAAAATATTGAAACTAAAAACAAAAACAATAAACAAAAGTACGAAAAGAACACTGAAGATGGCAAACAGCCGAAACCGGTTTGTCCACAAACCAAATTTGACGAGGGTCGACGGAAAACCGTACCCAAATAAAATTAAAACAATAAAAACTATAAATTAACGAAAATTATATCTATTTATCAGGGACCGTAACTCTTATGACTTTTATCAAAAAAAATCAAGAAATAAGAGTTATTTTTGATTGTTATATTTTCAGATAGAAAATAAGAGTTATTTTTGATATTTATTTTTTTAAATGAAAAATAAAAGTTATTTTTGATTTTTATATTTTTATATCAAAAGAAAGCGAAATATCGAAAAGAAAAAAATATGTAAAAAAGATCGTTAAAAAGAAAAAAACATGTTTATTTTAGCAAATTTTTTTAAACTAATATTTTTTATACGTGTTTTGCGCTATTTGTCGTTTTATGTTTTTACGGAATTAAAAATTTCTCAATCCCTAATTTTTGATACCACCCAACTGCAACAACAAGAGTTTTAATTAAAAATTTTAAAAATTTTGTTCGTAAATTATTAAAATAAAAAACATGAGATAAAAAAGTTATTGAAAAAGGTTGTCTTAATTTTCTAATTATATCAACCATGTACTTCCATTTGATGTCCCATCCGTCACACTCACACCTTTAAAAGCAGATAATTATACTAATAAAAATTATACCTAAAATATTCCTGCAATGGTAAACAAGCATTTATCTACATGACATAACGATTATTTTAGCAGTAAGAAAAAATTACTTAAATTTGAATTAAAAATGGATGAAAAATATCCCACCCGTTCAAATCGTCCAAATAGAATTGCCCAAACGTTAAATTTCAGTTCAATGTATGCATTCTTGAACTTTTTATTATTTATTTATATTTATGTATAACATTTAAATGCAAACAAAAATCGAAAAACAAAAATATTTCACTTTGATTGCAAATTTAATATTTAATTCATCGTCGTGTTTTGTGTTTACCACTTTAAAAAAGTCGATTTTTCTCTCATAAAACTACAATAACCCACTTTTTAGATGACTTTTGATGTCCTTGATGCCTACATGTAGTAGTTGCTACATTTCACTCGTATACAAATGTTAGTTTGATGCTTGGCAAAGGCTAGACAACTACAACTAAAGAGCTCATAAAATAATGTTTCACTTTTTGTTTTGTTCTCTATTTTACAAATGGAAGACCGGAGGTGAAAGTGAATATGTTTTTTAATACTTAATAATTAAATGGTGCCAGTACAGCCGAAAGGGCTAATGGATTTGCACTGTTTATAACCTTTTAGGTTTGACATGAATTGGTTATCAAAATCAATTAGCTGCAGCAACATTGAAAAAGAATAAAAAAATTATAAATTAATAAAAATATATAATTAATAGCTTGTTTTCACTATCATATTTTAGGATGGGATCTTTCCTCGGTTGATGATATTGAATGTATTGGCATAACTCAAGGCATAGTGGGTGTCATTTCCTTATCTAATGTATATGAACCTCATCTGGTGATAATTAGGGAGGCCATCCCCGTTGGTGTTTTGTATCCACCACATTTAGTTTACAAAATTAAATCCATCTGTATATTAAGTTTAGACGAACCCGACGCAGCGTTACCCTCATGTTCTCGCCATGGCACCAGTTCTAATACTACACCCACGCATTCAAGAAACTCTTCGACTTCATCCTTCGTAAATGCTAATAATTGCAATACAACGAGGTCCAAACTATTTGAAGGCAATCAATTGATGAACAAAACTTGGGGTGCTGTTAAAAGTGCTGGAAATACAATCAAAAATACTACGCAACAAGCAGCTGTCCTCGCTTCGAATCAAGTCAAATCGTCAGTAGGCATAAGAGATCCCTCACGTATTGGCAAACGTATAACAGAAGAGTTACACAAAATATTCGATGAAACTGATAGTTTTTATTTTTGTTTTGAACATGATATCACAAATAACTTGCAAAGACATCTGCCAGTTGGCTCAACCGATAGGCAGAAGCCAGATGAGAGATTCTTTTGGAATATGCACATGATTAAAGATATAACATCGCTAAATGTGAGCTCCCAATGATGTTATTATTGTAATCAAAATGTAATTTTTTATTGTATTTAAAAAAAAATAGGATAACACTTGGGTTTTGCCCATTATACAAGGCTTCGTTCAGGTGGAACCCTGTGTTATAGGTAATGAATGTTTTACTTTGGCCTTGGTCTCAAGAAGATCGCGACATCGTGCCGGTACTCGTTATAAACGACGTGGAGTTGATGATAAAGGAAATTGTGCCAATTATGTAGAAACAGAACAAATACTATCTTTTCGTCATCATCAGTTGGCCTTTACACAAGTTAGAGGTTCAGTGCCTATATTTTGGTCACAACCAGGTTACAAATATAGGCCACCACCAAGGTTAGATAGAGGTTAGTAAATATTATACTACAAAGTATAAAATCAAATTTTAACTTTAATTTTTTAAGGGGAATCCGAAACCCAAGACGCTTTTGAAAATCATTTTATCAAAGAACTTGCTATTTATGATGGCGTTTGTATTGTCAATCTTGTAGAACAGAGTGGCAAAGAGAAACTTATAGGAGATGCTTATGCAAAACATGTCATTAAGTACAATAACGATCGAGTCGTTTATGTTACTTTCGATTTTCATGATTATTGTCGTGGCATGCGTTTTGAAAATGTTGCAGCCCTTGTAGAAGCGTTGGCCCCAGAAGCTGGTGCAATGGGCTTTCATTGGCGCGATCAACGTGGCGTTATTTGTAATCAAAAATCAGTGTTTCGAGTTAATTGTATGGATTGCTTAGATCGCACAAATGTAGTGCAAACAGCTTTAGGCAAGGCTGTTTTAGAATCACAACTGGTAAAATTGGGTTTATCGCCACCTTATTCACCTATTCCAGAACAATTGAAAACACCATTTATGGCATTGTGGGCCAATAATGGTGATATAATAAGTCGTCAATATGCGGGCACAAATGCTTTAAAGGTAAGTTTAAACTGAAAACAATTAGTATAATAAAACGTATGTCTTCAATACTTATTTTTTTTTTATTTTGCAGGGTGATTATACTCGTACAGGTGAACGGAAAATTAGTGGTATGATGAAAGATGGCATGAATTCAGCTAATCGGTTAGTAGTTTATTTTTTAAGTTGGTTTTCTGTTATACAAAATAATTGTTGAAAATACGTTGCCAATGCTATTCAAATAGATTTGTATATTTGTTAGCTATTGTAAATAGTGGGAGGCTTTTAAATGTTGCCTTTGTAATTGCTATAAATTTAAGTTTCAATTTCCTCTTGGCATGCTTTTTTTAACTTCTTTAACATCTCTTCGAGAAATTGTTTTCAAAAATTTAACAGTTATTACAGTCAACTTGAAGTGAGGTTTACATTTAACTTAAGACCCCTATTATGGTTCACAACACATAAGTGTTGTGTTGTCTCGGCTACAACACAACTTTATTTCTTTTCTCAGTTACGATTCACAACACGTAAATGTTGTGTATGTCGCAGAATTGCTTTTTATGGTTCTCCATGTTCTCCATGAAAATCATCGCAGCGCACTCAAAACTGTTGAAAGGAAAGAAAAACAAATAAAAAACCGAAGCAATCTAAAATCTATTTTGTTTTAAAAAATTAATAACACTAAGTAATGTTTTTTTTAATAAACAGTTTTATTTACGATACGCATATATTAAATTTGCATTATATATTTTTGCAGTTTCATAAAATTTTTCCGTATAAACAAGGATGAATTTTTGATTTTGCTATAGGAGCTAAACGATATCTTAAAACTGTTAACCAAGAGTTCTGTTATTCCGCCGATTTATTATGTTTTTTTCAAATAAATATTTTAAATTATAAAATATTATAAAAAAATTACAGCCAAAAAAAATTTAAAACTTACAAATTCTTTTTCACTTTAATTTTTGAACTGTTCGCGACAACAAGACAACAGCTAATGAGCAGTTGTAAGATTTTGATGTGTGTAACAAAACATAGAAACACATGTTGTTAACAATAATCGCTGTAAATTATCAAAGAAAACTAAAATTGCGACACATGTGCTAAGTGTTGTGTACCGTAATAGCAATTTCAAATATACAACACTAAATTCGTTAATGTTGTGAACCATAATAGGGGCTTAAAATATTGAAGAAGTTTAAAGAAAGGGTTTTAATTACATGAGCTATGTTCGTAATCAAATGCCATTTTTATAACTTTATTTTAAAATAATATCATCGTTTATCAACAATGTACTTTGCAGAAAAAATCTAGAAACACTGGGTAATATTCACCAAATTCAACATAACTAAATAAATACTGTAGCTCTGCCAATGTCAATGTCAAATTATGTCACGCTTGATTTAAATCGATTCATGAACCATGATTTAAAAATTTTTATAATAGATAAGACAATGCGAATCTCAAGCGTGGATTTATGGGTAAATTGATACAACAAATAAACTTATTGATCATGGTATAATTATGCAAGGCAAGCCAAGCAAGTAAAAAATCTGGTTGTTCATAAACAGTTTCGTTGAGTCAGTTATATTTTGTTACAAATAAATTTTCTATTTTCAATTATTGAACACTTTTATTGATTAATTATAATTCTAAAATAATAAAGTTTGTTTTAAACGTAAGCATCTTCAGTTTGTTTAACAGCTGTTGTTAAGCTGTGTACGCGCAATAACGGAATTGCCATAAGAATTTACTTTCCATACGGTAATCCACTTTCTTGATGATGTATAGCACGGGTAAATTATGATTTATGAGATTTCTAGCGTTGCCGGCTAGCGTAGTTTAGCCTTTACTATAGGCCTTTATTGCTCAGAACAAGCGTCACCTTTTATGCCCCATCTACGAAGCCGGTGACCAAAGATCACATCTTTAAAATATCGTGTTTAGTAAAAGAAGCATTTACATATATTTAAGATCAGCCATTAAATCTGTTTTTTTTCTTCATTTAAAGGTTTTCACCTTGATATTTACGTTGCTCGGTCTTCATTTAAAATAATTCTTAAAGGATTTTTGTTCTGCAAACTCTGCATTATTCTAACACGGGTCTATTATAAATGATTTCAGAAGTCACGAAAATTACTGTCACTTCAACAATATTTTAAGATTTCATTAGTGCGATTCTTCACTATTAAACTTTAACACTAGAGAGTTATTAAAATAA
This sequence comes from Trichopoda pennipes, assembly GCA_030448955.1. NCBI lineage: Eukaryota > Metazoa > Arthropoda > Insecta > Diptera > Tachinidae > Trichopoda > Trichopoda pennipes. The sequence goes on from JASKUP010000033.1 coordinate 2,511,954, forward strand.
AGAAGACTGTTATTCTGTAACTCTTTTTAACAACATTTGATGTTGTTTAAATACAGCTGTTTTTTTTTAACAAGTTATTGTTTTTAATTTAACGACAGATATTTCTGTGTCGTGTAATAAACATAAAAGTGCTGCATTAAGTTCAGAATAATAGTCATTCTAAACTTATTTGATGAGGTGAGATAGTCTTTGGTGTATTTTCATGTCCGCTGGTTGCAAAGTACTTAATGTGACATGTGACAAAATAATGTTAGTGAATAATGTCATCTGAGTTTTATAACATTATTGTAAGTCTTTTCCCTTTAGAGGCGTCACTGATCTTAATTTATAGCTTTTTAAATAACTGAAAGCACCATTTTGGTTCGTCAAGTCGTTAGCTTTCTACGATGAAAAATTTTGCGACAAATTGAACTTAAATCATTTTATATAATAATAATAGTTTTTTTTAATATTTAATTTGTAATGTATTAATTAGGTCTTTTTTATAAAAAATTCAGTTGATCTTTTTTAAAAACACACAGTGCTTACTTAATACATAAATTACTAATTTAATCATTTTATAGTAGTTAATGTTTAAAAAACTTTTATTTTTTATTATTTTTTCGATATTTCGGCACACCGTTGATTGGCATCATCAGGAAAACAAAAATAATGAACAAACAAATTGAAAAAATTTTTTGATTAACAAATTCAAAATAATCAAAAAATTAAAAAAAAAAACAAACAAAACAAACAAAAACAACAAAAAACGACAAATTAAAAAATTTTTTTGTTTTACATACATGCAAACAAATTTTCAGTATTAAAAAATTTTTAAATGAAAAACAATTTTGAAAATACATAACAAATTTACAAAACAATAGTATTTTACACATATATTCTAAAAACATAAATTTAATGTATTAATTATTAATATTAAGCAGATACAGAGTTTTGTTTTATAATTTTATGCACCAAATGTCTTTAATTTTGTGCAACATTCTCCGTATCTGCTTTAAAATTTATTCTTTTGGTTAATGGTACTTTAATTATTTGTAACATTTCTAACATAACATAAATGCTTTTAAATTTATTTAGATTTAGAAATGCATCCACCCTTCTTCAATCTAAGTAATTTAATAGTTGGTAACAATTTTTTAATTAATGTAAACAAAGTTGCTAATAATTTAAAATAATTATTGTACTGGTATAGTTTCGGAAAATATTAAGAAAAAAATACTGTTTGTTGAATTACTTCAGATTTAGGTTTAACTATGCTCCAATGCTAATACTTTTTATAATAATCAAGTCTTACTTCGCATGGAAATGATATTTTTAAAGTTTTCAATATTTGTCTAACATGAAACACAGAAAATGGTAAAAAATAGAAAAAGTAAAAATATTTTAGCTACAAGAACTGTGACTTATTTTGATTTTTATTTTTTAGTAGCAGAATTAATTGCTATTTTTGAAATCTTTCGAACGGAAGGAAATAATATAATAAATATAATTATTAAAAATTTAGTTTACGTGTTATTTTTTGCGTTATAAATTTTTTGGCAGAAATAATTTATATTTTGTGTTCTACTTTAATTTTTCCACCTTGGGCTTACTCATTTCGTCCAGGGTCACGTCTGAGCTCTGTTTTATTTGAAATAAAACATGCGTTGTCTTAGACTCAGATAACAAGGAACAATTTATTTAACTTTTAAACTATAGCTTATTTAATTTGCGATGACATCGGATATTGTTTTCGTTACATCCGACAATTATCAAATTTAACGTCATAAAATATTGCGATTTCTTATGCTCACTTATCAGCATTGCTAACTTTCATATTTGCTTTTTATTTATGTTTTTTATGAATTCCATAAATTTGTATAATTTATTTAACAGAATCATAAAGCCTTTTTTAAATATATGAAAATTCCAAAAAAAAAAATTAATTCTTTTCTTATTTTTATTTGTAAATGTTGAAAGTCCGACTATTAAATGATTATTAAATTAAAAAGGGTGTATTTGTGTTACTTATTTTCCATAAACCTAATTATTAAAAATGAATTTTTCGAAGGAAAATTAATAATTCATTATTTAGCAAGCTATTTTTGAAATTCAACATCTTTGTCTATATTCATATACATTAATTGCGATATTTATAGAAATTAGTTTTGGCTTCAAATCTGTTCTAAACTTAATTTTGTATAAAAATTTTGTTTTAAAATATTTCAAGTCCAAATAATTTTGTAAATATGGCAATGAAAATGCCAAAACATCTCATTTTAAATTCAAATTTTACAAAAATAAGAAATTGAAAACTTCAATATGCTTTTAGTTAGACTCATTGACCACCACTCAAAAAGGAGATCGTCTTCGATAACTAGCAAGCGAGATTACCAAAAACTAATTAGATTAATAAACAAAAAAATATCAGTCAGGTCAATTGAGGATCAAATACCACTAACTTTTTCCAAAGACGAGCCATATAAGCTGGATTAAATAATACCAAAGTGTCGACAACCATATATTTTCGCACAAAATAGGCAATCTAAAATTTAACTTGCAAACGTACACTTAAATTGAAGTACAACCTAGGCGAAAACCGTTCCCTTTTCTGATGAGTCAAAGTTTAACTTGAAAAACTCGAATGTATTTCGGTTAGTACGCAGACTTATGGGGCAACGTCTAAACCCTCGCCATGCATAAGGGTCAGTTATGCAAGGCGGAGAAAATATTTTAGTCTAAGCTTCGGACATGGAATCAGAACGATTCGCAAAGCAATCCATTATGCTTTGTATGCAGTGATATTCTAGTTAATGTTATGCAGAGAAGTGATGGTACCAAAAACGAGAACCACATAAAATACCCATCTAAATGTGTGAGAGAGTGTTGTTTTAAAAATAAATGTTTTGAAGGGGCCAGCGCAATCGTCAGATTTCACTTCTATAATCTATGGGATAATGTAGATTGTATTGTAAAACGTGCGATTGCTGTAACACTTCGAATATACTCTTCCGACAAAAGGAAATTGCATTGAATGGAAATTCTATCTAACCTTACCTTATAGACTGCATGCTACGCAGATGCGAAGGGGTTTTAATAAATAAACTAAATAATAGGGACAATTTGATTTAAACGAAGTAACCCAAATGCGATTTTGTTTTGTTGCAGAAGAAAAATCTTGTCAAACACTAAATAAAGATTTTATGCTTTTCACAAAAAAATTACGTAAATATTAGCTTTGCTTTAGCAAATTTAGTTCAATAATTTTCTATATAAATAAAATAGATCAAAAGTTGTGTGTGTATGTTTTGTTCTTATTGAAATAACATATTTTAATATCTACAAGTTCGTGTATAAGTTTTGTCGCACACTGTATATCAACTTTTGAATGCAGCAAGAAGCTTTTGCGTTTAACACAGTTTTCATTGAGAGTCTATTCTTTTGTTGTTGATTGGCCGGGGAATCACACTACGCATTATAGGGGAAATTAGTTTCTTTTAGCAGAGCAGTTCGTATGTGAAATAAATTCTTTCCTGTCATTTTCAATGTTACAAATTCAAACCGAATGTTCACAAACTCGCTCTTTCCTCTTCCCCTTGACCTAATTTCCTAGTTCTGGCACAGTGCATTATAAGAGTAGGGATCATCTCCTGAGTCTGGTTCGAAAAAAGCATTTACAGAATGTAGAAATATATGACTTTGAATTTAAATACGTCAAATGCAGCTCTTTAAAAGTAAAAGCGTCAATTTAAGTATAAAATTTTAAAAGATTTGTTTTCCTTTTGGTGTCACCGATGGCGAAAACAAAACACTAAGCACGAAATCGTGAAAATAGTGTTAAAAGACACAGTCTTGTCCACCACAGTGTATACAAACTAGTAAGAATACGTAAAACTAATACTTTCGACCGCTTTTGAATGGCAAAATAATTTTGTTTTTTTTTATTTATTATTACGGTCTTTATGACCTAGATATATTATCAGCCTTAATGTAAATTTCATAATTATATTTCACTATGCTATAACAAATAATGTTTTACAATATGTTTTTATTAATCCATTGTATATATATTCATTCTGACAGTCTTTAATTTATATTGGCAATTCGTTATACATCTTGAATCCCTCAAAAAATACACTTGTCTTTTGAAGATCAGTCTTAATTTTAGGCAGTCTTATGTTATTTCTATGTCTCGTATTATAGCTATGTACTTCAAAATTATATTGCAATATCCCATAAAGATAATTTGGTAACAGCCCTAATTTTAACTTATGTACAAATTTTAGAGCGTGGTATGCTATTAATTGTTTTATATTAAGCCAATCTAAGCTTCGTATCATCTCAGAAATTGACGTATCGTACCTTTTGTTCAGAATAAACCTCATCACTTTATTTTGCTGTATTTGTAATCTTTTAATTTGCGTATTATTTAGCATAAAAATTATCGTGGGGTTAAAGATAAAATAAGGTTCTATTGTTGACTTATATATAGCTAATTTGTACTGCTTATCAATATATTTGCAGGTTCGATACATAAAACCTATTTTTTTTGCTATATTATTCTCATTTAAGTTTATTATCAATACTTATACCTAGATATTTCATCTGCATCACCTTTTCAATTTCGTAGTCCTTGATTTTTAGTTTGACATTATCACAATTCTCAGAATTTCGATTTAATATCATATATTTAGTTTTTTCGCAATTCAGTTTTAACTTATTCCCACATAACCATACATATAACTCGTCCATGTCTGTCTGAACAGCATTCATCGCATCATTCAAATATAAGTGATTAAAATACAAAAAAGCGTCATCAGCAAATAAAACTATTTTACAAAATTTTAAACAGTTTGGTATATCATTAATATAAATTAACAAAAGTAATGGTGCGAGCACCGACCCCTGTGGCAGACCAATATCCACACTCCGTTCCGATGAAATTACACTTCCAACCACTGTTCTCTGTCTTCTGTTTGTCAAGTAGTTCTCAAACCATTTCAATGCTTGCCCCTGAATACCGATCCTGCTCATCTTCATCAGCAATATCTGCCTATCTACTGTTTCAAACGCTCGTTTCAGATCTAAAAATACATCTACTACCGCTTGCTTTTCCGCCATCATATCTTTCCAATCAGCTAGCACCATATTCAACGCTGTTTCACATGAATGTTTAGCTCGAAACCCAGACTGCTGAGACACAATGATATCATGTTGATTTAAAAAACTTAGCAACTGTTCTTTAACCACACTCTCCATAATTTTTTCATCTGATGGTAATGTATTTACTGGTCGCAATTCTTCTGGACGTGTTGTGTTTTTAATCTTTTCTATTGGTACCACTGTAGAAACCTTCCATTTTTCAGGAACATGAGCATGCCTTAAGCAGTCGTTTACAATGCCAGAGAAAAAAAAACGTCATGTATTGCATTGAATCTTTAATAACACCTTCAGACAGAAGTTTTTTTCCACCAATTTTATTCTTTAGAGTTTTTCCAATATTCATTATACTTAATATATCAACTTCTTTGAATTCAAATTCATAATTCAAGTTCGTATTTCTCGAGAAATCAAAATCTATCTTCTCAATTTCATTGTTTATTTTATTGATGCTATCCACAAAAAAGTTATTAAGTGACTCTGCTAATTCAAGTTCATTTTCTATCCATTTATCATTTATTTTTATTTTCTTTATGGATTGATTTATCTGTGCCATATTAACCGTTTCTTTTAAGTATTTCCACATTAGTTTTTGATCTCTACCTGCGATAATGATTTTATTTTCCCTATATTTTTTCTTTTTTATTTTTATTAGCTTTTTATACAATTTTTTTGTCATATAGTACTCAGTCCATACTCCCGTTCTTTTTGCTATGTGAAAGAGATCATATTTCTTTCTTTTAAGGTGTGTTAGTTCTTGATCATACCATTTGTTAATAATAATAATTTTTTATGGACACATTTATTATAAGTAAGATTATTCATGATTTCTAATATTACACTATTAAAGTTTTCCACTTTTCCATCTATAGTACCATAATTCATGTCGTTAAAATTTCTATATCTCAGCATTTCAACTAAATTATCCTTACTATAATATTCCCAACTTGTAATATTTATTCTGAGTCTCATATTTACTTCTTTTTCTATCGGTATTAAAAATGATATTGTTTCATGATCAGTTATTTTATGATCAGTTATGCACTTTGTCTGTACTTCATCAGATGTTGAAAAAAGTAGATCAATTTTAGTACTTGTCAGTTCTGTAATGCGAGTATCAAAATTTATAAGTTGTTTCATAGCCATAGACGAGAAAATATTGCTCAACTCGTTACTATAATTTGTATCATTATTAATATTAATATTAAAATCTCCAATTATCAAGTTATTCTCACAGTTTTCGAAATAAGTCTCTATTGTACTTCTCAGATACATAAGAAATTCTGAATTGCTGGCACTTGGTGAATGGTATAACACCCCAATCTTCCATTTCGTTTGAAAGTTTTTTAATTTAATTATTATGCACCACGTATTTTGATTATAGCTTTTGTTGCAGATTACATTATATTGAATTGATTTGTGTATATATATATTATTGCACCACCCGTATGTCGAGAGTATGAATCACAACGAACCATGTTAAATATAGGAATGCTAATCTCGGCGTCTTCGATGTGAGATGTTGTACATGTTTCAGAGCACAGTATTATATTTGCTTGTTGAAGTTCAATTATTCTCTCCAATTCTTCTTTGTTAGCCAAAATACTACTTATATTAACATATATACAGTTTATCCATCTGCTATTACGTTTTCTACCTCTTGTTGTTAGTTGCGCAATTACACCACCCGTTTTGTTTGATGTGGATAATGTGCTAAAATGATCATACTGTTTTATTGTGAATTCCGATTCTTCCACTGCGTCTGTTAAATGAGTTTCAGAAAGAATTATGAAATCTGGTTTATTTATATTAATAATAATAATAATATTTCAAAGAATTTGGCGAAAGTAATTAAGCGCTATTTTTTTAGGTTTTCCTAATTTGAAAACAATTTCTTAAATTTAAAACTTATAATTTTAACCAGTTTACTAACAATATATTAAATGAACTCTCATATAATTTTGGAATTTGTCATTACATGTATGCTAATCCTATTACCTAATACATTTTCTTAAAAAAACAAACAACAACCCTCTCTCTCTCTCTCCGTAGTTTTTTCATACAAAATTTTGCTGATACTTTTCGTCAGTGCATCATTGATTTAATGCAGGGTAAACTCAATGAAGCCCAACAACTACAAGAGGATGAGGTGTTGACAACCATGCTTAAAATTTTATGCCCCTCGACGTCAGCTCCTACACGAGGATATTTTTATGCTGGTGTATTACAACCAGAAATACATTTGCTGGAAAATATTTTATTTACCAGGTTTAAACAATGTGACAAATCTTCTTGACAATATATATTTTCAACAATTTGTTTTAACGATATTATTTAATGCAAATTCTTAGTTAATTGAGGTTATTATAATTTTGTATATGTTTTTGTTGTTTTTTTTTCCTTTTCAATTGCATTCTATATAGTAATTAATATTTAGAGTATTATTGCGAAAAGAAATTAAAATCTTTGTTTATTCTTAGTTACTATTTAGCACGTTTTAAGGATAGTTATCGCCAGGCAACACTTGACTTAATGTTGGGAAATCCAGTAACTTCAGAATCTTTAAACGCATTGGGGGGTCAAGCGGCCCCAGACGACAACGATGCTTCGGAAGGCGCCGAACACGCCAAGTTACTTGTGGAGGATTGCCGTAAGTTATTGTTGGGTTCAGCTCAGTATCCCGTGGGTGCTTGGGGACTCATTGACGCTGATCCAAGGTGAGTTTATTTTGCATTATTCGAACAATTTTCTTAAAAAACAAAATTATAAATATTCCTTAGTTCTGGCGATATAAACGAAACTGAAGTTGATAGCATACTTTTGTTAACCGATGACAGCTATATTGTAGCTGAATATGATTCACATTTGGATAAAATTGTACGTTTTGAAAAAGTTTTGCTGCAAAATATCACTTTGATTGAATTGGGAATGTATCAACAAACGAAAATCTTCCAAAGCTCTTCTCCAGCTATGCTTTGCTTAAGAATAAATTATACTATAAATGGTGCTGATGGATATTTTCATATGTTTAGATCGGCGAACATACGTTTCTTTAATAATATGGCGTATCCTATTAAAACACCAGAAGAAATATCTGGTAGGTGTTTTAACAAAATATTTTTCTTATTAATTGTAATGTGATGGCTCTTGTAGAAGCAATGCAATCGATTGTGGATATGTTTCGTATTGCTTTGGATAATGTGGGTCGAGATGATGTACGTTTCGCCACTGGAGGTATTTTACAAAGACGTAAAAGTAAAAATCCCCTGTTAGAGGTGCCCAAGGTAAATTGAAATCATTTCTTTGTAATAAATAAATGTGCCGGTTTTCTACAACTTTTTTATTTTCAAATCAGGGATTTCTTAGCAAACTAAAAGCTATATTCTTTAACTGAATATTTGTTCGTTTTAATGCTAAATTTATGTTGTTTTTTAAATTATTAAATTAATCGTTTCAGCAAATATTTTGAGTTCTACGCTTTAAGATGGTTGATTAAATTTTTTAATTAAGATATTTTTTTTGTAAAATTATTGCAATTTTTAAAATGTCGTTTTTACTTTTTTAATAAATAAAATTCTCTTTTTAGTTTTTGAGCGTTTTTGTTTTCTTAGGTTAATTATTCAATATTTTAGTAATATTTTTTGCGAGTTTGCAAACCGAAGACACGTTTGAATTTTTTTTTTTTAATTTTAAATGATGTATTTTTTAATTCCATTAATTTATTCAATGTTTTTTTCTAGTTATTGTTAGTTGTTGCGAATTTAACATGGCCATTTTGTAGTAGCAATTTTCATTACCATTTTTACTGATAACTAAAAAAAACTGATTTTTTTTGATTAGTAGATTTCACTAAAATTTTATTTGCATTAACCGTAAAAACTTTCCGTTTATAACAAACTTTATTATTTTTAATTGCATTAGCTGACTGACTAACATTTAAACATTGCATTTTTACTGGTTATTAAAGAAACTAAAATATTCAGTAAGACTCATCCACACAGAGAAAAAAAAAAGAAAATCATCGTATGAAAGGAAATGTCGTTTTATTGATTCGTTAAATCCTATCTTTTGAAATTAGCAAACTTTTATTATATTTTAATTCATGATTGTTGAATAAAGTATTTCGATTTAAATATTTTACTTATTCCACCACAATGCAGAAAAACAAAACATTTTGTAAACAAAGCCTTCGGTTCTTACGTCTTTTTAAGCTTCCTCTTGATTATATCGCAATATTTTTTTCTCCTTTAAAAAACGAGTCATCTTGGAAACGTGATTTTCGTAAATATGTCGTGAATATTATTTCATAACTTTGCTTTTTAAAAAACGAAAAATTTAATTTCCACGGTAGTTGGCAAAATTCAATATTGGTATTCAGATTTATCAAGTTTATAACACAATAAATGTGTTTCTGTACAGCAAAAGCGAAATTTGCCAAAAGAATTTAGTTAATATTTGTACAATAAAAACTAAATTTAAATAGGTAGTGATGGGTTTTTCAACAAAAAGTTTATTTTTCAATTGTCGCAACACCAACAACATGATAGTTTTAACATTAAGTTTTTTTGACATATTCGTATTGGGAATTCAATTTCGAATTTGAAATCGCATTTAAATAATTTAAATCTACTATAAAAATTATGGTTCTGTTAAAGTTACAATTCGCAGAATTCGTGATATTTCGACCGCTATTATGAATTTGGTCGATAAATTTGAGTCGACAGGCTCGATACAAAATGTGCGAACGTCAACGCGTGTTCCACCGGGTCGTTCAACTGCAAACATCTCAGCTGTGAGCCACAGTCTTGAAGCAGATCCAAATTTGGCAATTCATTGACGTTCTCAACAAGGATTTGAGTTTGAAGCCTTACGAGGTTAAACTGGTGCAAGAATTGAAGCCGACCAACGATTCACATCGCTGTAGATTCGCTCAACTCATTCGGGAATAACCGGCTGTTTTTTTGAAAAAATCATTTTTTCAGACAAAGCCAATTTTTACTTGTCAGAATATGTCAACAAGCAAAATCGCTTCTAAAAATCCTAGAGCGATTATTAAGAAGCCTTTGCATGCTCAACGTATCACTGTATGGTGCGCTATGTATTCTGGAGGCATAATTGAACCTTTTTTTTTCGAAGATGAGGCTGAAAATGTGGTAACGGTAAATAAATCACTCTATCGCGAGATGCGTGATATGATTTACGTCGGTATCTAGGGTTTGTATGCCATAACTCTACAGTGGTCAAACCATTTGGGCGATATGATGCATGCGCCGCGCCCTAGGAAGCCGAAGACTGATTTTTAGCAACAAGTTATTCCTTGTTGCAATTTCGGAGGTTTCGAAGCAGGTTCGTCAACCATCACTCCTTGCTGAAAAGCTGGAGACTATCCAACTTATTCACCGAATGTTTTCAGTAAAGGTGAGATGTGTAATATTTTTAATTATTTTATTTATTTCTTATTTCTAATTGTGCTCAGCTCGGAGCAGAGATAAGCCAGCTCAACTGGGAGCTAGGATGAATGAACAAAGATTGTTTTTATCTTCCCACTTGTAGTCGTTTATATACTGACTGTGAGAAGAATTTCAATTATCTAGTACTTAATCTATTAATGTTAATTATTTACAAATGTTATTATAAATACTATGAATATAATTGTTATTATGAAAAGTGAAAAGTGACCCGGTTCCTATTGCATTCATTTTGGGATTTCTTTCCACAAAATAAATGTGTCACCTGAAACACACCGATCGACACACACACGCCATATAAATGCCCGTTGAAGGCCATTCATAAATTGCATGTATGTAAAGCACAACAACAACAAACACAAGTGCATTGCTAGAGCATTGCACTTGAGTAATTTGAGTTAAACTTTTTAGTATGTTGTGCCAGGTATTTTACATTAGGGTGGTCCCACTACAGATGATTCTGGCCTCTTTAATCAGAATTCATGACGGCTGCGAAACCACAACCATCACGATACTCCCGTGGAACCTACCTCAATAATCAGACAGAGAACAGCTAAAAACAGCGGAAATAACGTAATCTACCAGTTGAGTCCCTGCCAGCCTTTAGGGCACTGGGCTCCCGTTTTTCCCCCGTTGACACATGTAATGACGGTGGATTTTCATCAAAACATATCAATGTGCCCTCGGGGGACTTATCGCGAGATGCGTGATAAAACTTACATCTGCACCTAGCCATGCCATGTGGGCCAATATCGGATGGTAGTTCATTCATGAAAGAAATGTAGCGTCATTCTTGCCCCAGAAGGCCTTCGGATAAGTATATCCTTCGGTTACTCCTAGTTGCAACTTCAAAAGCCGAAGCAGGCCGCAGCCTTCACTCCTTGCTGAAGAGTTGGAGACTATCCAACTCCTGGTCCAGAACGCATTAAGCTTAATATAATTAAGAACACGACGGCATTCATACACACTGTACTTGGACCCTTCATTGTGAATGATCCGACCCACAAACTCAAACAAGGTCCTCGAAACACACAACCGCCACGATACTCCCGAAGGGCCTATCTCAATAATCAGTCAGAGAACAGCTAAATGCCTAAAGAGACAAATAACGAAACTTTGGGGCTTTACCGATTCTCGAGGAAATGTGGATTGTCCAGCTGGCTCCTGCTAGCCTTGAAGGGGACTGGGCTCCTTTTTACCCCCGCAAGACACAAGTCTAGATGGTTGTGTGATCCATAAAGACTTACAATGTGCCCGGGGGGGGGGGGGTGCAATCGCGAGATGCCAACAAATCAATTTTGGCCGATTATTGACGATGCGGTTTCAACAGGACATGTCACTCAGTAAATGAAACGTTTAATTTATTGTTAACCAAATTTCCCGATTCATAATTTCATGATTAAAAACTTTGAAGAAAGAATCGACATCTGTCAGCGTAGTCGTGGTGGACATTTTCCAGATATTATTCATTCATAATTGTCGAACTTTTCTCTTCGTAATATAATGAAAATTTTAATTATCTTAATAAAATTTTTTGTTTTATTTTGTTTTAAAAAACAAACTTCTTGTTGAAAAACCCTATATATACATCGCTAATAGTAAAAAAGTAATACTTGTAGTGTTGTTTTTTTTTAATATTTTTTTATATTAAAAAATACTAAAAAATTATGAAAAATACGAATTTAATTGCTCATACGTAATGGATTGGAATATCAATTTATCTGATATCTGATCTGATTTTCTGTAAATATAACAAGCAAGTTTAATCGCTTCGGTAGAAAGTGTAATTATTTAATAAAACTTATAAAACCACGTGACTTTTCATTGTCTTAAAAATTGTGTCAGAGGGATTCATACAAATATTAAGTGGATCGACATGCCTCTACCACAAGAACATAAATGCCGCCTAATTTAGTTTCTTTCATTAATATAAGTATATATTTTTTCTATTATTATCTTGTTTATCTTTCAGCAGGGCATGCCACGTAATTTATCAGAATCTCAATTAATGCAATTAAGTAGTAAAGCATTTTCAAATGTTGCCGGGCAGTTTTCAAAATTGGGCCAATCCCTGAATCCAAATAAATCAAAACAGATTGCATCTACTGCATCATCTACCAACAATTCAAAACGTACATCACCTACATCTGTTAATCAAATAGCTCAAATAAATCCTCAAGTTATGCGCCAGTCACAAACTTCTATCGATAAGGCCATCGAAGCTACAGAGAAGCCAATGTTCACCGTAGGCCTTCAACCTAAGTACTCCAGTGGTTCAGATTCCGAAGAAAACGACAGTAGTATTTATGAACCAGAAATCGATTCTGATACTGAATTGGCTATTTCCGCATTGACTGCAGTCGAAAAGATAAATTTTAATAATGAAAACAATTTCTTACCCTCAGTGGGCATTGTTATGGGAAATGCTCAGGAAGCTGCTGCTGCCTCAAACCTGTTAATCACATCAGAAAGCATACGACAGTTAAATGATAAAGATAATTATGCCAAGCACACGGAAGATGTTTCGTCAATTTCGATTTCGTCTGTGGCAAATAATTTGACGTTTCCTACTGGTCTTCTGGAGAATGCACCGCCAGTAAGGCCTATTACACCAAATCCACAAATTTGTGTGCAAGATGATGTCGGCAACTTTACAGCCGAAGATTCGCAATCAAGGTCGGTATTTTATCTGTGATTGTATTTGGCTAAATCCAAAACTAAATTTATAGTTGTAATGAAAATCATGTTAATGTAAAGTTATGCTGGGGCTCTTGTGTATGATTTTACTTTACTTTTATTTGTGTTTTTATTTTAATACCTCATTTACAATTTATTTATTATAGTTCTTTGATTTTTAAGATATTATTATTATTATTATTATACTCAATAATATTGTAATTTTACGTTTTAATCGTTATTTAAACGTATAGTTTTTTTTTTTGATTATTTCACACACACATATATATTGTGATTTTTTAATTAAATTACTTTTATATATAATTATCAATTGAACGCTTGTTTTAGAACTTTAAGTTAATTATCTATCGAATCATTATTTTACGTAAATTTAAAGCAGTTTGAAGTTTTCGCTTTTTTTAACTTTTTTTATGCATGAAAATATATTCTTGCATATTTCTGTCATTTTGTAATAAATTAATTTTAATTATGACTATATTTAGAGTTTCAAACTATTAGAAGCTTGCACTTCATTTTTTTTCATGTTTATTTTCTCATAAGTCCCTGCTTAAGACAAAATCAATTTAGAATTTTGAAAATTAATAAAGTGTGTGGTTTATTTTCCTGGGACGAATTAATTAGAATGCTGTATTAAAAGAAACTTAAATGGTTACGTTACATTTTATATTGATCCATTTATGTGACTACTTTGTAAATGATTAATGAAGTATACACAAAAGTGAATTATATTACCTATCTTAACGTCAGTTGATCATGTTTTTCTAATATAAAAAAGGTGTGATATTGTCTTTCTTGTATTTAAAATGGATGTCAGTTAAAGTTAAAAAAATATTGTCTTTCACTAAGAGGATTTTTTTACATAGGGTCGTAATATTCGAATGCACTAATTGAAGAATATGATATGACGCTGTAACGTGTTTGTTAAACAGTAGTCTTATTTGTATATCAACTGGACATATTTTGCAATCAGCTGTGTTTGTTTTCGCAAACTATATGCCAGTTGCTAAGCCATTCTGTAATTTTTGCAATTTCGAGGTTAAGATGACCCATTCTTCTGTGTCGTAACATAATTGTAAACTATTTACTGAGTTGCATCCAAATGATTTTTTAGTTGACATTTTATCGCAATTCAATTTAAACAAGGCATTGACCTGAGAACCAGTAAATAAAATTTTTCCAATAGGGCTACGTCCACCACAATTTTTAAATATTATTTAATGATCTCTTAAAATCTGACAACAAATTTGTTGACAGCTTAGGTACGTTCTGACATCGTGTATTTCTACAGGTGAATTGTTGCTGTGTGCTTTAATTTCAATGTTACCAATGTTATTATGCATAGTGCCTTTTTAAGGAGTTAAAACGATACTCTCTCTTTTATAAATATATAAATTTTAAGTTATATGTCACGTAGATCTGATTCGAAATATCAGTCTTTAACGAAAGAGTTTTTCAATGGTGACTATGCAACATTTGAATATGAATCATACCGTTTTATTTATAATATACCTTTTGGCGTGTTTTTATGCGTCAATACTTTGCGATGTGGCCAAAATTGTCTACCTTTTTGTGTGTTTTTGACGGGGCTTCATGCACTTGGTACTTCCTGCAGAAGTTTTATTTTAATGCTGTCTCGCCACTAATTCTAATTACTGCATTTTCCAGCGTAATAATCATGGGAATAACGAAATTAAAACTTCTGACCATATCGACAATGACATATTTAAAATTAATTTTTCTTTAACAAAAAAAAAAAGCACCTAACAAATATAAAAATCACTTACTGTTTTTTTAATTAAACAATATATTTAATAGTTATTTTATTATTAGGCTTTGATTGTGTTTAGTTTTCCAAAAATATAAACTTGATTTTGACATTTTACTTTAACATACTTGCACATAAAAAACAAACAGAATCTTAAAAACAACATAACAAACAACATTAACAATCAAAACTATAATATTGTTAAGCTTATTCCTTTTAATAAATGTTTTGTTATATTGAGCCTGCATGGTTGTGTGCTTTGTTTTTGTTCTTTGTTAGTTGTACTTTAGCTTAATTCGAACCCAAAATTTTATTGGACAATTTCATGTAATTTTTTAAATTAGATTTATTTTTATTGATATATGTTATTACATTTTAACACGTTTTTTAAGAAATTTGAGATTTTGAGTTGGTTTTTTGGTAAATTATTTTTTAATATAACAGCTGAATTGCGCAATTCATATAGTGCTGTAGTCGGCTTACCATTTTCTAAAGCCCATTGTGTGCAAACGTTTATCGATGTTATAGCATCGTCCCCTTTAATTTTGTTTTTCTCATGGCCACTATCGTATAAATCCTCCGATTCCGTGTCTGATAATTCCATTTGCTCCTCATTACTTTCCACAGGAAATTCTTCTTGAAACCAGTTGTGAAAAGATGTTCCATACCAATTTGAGCTACAAGTGTACCAATAGTTGAAAAATCTTCGTTTTCTTCCTGAATTATATTTTGTAAAATATTTAATAATATTTATGTTATCCTCTTCACTCCATTCGCTACCGAATTCGAGCAAGGCGTTCCAGTATTTTCGGATATTGGACTTTGATATTTTTTTAAGATTGTTGTTTTTTAGTTTGAGCTCCAAATTTGTTCCCTTCTCTCCAAGCAGGTGGGTGAGCAGTTGTTTTTTGTAATTTAATTTGACCAAGTTGATAACGTTTTGATCCAACGGTTGAATAAGGGCAGTACAATTGGGTGGTAGATTCATTGCTATACTTAAACCATCGTCACTTTTTTTCTTTAACTGGGTGGCATCTTGCGTTATCTAAAAGCAAAACTGCTTTTTGCGGCAGAGCTTTTAGATATGAAAAACTTACTTTTGATAATTCTTAAAATTAACTTACGTGGCGTTCTTGAATATAAATGATGTCATCCAGGCGTTATTACTGGACTAGTATAATACGGGATTATTGGAAAAGCATTTAAAGGCGTGTGGATTTTTCGATATTCCAACAGCCAACAATTTTAGTTTGCCGGTGCCATTCGCTCTTTAGATATTTTTCTTACTGGAGCCGTTTTCTCATTACATGTGACAAGAGTGTGATTTGGAAGCATCCTATAATATAAACCGGTTTTGTCGGCATTGTAGATCTACTGAAGATTCAACCCATGCTCATCAACATAATCCTTAAGTTCTTGCGCAAATGGATCAATAAGTTGGGGTTTCGAAGACAATTTCTCGTCCGTAATTTTTAAAACTCTAATTCCATGTCGACATTTAAATTTCTTTAACCATCCATCACTGGCATTAAAACCAGAACAAAAACGCCTTAATTCAGGGTCTGGCAAAATTATGTGTTTGCTGGGAAAAAAATAACTTTTTTTAACATTTTTCAATATTAGATCAGGGGAATGACAAGCTGCATAGTCTAAAAATAGCAATACTTTCTTCTGTTAAGCTTCATCTTTCTATCAAACGGCACTAGGAAATCAGTCATGAAATCAGACGTCATCTAAGTTTTTTGTTTGATCGCCATATAACCGGTAAATAAAATTCAAATTGATGTTGCAAAAAGCCCTAGGTTTTGCAGCTTTCTCAATAACAAAAAGGCGATATTTCTCTCCAGCCATATTGACGGAATGCAAAAGCGTGAGTCAAACCTTGGTCATTTTTCCACCCGTGCATTTTTCACCTTTTAATGCCTCATTGGGCAATGTAAGAAAAAGTAAACCAGTCCCGACAGCATTATAAATATTTCGCAAGCCATATACTTCAATCAAAGGTGGCACTTTTTCGGTAAAACTTTTGACATCATCTTGGTTAACATTAGCGGCCTCTACAGAAATAGCGCGAAAGGGTATATTAAGCTGTTTTTTTAAATATTTTTAGTCAGCCAAATGGTGCAATTAATTGCCTTAGTCCTGCTTTTTATAAATGTGCCCGGTAGAGGTATGCCCTTGTTTCGAGCCTCCATTTATAATCTTTATCCTTTGGGTTTCAACATGCCTTTTTTTTGTATCCGTATTGATATCAGTGTCCCACAATCTTAAAATTTGGTCTCGGTTTTTGATGATGCAAGCAGCTGATTTGGCTGATTTTACATTTCTTTGCTAACTCGCGTACACAGTTTTATTTTTATGAATATCAATGACATTTACGTGTTCTTTAATAGTTAATACTGCTTTAGGCATTGTAATTCAATTGTGCAGTAAGAATCTCTATTTATCTTTTCGGGATTCTTCCTTTTACATGGACGTTTTATTGAAAAGTCCACTTAACGAATAAAGTGTTACATAGTGTTACCATGCTGTAAGTTTTCCGGTTATGATGAAATAATAAAATACGGTCTGTCTGCGTACTTTTCCAGTAGCAAATACTCAGTCAATTTTTTTGGGAGAGTAAGAACAATGTTACTCTGTCGGCTGAGAAAATCTGAAAAAGTACGCAGTGAAATTTTTTACACAGCTGATCGATGTGTAAAAAATTGAAAGAATTGTGGCAGAAATTTCTGCAGTAACATTTTGCAAGTTCTCTGACTTTCAACTGTCAAAAAATTATCTTTTTAGCTCTCTTTTTGCAAGAGATTTCGAGTACGCAGACAACATTTTGCACAAAATGATGCAAAATATGTGTACGCAGACAGGCCTATATACATAGTGGAAAAAAGTGTCCGTGCCCTGTTATGGGAGCGTTGTCCTCTTCAGAGTGCAATATTTTTAAAATTTCCTTAAATTTTTTTTTCATACTGAGAAAAGTGTCTATGTATGGGAGGTGTCTTTAGGAGCACGTACACTGTATATCTGTAAAATAAATAAAGTTTTTTAAAAAAGGTATATGTTCTCTGCAAACTTTTGTATTTTTGACAAATTAAACCGCTCGAAAAATTTAAAGTTCTAAACAAAATTACAGATCAAAAGAAATCGGTAATTATACAATAGTCTTGATTTTAGTTAGATGCGTTTTAAATAGTTATTTATATTTTTAAGTATGATTAAAAATACCTAATTATTTATTCATTCAATTAATTATATATTTAGGTTATTAATTATTCAATGTATATTATTACTTTAGCACCAAAATATTTGAATTCACATCCATATGTTTAATTTTACATAAATAAATATATTTGCCAATGTGGTCAATATGTTAATGAATAAAATAAAATAAAATAACAACGCCATTCATTTCTTTTTCTTTTTTTGGCCATCTTCACAAAATTAAATTCGATTCCTTTTTGAAATAAAAATTTAGCTCAATGTCACCAAAAGATTTAAAATTACCTATTCATACCAGCAAATTAAACCAGATTAAATCAATGACAAGTCCTCTATCTAAAATAGCCAAGGGTGTACAAAATATTGGCATGAACTTGGACCCAAGAAAAATTGCTACTAAGGTAAGTTGAAAAATAAGTCAAGGAATGTAAAATGTCTTTATTTTTTATAAATGTTTTATGTTTAATAACTTGCAGACTGGCGTGTTGACACCCACAATCGGCTCAGCTGAAAATTCCCCACCCGAGCGCGGTGCCAGCAGCAAAGGCCAATTGGAGGAAATGTGGCAGGAGGCAAATTGTAAAACTAAATTAATTGCTTTATAAACGCACTTAACTTAAAATTGAAACAAAAACCAAATGAACATTACGTTAGTAGCAAAAAAAAAAGCAACACACAACATATACACAAACAATACCTTTTATATTACAACACCAATTACAATTTTCAACAGAATGCAATTATTATAAATAGTTATTGGAAATATTTATCAATTATTTATTGTATACTACAAATATGTTATGTATAATCATTATTGTAGTTGTCCAAATAGTCTGCGATAAACATTTTTTTTACAATTTAGTTATATTTAAATACAATAGCCTTGAGCATCATAATTAAACGAAATCGTTAATGTTAAAAGTAAATGTTTAATAAATTATGTAGGAGTTTAGACAGTTTAGACTCTTATTAAATAAGTCTTTGGAGAGAATTTTCTACTCTTCTGACCAGCCGAAGTCTGTGAAATAAGAAAAATTAAATAAAGCATGCAAAGGTGGTAATTGCAGTAAGAGTCGAAAAAAACACAAGACTTCGATATAACAGAGTATAAGAACCGTTTACTGTGTTAAAGGCAGTAAATGCAATAAAACTTAATTATTTTTAAATTTTACTAGCTCTAGTGCTTAACATAATACAGCTTTTTGTATTAAACTATAAAATAAATTATATGCTTTGTTTATTATCGTTCGACTTATTTGTAAAAATCAACGTTTTTCCTAAAAGTAGCTAAGCGACTAAGTTATATATAAAAACCTCTTCAATTTTGTTCAACAGACGTATTCAATAAAAGATAAGAGATAAAGGTTTATTCGTA
This sequence comes from Trichopoda pennipes, assembly GCA_030448955.1. Classification (NCBI taxonomy): domain Eukaryota; kingdom Metazoa; phylum Arthropoda; class Insecta; order Diptera; family Tachinidae; genus Trichopoda; species Trichopoda pennipes. The sequence continues at coordinate 2,531,614 of JASKUP010000033.1, forward strand.
TTTGCAAACTTCAAAACTATATAACTCATTATGCAGCAATACAAACTGACGGATGCAAAACCGGTAATTATTTTAACAAGTTTTGAGGCTTAAAAAGTATTAAATCTGCACTAATTATAGTAGTATTTTATTTTGCTGCGTTTTCTTTTTAAAAATAATTTATAGCCGTTTTCAAAAATTAATACAAAAGTGAAAATCCTCCAACCCTCATCGCTTATTATTTAATTTGCATTTCTGTCTAAATCCGCTGCACATATTTGAAAGGCTTTCTAGATGTATTTTTTTATTAAGATTTCTAATTTAAAACTTTATCAAATAAAAACGCGGTAAGCTATACGCAGAATACATCTCCCGCACTTGGCTCTCCAGGAGCTGTACTGGGCTTTTTTTTTTGGAACTATTAAAATGCTTACTTGCCCTGGCTTTGTGGCTATGAAAGATTTATTCATAAAATATTCTTCATTTGAAGTTGTCCTCCTTTATAAGTGTTTAAGCTAAATGAGTTTATATTCTGTTTGCTTATAAATATTTATTTTTTACAGATATTTTGTATTTTTTATAATTATAAAATTATTATATTTTTATAGTTATTAAAATTAAAGCTGAATGATAGATTTACCAAAATAATAGTAGTTGCCTTTTAAAAATTTTCTGGCAATTCTTGCTTAATCCTATAGGGATCCTCCCACAACACATTCATTTCCATCGTTATCTTATTATTTTTTTAACACGAGAGAGTAAAAGCTGTTTGTTTCTTATGATATTGTTACGTTTATTCCTTTTAAAAAAGGTGTGGTTATTTTGAGTTCTTTTATTGCAAAATAATCGGTACTTTAGAGTCCCTTAGGTATTCCTTTATTAGCTTATTCCGTTTGTTTTCGTGCGTTATGCTGATTATTTCAGTCAGTATTTTGTTCAAAATTGTTGGCAATGTTATAGGAAGCGAATTTCTTCCATACTCGTTTGTGAATCGTTCCACTTTAAATCTTCCTTGAGCTCGTCTCCGCGTGTTGCGAGTATTTTCTATCGGCTTTAAATATCTGTTATCATTGTAGAATTCTTTGGCCAAGGTTGCATAATAGATGTTCTTCACGCTAAGAACTTGAAGGTCTCTGGCAATTCTTACCAAGGCCCGGTTGTTAGGATTCGTAAGGCTTCTGTTTGATTCATTGTCGTCCGTTGCTCTCTGAAGGTTGTTGCCAAAGTTGTCTATCAGGCTGATTGCGTAGTTGTCGTTTTCCGTTGTGCTGCGTATGTTCATATTCATGTTAATGTTATAATCATGGTAATTATTGTTTCCAGTTTCAGATTGTTTTTTTTTTTTATGTAAAATTTTTAGTATTCGGTCTTGCGTTTTTTGGAGAGTGCTGCTATATTTTGCACTATCCCAAGCCGTCACTCCATGCCGGATATACGATTCCACTAATGCAAAGTATGCCTGACGCAGAACTTCATACGTGAAGCAGTTGCCTAAATGGTACAGCCTAAACGACGTTTTCCTAACTTTCCTCTGTAATTTTTCAATGTGATTTCTTCATTTAAAATTACTGTCAATAATCACACCAAGGTATTTATAAGTGTAAACTTGTTCAATGAAACTTGTGCAATCGTCAGCCTGATTGTTCATCATATTAACGTTGCTGTGAAGACATTTTGGGTCATGAAATTGCAGTGTAACAGTTTTGTCAACTAGGTGATGTGGCTTTATGTGCATAACTTTAGTCTTATTGGCATTTATAATAAGACCATTGTCGTGACTCCACTTCGTGATAATATTAAACTGATTCTGCATTTTCTCAGTCGCAATGTTTATGTCCTTATTGGCCGTTATTATTGCTGTGTCGTCCGCATAAGCAAAAGTTGTTCCTTCTTCTAAGCATCTCATTATATCGTTTGCGTATATAATATACAAAAGTGTTCCAAGCTTTGATCCTGGAGGTACTCCCCATTCGCATGGTATTCTTTGGCTATATTTATTGTTTATTTGTACAAAATACGATCTGTTTTCTAAATAATTTGTGAACCAAAGCAACATGTCCCCTCTTATACCGTTTTTCTCAAGTGCTTGAAGAATTTTGTTATGCGAGAGAGTGTCGAATGCCTTACTAAAGTCTACAAAAAGTACCAAAACATGCATGTGGTTGCTTAAGCATTTGTTTACATAAATTGAAAAGTTACCGAGAAGTTTATTTATGCTTTTTCCTTTCTGAAACCCGAATTGTGACCAGCTAATCTTGTTTTAAGTTTATTCTTTGTTGTCCCAATATAAACTTTGTCACAGTTCGCCTGGTCATTTTCTCCACATGGTATCCTGTACACTACATCAGATATTTCCATCCTTCATACGGCTAAATAATTTATTTAATGTGTTATGTGTTTTGTGTGCAATTATATTATCTATTAGTGTCATATATTTTAGACTTTCTTAATCTTTCTGATATTCCAGGAACACAAGTTAATGATTTATAATTTCTTGGTTCTGCCGTAGTATTTCCTAAATTATGCCTATGATTGCCATATTGTCTAATTAATCTGTTAGTTAATTCTACTGGAAAATCATTGTCATTAAGTAATCTCTTATTGTATCCTTATTCTTCAAATGAAATTCTCTATCACTTATAGTCAATATTCTGTCTATCATATTTTTCACCGTGTTTATTATCATTTTTCTCGGATGTCTGGAATATAAATTAATAATTCTTCCAAAAGATGTTGGTTTCTTATACCAATCAAACACTAACTTATTTTTCTTCCTTATTATCAATATATCTAAATGTGGAAGTTTAGATTCTAACTCTCTTTCAATCGTAAATTTAATATCCGGATGAAAACTATTCAATTCTGATAAAATATAATCCAGTGATGTTATAGAAATAAATTATCTACATATTTTGTGATAATCTTCGGTTTTATATGCATTTTATTAATACATAAATCTAGTAATTCCTTCATCACAATATTAGCTATAATTGGTGATGCTGGAGAGCCCATAGGGAGGCCCTCTTTCTGCAGATATATCCTATTATCAAATTGAAAAATACCTGTTGTCTTCAATACAAAACTTAAGAATACGTAAAAATAGTTATTTCTCAATAATTGTATTTTGTTTTATTATCTGCCATTTCCCCCTCTATAATACTCAAAGCTAAACCTACAGGAATACATGGAAAATGAGAAAGTACATCAAATGAAAACAATCTATCAGTATCTTATAGTATATCTATTCTCATTGCTTTATCTTTTAATGCCAATGAATTTCTAATATTATATATTGATTGTCCTATTATTTCCTTAAGAATATTCGTTATACACTTGCATAGTCCGTAGGCCGGGGAATTAACGCAAGAGCAAATAGGTCTTAAAGGAAAATTCTGCTTATGGATCTTAGATACTCCACATAGCTTTGGAGAATTTGATACATTAGCCTTTAGTCTATTCCTCTATTCCATTATTGAAATGAATGATATCTTTTTTTAAAAATTTCATCAACTAAAAAATAAAGACCTTTATATAGATAAATAAATATTAAAGAACGAAAAAAATGTCGCATAAAAATACATAATAATCTTAAGCAAACAATTTTATTTTTTGAACAATATTTTGCTTAAAAAGCATTAATATTTTTTGTTGCTTATTTTTTTTTATTTGTATACATACATATATAGCAAGTAAAGTAAATGCGTTAATTAGAAATAGTGTTTATAAAATTAGCCTTTAATACACCAAAGACACTTTTTACACCAAACACTTAAAAGACTTGATATTTCCAAATGTTATATGTCATATATACAATATTTACACATTCGTCATTTATTTAGCGAATTTTAATAACAACAATATACTCATAATATACAAAGTTATCCATATTTTAATCAACGAATAAAATTGAACAATTATTGTTATAAAGTAGAAAATAACAACGTAAAATGTGTTACAAATGGCAATACCATTCATAATATGATTAATAAATATCTTTTAAAGCTAATTCCACCGAATAATATGTTTTTGTTTGGTAACCTTGTCAACTGGTATTCAAATGAATGGACTTGCTTACCTTACAGTTCCTTGTGCATATTTTTGACTTAACTGAATTTCTAAATATATAGATTTTTATTCTGCAAATAAATCAGTAAATTTATTCTCTAAATAAATAGATCTTAACATCAGTAAGTCTCCTGTGCAGGATGGAATTCTAGCATTGGTCTACGCTAGCGCGGAGCCAGCGTAGCAGCCATTTTCAGCACGTTGTATCATGTCAACGAATTTCTAAAGTGTTGGAAGGTTGATAATGTAACGCCGATCTCCAAAAACGGTGAGGTTAACAACCCTGAAAATGACCCTCAATTGCAATTTGATCTCCACTTTCTAAAGTAATGGAAAATATGATTAATTTTTATTTTTGTGAGGTATCTGGCGTTTAAGAGCTTGTTTAACAATCGACAGCATGGTTTCCGTAGGGGTGATTTGCTGGCTTTCCTGTCGGAACAATGATGCAACTCCACACTTCATTTCGGAGAAAGTAAGATGGTCTCTTTAGATATTTCCAACGCGTTTGATAGAGTGTGACATGATGCTCTTCTGTCAAAACTTGTTGCTTTTCTCTAGAATTATTATCAAGTTTTCTCAGGAATCATTGGTATAGATGCGATTTAGTCAGACGATTTCAAGGTTCCGTTCTTACTCCCACCCTATTTCTTATTTTTTTAAATGACATTCTTTGTTCAACTTTCAACTCTATATATTCTTTGGCAAATGAAAGCACCAATTATCATTCGTATTCATATAGTAATAGACCGAACCAGTTGGAGGTGAGTTCCAAAATGCGAAACATGAATAATATGCTCAATCACGATCTCGCAATTATCTCAGAATGGGGTCGTGTGAATAGAGTTGATTTGAATGTTCGTAACACGCAATATGGCATGCTTATGCATAAATCTTTGTTCGGAAATGGTGCTGCATCTGTTATTATGGGTGATATAAGTATTACGGAATCGAAAGCTCTTGATGTACTTGGCATTAAAATTCAGTGTGATGTTCGATGGACTAAGCACATTTTTCTGTGGTCTAAAGAAGCTTTGTAGTGCCTCGGTTTTCTAAAACGGTGTAGGAAATACTTCACTCCATCTGTTCTTCATACTACTTATGTTACTTGTATCCGCCCTAAAATGGAATACAACTCTAATGTATGGGCTGGCGCACCAAAGTCTATTTGCTCAATCGCATGCAGCAGAGGATCAACGGGTTAAATGGGGACAGTAGGTAATCAACTCTGCTGCCACGTGTCTACTTCACGACTGGCAAATATGAACTCTCAAGACTAATGTTTAGCAAAAGGCAGCAAAACAAAGATAGATAGAACTAGATAGAACTTTAAATTGTAAAAAGTAACACAAAAAATGAAATTTTGATGAAACATTTTTTTTTAGTTGTTTCAGTATACTCTGACAAATCATCATGAATAGACTCTCGCATGAACAACGCTACGAAATTAACCAAATTTGCTTTGAAAATCAGTCGTCGATTCGCGCAACTTATAGACGACTTCGTCATTTTTATGGCGTACATAATCGTGCATCTGAACAAGCCATTCGTCGAACTGTCGATAGATTTCGTACCACATACTCTCTAGAGGATGCAATAACACCAACACGTCGAAGGAATGTGCGTACTGAAGAGAATATCGCCGCTGTAAACGAAAGTGTGGAAGAAGATCCAAATTTATCAATTCGTCGTCGGTCGCAGGAATTGGGGCTCTGTCCGTCCACTACGTGGAAAATTTTGCGCAAAGATCTTGGCCTACACCCGTATAAGATCCAGCTGATGCAGGAATTGAAGCCACGAGACCATTATATGCGTCGTTCTTTCGCCGATTGGGCTCTAGAGCAGTTGGCAACTGACCCGTTGTTTTATCGCAAAATTGTGTTCAGCGATGAGGCGCATTTTTGGCTTAACGGGTGTGTTAATAAGCAAAATTGCCGCATATGGAGTGAGACCAATCCACAACAGACCCTACAGACTTCATTACATCCAGAAAAATGCACCGTTTGGTGCGGTTTTCACGCTGGTGGCATCATCGGACCTTATTTCTTCAAAAAAGAGGCCGGAGCTCGCGTTACGGTCAATGGAGATCGTTACCGCACCATGATTAATGATTTTTTGTTTGAAAATATGGATGACATTGATCCGGACGAGATGTGGTTTCAACAGGATGGCGCTACGTGCCATACAGCGAACGCAACCATCGACTTATTGAAATCAAAATTTGGCGATAAGTTGATTTCGAGAAATGGACCGTTCAATTGGCCTCCAAGGTCGTGCGATTTGACACCACTCGACTATTTCCTGTGTGGCTACGTGAAGTCACTGGTTTATGCTGATAAACCATCAACAATTGACGCCTTGGAGGACAGCATTAATCGTGTTATTCGTGACATACGCCCAGCAGTGCTCGAAAAAGTGGTCCAAAATTGGACGTCCAAAATGCGCTTCGTCAAGAACAGCCGCGGTGCCCATATGCCCGAAATCATTTTCAAATGTTAATGTCACGTATTGATCCTTCGAATAAAAAAGAAATTTTGATTACAATTTAATTTTTTGTGTTATTTTTTACAATTTCAAGTTCTATCGGGCTTAAAAAAACACCCTATATATAACTCAGAACACAAAACGTTTACTAAAACGATTAGACGCAACCGTATAGTAAAATTAGAATAAAAAGAAAATTTTTCACAACGCTAAAAAGTTCATGAATTGTCATCATCAATAGGTATTTTGTTTATTGGCAATAAATTTAAATATAAGAAGGATACCTAAGTTCGACTACTAAAATAAAGTTTAACCCCCATCTGCATTTACGCTCATATGCAAACATTAAAGGATATCTGAAATATATTTGGTGATAACTTTCTTATGAAAATTTGTCATTAAATAAAACTGGCTAGCATCGAAGTAATTCAGAAACATTTGATCTTAAATGCAAATCGTACAACAGTTAATGTAAAGGGTTTTGCAGCAAGAAGTTTGTTTTCTAAAACAAAACATTTCGATTGAGATGATTCAAATTTTATTATATTACGAAGCGGAAAGTTCGGCAATTATGAATGAAAAATCATATCTGGCAAATGACCACAACGACCACGCTGACAGATGTCGATTCTTTCATCAAAGTTTTTAGTCACTTTTTGGCAAAATGGCGAACCTATTTCGTTAATCACATCACGGATTTTAAGTTTTAAGGCTTAAATCGATTCGACTGGCTCCGTGTAGACTCTGCACTTAACATAGCCCCACAAAAAATAATCCAGTGGACATAAATCACACTAGACACTTAACTGCTGATTGTCGTGAAATTATGCGATCGGGAAATTTGCAAGAAATTGATCGTTTCATTGGCTGTGTGACATGTGGTACCATACTGTTGAAACCACATTTCAGTGATATGTCATTATGTTGTCAATAATAAGCCAAAATTGAGTTGTTGGTAATCTCCTGACAGCGTGATCCATTTACCGTTATCGCATTTTCAGCCTCATCTTCCGAAAAAATGGCCTAATCACGTCTCCAGACCACATAGCGCACCATACAACGACACATGCAAAGGCTTCTTAATAATTGCCAGAGGATTTTCAGAAGCTTAAATGCGGCAATTTTGTTTGTTTTTTATTATTCCGATTATTCCTGAATAAATTGAGCGAATCTACGGCGATGTGAATGGGTAAGTCTCGGCTTCAATTCCTGCACCAGTTTAACCTTGTAAAGTCAAAAAATATTGCATTGTCTGCGGTGTTTTTTTTTTGTAATATTTTCCTTAATGTTGATTGGCTCAATGTTGAAAGTTTGTTTGAATTCTTCGAGAATAATTTTTATGTCTATTTGTGGAAGTCCAAATAGAACCATTTTAAATTTATTTTTTGATCATTTACTGGGTGTGTGTAAAAGATTATTGTTTTTTTTCTTTTAGCAGTCTTAAGGCTTCTTGATAGAAAACAGACGAATTTAGCATGTCTTTCGTGCCGACCGACATTTATCTCCTAATAATGCTAGAGAAAGGTTCATACCCTTTCGAATTTGTTTCTTCTAAATCAGAAAGTTCGTCAAATAGATTAGCAGACTAAACAGACAAAACAATTTACGTTTTGAAGTCATGGATACGACTAAGAATTAAACATTTTTTTAAATTTTAATATTTTTGATGTTTTTCATTTGTTACTCATGTGTAACACCTGATATTTGTTTGAAACATGTCTGTTTAATATGAGTATCAATCAGTCTATATATGTATTTAAAAATTAAGCCCAAAATAGGTGTCCGTTGGTTGCCAGTCTTTGACGAGATGCACCGTCGGATTTCCACCAAATTTTCACAGTACCTTCGTGATGGTCGGTCGCTGGTTTGTGTCTTTGTTTCCTGCGTTTACGCACAATAGTGCGTCCACAGTGCGTGTTTGTAATAAGACAAATTTAAAAAAAAAATAAATTTTTTTTTCATTGAATACTTCGACTCAATGTTTTAATGTTTTGTATCAAATGAAATGTGTGTTTTCGTTTGTACGTTGCTGTGTGTGTGCACACGGTAATTCAAAACGAAATAGCTCATGTTCATAGCAAGTGGATGTGCAAATAAATAGAGAATTTTGTTTTGCACATTCTGTTGCATTTTGCGTGTGTGTGTGTGTGTAATTTGCGTGTTTAATTCCAAAATGATCCATCAGCCGAACGTTTTTCAAATCAATTGTTAGATATTGGGAATGGCGCAATTCCAATCAACGCCACCACAAAAATGACTACGCTTCCAGATAATTTTTGCCACTTTGCACAATCAAAACAAGAATTGGTCACAAACGTATTTTCTGGTATTGCACAAAATTTTAGAAACCATGATTGTTTTTTTTTTGTTTTTTTAAAGAGAAGTATCACTTCAGGCAACAATGCCTATTTAGTAAAGTACCGTGCTACATTCTTTAGGAAAGGGATAGAGAAGAGATGCAACAGGTGGTGAAAGTAGAAGGATAGTCGAAAATCAATTGCCGTATGAAGACAGCAACAGCAACCAGTGACTATGCCTTCATCGCTGAGCAGCCCCACCGACAGTCAATTTTTATTTTTGTAGTGAAAAAACCAAGGTCTTCGTTGGGAATCGAACCCACAACCCCCATACTAACAAGCAAGTACACTACCTACTAGCCTACAGAGGCAGGGGTTGGGGGAAAGAGCCATCTTAGATGCGAAAAACGCAGATGTTTCGGATATCAATGTAACAATTTTGAATGACAATTCCGGGGAAATTTTTACCTAAAAATCGGCTAACTCTGTTACCAATCAAGACGATGTTGTAAATTATCCAGTCGAATTTTAAAATTCGCTTAAGTTACCTGGACACTGCCGTTCCACCGCCTACAAGTGAAAGTTGGTGTTCCAATTATTTTGCCTAGAAATATCTACCAGCCACGACTTTGCAATGGGACACGTTCAGTCATGAAAATGTGATTAAAGAAAAAATTTTAAAAGGAAAATATAAGGGCGAGGATGTGATAATACCACGCATTCCTATGATTCCTCCAGATTTGCCGTTTGATTTTAAATGACTTAAGTTCTCAATAAGTGTTGCTTTTGCAATGATCCCTGTTTTTTCGCACGGTTAATTATACATATATATCATGTTCAAATGTTAATAAACCAACTGCTTTGTTTGTCTATACCACGAACCAAAATCAATCGAAGAATGTCGCATATGTAAAAGCATTGCAATAGAATAAGACGTATTATATAGGCACACAAAAATATTGAATTGCGAAAAAGATAAAGTTGTTAAAAAAGAAATTGTGTTCTTTCTAATTAGTTTTCTTAAATGATTGAATTTTTTGGCGCACAAATAACTTGCAAAGCAGTCACGGGCACGCTAGTACATATATAAATATACATATAGATATGTATGTATATGTACATATTTAATTTCAATATTGTACCGAAAAGAGTTCCCTGTATAGCTCTTGCTGCTGAAGGAAACATCATCCTGTTACAAGACTCCGTTAAATACCTAGGTGTCATATTGGATAAAAAATTAACATTTAAAAAGCACATCTTCAGTACATGCGACAAGACCCTAAAATGCGGTAGAGCATTGTTGCCGCTTTTAAACAGAAAATCAAAACTCGATTCTAAAAACAAACTGCTATTGTACAAAATGTGTATTCTTCCCATAATGACATACGGCTATGGAGCTTGGTATCGTAATAGTGCTAAAACCTAAATTAAGAAACTTCAAACCATTTAAAATAAGAATTTGAAAGCCGGTTTTGATCTACCTCGCAGATATTCCACGAGCCGTCTACACAGGGAGTTTAATCAAAAAATGCTGAATGACGTTTTTAGTACAAAAACATTAAGATTCGAAGACAGGTGCAGATCTTCAAGTTTTGCAATAACAAGAAATCTGATTAATTAATCCTTCTTCACTACCTCTGTGAAGACGTTTCTGAAGGGGGTGAAACAAAAATTTCTTTAAAAACCAAAGGTTTTTTCTATCTTTTTGCCTTATATTGTTTAACATTATTTAGTTGATATTTTCTTTTTTTTAATTTTCCTTGTTTTTATTTGTTGTAATACGTTATGTAAAATCTCAAATTTGTATGTATTAAAATTAAGAATAATTTTAAACTGATTTGTTGATAGTCAATAAACAAAAAAAAAAATTTTTTTTTCAATATAATATGTTATACATTTTTTTATTATTACATGTTTAGCAATATAGCGTTTTGTTTTTTGACTTTTAATATAAAATTTTTACAGCTATAAAACTGAATGACTGCAATGTGTTTTGGCATTTTGGAACTCAACGAAATAGTTAAACAACTAAAACCTTGTTGTTTAACTATGATTTTATCAACTTTTAATACTGGAATTAAATATCGATTATACTTGACTCTAATCATGTTTTGAAAACTCATTTCTAGCATTTCTATCTGTAGAAGGCTAAGGCAACCGAAATAAAAATAACCCCCTCTGGATTTTGTTGCTCTACTTTAAAGTCCTACGGAGCCTTCCCGGTAAACTCGTTTGTTTCGCTTGGGGTATGATAGATGGTAAAGGGCAATTTTCTTATCGTAAGAACAACCTGTAGGGGATGGGCTTTGTCAACTAAAGTTTACTTTCTTCTGTAATTATATACTTTAGAATCAAGTTTGCTTTATTAAATTTAAATTTAGTATAGACTTTTTTAAGTAATTTTATAATCTTTTACTCGCGTTATACGATATACATATAATAATACAGATCCGATCCTAAATATTTGCATTACATCTATATATATAAAAATGAAATAATCCACGTATGAAATGAGTTGTGAGAATGGCTGGAGCGATTTGGCTGATTTTTATTTTATTCGTTTCGAAATTTTTAGGAGATGGATGGTATAAAAAAATAAATTATAAAATTTTCCGGAAAACTTAGAAAATTCATTTATAATTTTCTTCTGTTGTGTTGTAAACACAAAGTTAGTCACGACTCGACAAGTTCGTTCAAACTGGTTTGATAAACCTATGTGGTTGTTTGTATGCTAATGAGTTTGTATACGTGCAAACACACGCATACGCTAAACAAACCCGTAGATCCAATTAAAAAAAAAACACAAAACAAAATAAAAGACCAAATAAAGAGAGGCAACATCTTCAACTTCGGCGAAACAAAACATTGTTCTGACATGTCAACAGTCAAAAATGTATTTTTATGTTTGAAGATTTGTTTTTAATTCATTCCTATACATAGCTGCCAGATCTTTTCCAGATAATACCATCACAATTTTGGGGAAAAAATTTTAATTCAATTAAAATTCGCAATAATCTCACAATCTATGTATGTAAATAGATTGCATATTTTTCAACACTTTGAAATATGTATATTGTATGGAAAAAATAAAAAGATTAAATCCTTTGGTGAATTTGTTTTCAATTTAGTGAAATATGCATTTTAAGTTTCATTTTTAAAATTTTTTTCCTTAAAGTGTATAAATTTGTACCAAAAAAAACATAATTACATATATAAAAAATTGACTTTCATATGTACATATACATACATACGTTTTAATAAACATCAGCAAGCTTTGCATATGTTACAGAATTTGCCAGGAGAGCCCAACGAACATGATACGTTTTCCATAACTAGACTTTATTTCGAAGTATTTTTTCTTTGCATGAGAAAATTTAAAGAGCAACTCGAAGAACTTAAGTTTTTAACACATTTTTGAGAAAAAGAATTAATTTTTTTTATACATCCTTTTATTTTCACTTTTCAATATACTATGTATTAAATCATGTTAGTGAAAACATAAAAAATCGTTTTCACTTCTCAATTTTTTTACTTAGCCTACGTTTAAACTTTATAAAATTCCTAAACAGTGCTCAGTGATTTAATTTAGACGTATTGGATAATACTAAAAGTGAAAATTTGAATACATACATATGGACCTACGAGTATGTATGTATTATAAACATTCAAAAATCAACATTCATGATATTTTTCATAAATGAGAAATCTAAAATTTTATATTTATTTTTCACACTCATAAACGAACAACAAAAAATGTTCTGGTTATTTTCATACATGAATGAGAACAACAAGAATTATTAGTCTTATTCATATGTGATAAATGATAAATTAGCTACTTCTCATTAATGTTATTTTTCATAAATGTACATGTTCATTTATGAACGTTGAAATTATATAAAATTTCTCATAAATGAACGTGAAAATATTTTCTACCTACGATCGCAGTTTACCGTAAAATGTAGTAAAAACACATGGGTACATATTAACTCAAAATACAATATTGCAATATATTCTAAAAGAAATAAAATAAAACATTTTTTTTTCTGCATACGCCGACAATTGCGCATTATCAAATATGTGCGTTTATGTACGCGAATGCTCAACGCGCATATTTTTAAGACCTTTTCATTTATAAAAAATTATCAAAATTGTAAATATTCAAAAATGAACACTTGTGTGTTTCTCATTTTTTCACTTATGGATAGAAAGAAAAAAAAAAAAATAAATCGTCGCATTCAGAAATGAGAAAACACAAAATAATTTGTAGTATCTCGCACATGTATGAGAAAAAGCGTCTAAAAAATTAAATGTACATTCATACATGTATGAACAGTGAGTGAATACTTCGCTACTCTGGTTTTTTTAAGAGAAGAAAAACCTTGATATATTGGATAGTGAGGGCTTAAAAATATTAAGTGACCGACAATAACACTTGACTTTGAAGTTAAAAAATAATTTTATACTCGATGCAATTTTAACGATACACACACTCATAGAAAAAAACAACAGGAAATCAACAATTTCAACCTTAAATCAACAAAAAACAGCTGTGAAAATTGGAAATTATATATATTTAACAACGTTCAACATAAAACAACGTTAATACGAAATCGAGGTAGATTCAACGCTAATTTAATAATGCTCGGTGTTAAATTAAAAAAATGGCATCTTTAAACCAAAACGAGCGACATTGAATCAAATATTTTCTACGTCTATTTAAAACAGAAACATTTTCAAATCAAATACGTGCATATTTAAATTAAGAGTTCACAGCTTCGCTTCCACATGGTAGCGTTTTTTAATTAAATATGTCCACCGTCGATTTAAGGTTGATATTTTCCCACTACAGTTGGACCGAGGTTTATATTTTATAATATACTTACCAACATTTTTACCATTATGATTTGCCTTTTTTATTAAAAATTATAAATATAGTGAATATATAATAAATGTAATAATATAATAAAAATAAAAATTAATTATAGTTATAAAAAGTTACAAAAAAGTTTTTGTTCGCATATAAGTCTTTGTTATTTATTACATATGAATGAAAAGGGAATCCATTAAAATATTTAATATTTAAAATATAAATTTAATCAAATTCTTTTATTAATTCATAACATTCAAAATGAGTATCAGACTGACTTAAAGGTAATGGAAAACATAAAACATATATTTCATTTATTATTTGTACCGACTTTAAAAAAATTGTTTACCTCTGCAGTCACCGCACTGGAAAAAATCTTACATATGTAATCAACAATGTCAAGAATCTCATTTGGCTTAATCGATTTTTTACTACATACCATTTCTTCTATTATCATAATCTAAACAGGACTGGCCTTTAGGAAATATCTAGGAAATCCTTGGAAAAAAAAAATAAAAATGCAGACATAAATATAAAAAATTATATGTGTGTATGTTAATTATTTTTACAATACAAACCTTATTTAAAACCCGTCTTGTTGAAGATCCTGAAGAAATTGGTGATGCCACATTCGAAAAATCTCTATTAATCCATCCCTGGACTTTCGTCGGACTAGAAAGAGTTTCGTTGTCCATTCCAAACTGAAAAAAAAAATAATGCATGCTTAATATGTGCATATAATTTTCAAAAGAGTTAAGATTTTATTCACTTCTTTTTTACGCCACATGAATAACTTCTCCCTAACTTCCATTTACAAGCCAAAGTGCGGAATCGCTTCGACGAGGTCTTCTTTTCTCACGTATTGTAATCACCGATATGTTAGGTTACATGCTGAAATTTGTAAGCTTTTGTACCATGTGCGGCATCAAAAGTTTAAGTTGAAATTTATATCCTTACCTTACAATACTGGCAATAATTAAAATTTTACTTTAAGTAACTTAAATTTTTCCATTTTGTATTTTTAAATTAAAGAAATAAATATTAAAGTCAAACACTTTATTTGTCTATTTTTATTTTTGTTGTTTGCCACTGACAAATGAATGTTTTGATAAATAAGTTGTATAATAACGTATTACAACGTTGATTGTAAAATTTTCGAACTCATTTCAAAAATGTCCAACATGAATTCAAGAATGCAACGGCGTTAATTTCATAATAATTCGTATTAAAAATGATTTAAACAACGCACGTCATTAAAATAAAGTTGCCGATATCTTGAATCCATCATTTTTGAAAATATGTTGGTTTATTTTTTAATTAAAGTTGACTTTGGAAAAATACCGTGTCTGAGAATTTCATGCTGTTTTTTTCTTATTTCATTGTTGGACGTTTTAGAATTAAAAAAATACTTTTTTGTTTTTTAGACAAATATCAATTTTATGATTGTACTCTTTTGTTTTCATGTGTTTTTTTTTTATTTCAAGGTTGTTCTATTTCAGTTTAAAGTTGAAATGCTCAACGTTGAAAAATTCTCGTTTCAACTACGATATGCTTCGATTTTAAAATGTGATTTTTCTTTTAGTGTACATATGTATATCTTAATATTTGAATGATTATCTACGTCTAGGTTTATCTATCTATTCTTATATACTGTTAGACATTGGCAGTGGAAAAACCGGCTGAATCTAAAACAGGCCAGATTTCCTCTCCAATGGGCTCTTGCCAATTCAATACGTCTAAAGACGAACTAATTAAATAAATTCAAAAACCTAAAGCTTAATTAATGGCGAACGGTATTCGTATAAATTGATTGGTTCCATTACCATTCCCGAAAATATTGTTAACTACCCCGTAGAGTTCCTGAATTCATTAAACTTACCGGGAATGTCACCACATAACTTCCAGCTTAACGTTGGAGCGGTAATAGTCATGTTACGTAACCTGAATCAGCCAATACTATTCGATGGTACTAGATTGGTTATTTAAACGCTGATGGCAAAAACTTAGCAATAATAATTATAGGAAAGTTTGTAGGTGAAGAGCTTCTTACCCCGAGGATACCCATCATACCAAGTGATTTACCATTTAAGTATAAACGTATCCAGTTTCCCGTTGGCTTTGCATTGGCAATGATGATTAATATATCCCAAAGACAATCGATAAAAGTGTGTGGGTTAAAACTAGAATCCCAAGGTTTTTCCCACGAGCAATTGTCTGTTGCTTGCTCAAGAGTTGGGACACCGTCAGCAGTGTTTATTTCTCTTCCAACAGAAAAACAAAAAATATTGTTTACTATCAAGCTTTAAAAATAACTATATGCCTACTTTTTTTTGGGTGCGGTTTTCCGTCGACCCTCGCCAAATTTGGTTTGTGAACAAACCGGTTTCGGCTGCTTGCCATCTTCAGTGTTCTTTTCGTACTAGTTGCGTTCTATTGTCAGTTGTGTTTATATAGTTCGTGTCTCCCTTCGTGTTATTGCGTTCGTCATTTTCTGTCTTTGTTGCCTGCATCTCTCTCCTTTTTCGTTTGTCTCTTCTTACCTAATTTGTCGCTCCCTTTTTCATTTGTCTTTTTTTTTTCCTAACTAAATCCTTTTGCGATCATGTGTGAACCTATTGGGTTTTTTTCTCCCCTCTTCTTTCCCTTATGTGACATAATAATCTGTAATTGTACCTTTAGGATGTTCCTTATTGCTTTGGTCTTGTGCACCTGCGTAACGTTTTTGTGTTGGTGTAATATTTGTTTTCCTGTAAAAGTGTTTCAACGGTTCAAATATTGTGTCCGAAGCAGTGTTTATTCGTTCATTTATTATTCGTCCGTCAAATGTTTTCTGTCTGTATATTTCCATGTTCTCTAATACATCTAATCTCCTTCCCTTGTGCTATGTATGAAGCAGTTTAACCGTTGTTCTCATATGTCCTGGTGTACATTTGTTGTTGAATATATGGTTCGCAAAGTTGGATTCCGGAGTCTATTTTGGTTCTCGTAGTTTTCTGTTATAGTCTCTAATGTATTCCCTAAATCTGGTCTTAATTTTCCGTCCTGTTTGCCCGATATAGCTATAATGGCATGTACACTCCTCGTTTGTCTAGTATATTTGCCTCGGTTGTTTTATCCCGTAGTATTCTGCCTAGGTTGCTTCCTGTTCTGAATGCGGTATTGATGTTGTGTTTTCCAAAGAATTTCGCCAGTTTGTACGTTGATTTTCCCATATATGTTAATGTAGCTCATTTTTTCCTTTCATTCTCCTGTTCTTTGTTCGTTATAATTTGTTTCTTGTTTATCTACGAGGCGCTTTTTGTATCCGTTGTTTTCTGCTATGTATATATTGTTTCCATTTCCTTCATATACATTTGCCGTGTTAGTGGTGTTCTCTCGAGTCTTGTTATTAACTGCCTGATTGCTGCGTTTTTGTGTTGCTGGGGATGATTTGATGAGTTGTGTATTATTGTGTCCGATGCTGTTGGTTTCCTGTATACTTAATATTCGATTCGGTTCGAGATTATGTTCCTCTTGATCGTTAGGTGTAGATAATTAATTCTCCCCTCCTCTTCTTTTTCCATTGTAAATTCTATGTTCTTCTGTGTCTTCCATTCAAGTAATCTAGAATTTGCTCATCGTTATTTCCCTCTAGTATACATATGATGTCGTCGACATATCTTGCGTAGAATATTACTCCGAAGTTGGTTTTTAATTCCTCTACGTATTTCTCTTCTAAGTTCTGCATAAATACTTCCATGAGGGTGGCAGATGTTGGATTTCCCATCCCTAGTTCTGTTATTTGTCTGTATATATTATTGTCAAATTTAAAGTAATTCTGTTCTAGTGTCACTTTTAGTGTGCCTGTAAGTTATATTGCCAGTTCCCTGTTTTCCGTCTTGTCCTTTACTGTCCTATGAACAATGTTTAATGTATCCATTGTCCTCTATATACCTAAATTTTTTGGTTATTTTTTAATGAATTACCTTAAGAACTATTAAAACAATAAACTAAAAAAAAAATTTATGTCGTTTCTTCTTTGTACTGAAAATTTTTTTCTAACTCCATATGAAATATTAATCATTAGCAAATATCTTCCGGGCGAAACCGGGTCGTACAGCTAGTTTTTAATAAAATTTGTAACATAACATTTCAGTATTCAACATCAGGAATTATCTTTTAATCTTAAACACACATTTTCTATCATCTGTAATCTGTATCAATTTCTAATTCTTATAATTAATCATTATAATTTTCTGTGATTAATCATAATTTCTAAAATTACTACAATATCTCTCCCTCTCTCTTCTTAATATGTACACACCAAACAGAAATAATTCAATATTGCTGTTGGCACTTTTAAAGACAAATAACATACACGCTTGAAGGCCATAATTTAAAATTAGAAGATATAATTCTTAGTAAGTTAAAACTTCAAGCAAATAAATCATGTCAACCCCTAATTATACCAAATACCAAAATACCATGTATGTCATGCTGCCGAAATATGTGTTTTTCATCTTGTACTATCTATCACATTTAACAATAATAGATGACATAATTAAGGTCGTCATTTAAAATTGTTTAAAATTATTTGAGTTTGATTATTTTTAAAGTAAATATATTACAAAGAAGATTCCCAAACCTACCTACCAGCCATGTAGTCGCACTCAAATAAATTCCTTACCCTAAAATTTTTAACAACTTATTGAAACTTTTAGTCCCTTATTTTGAGGCTTTAATTGAATAAATTTTTCACAACGCATACCACAATTGCTTGTCGTTAAATGTGCGATAAACATAATCAGTTTAATTTTATATCTGTTTATATCTTGCAGCGCAGGTGGAAGGGGTATGTCTAGGCTTGTCATTTATACAACATTACTTTGTTACACAATGAGCTAAAGCTTTAAGTTTTAATAAGTGGCAAAGGCCATTTAACAATATCCGTCTGTCCGTATCCTGGCTGATATATAGATTATTTAAGGATTGCAAGGAAATTTAGAAAATCCTCATATCTATTTTTTTCGGATCAGCACTCAGAGGATGACCCCTACTCATGCAATGCATTGTACCACAACTAGGCAATTAGGCTTCGATTTGAACTCTCCTACATTGAAAGTGATTTTAAAAAACGAATTCTCTCTGATGGACCCTTAGCGAAAACCGTGTTAAACGCGAAAACGTGCAAGTAACAGGAACAAGTTTCCTAATTTTTTTATAGCACTTTTCTTTTTTTTATAAAAAGAAGTAGCACTTCAGGCAACAATGTCTTTTTTAGTCAAGGGAATAGAGAAGAAATGAAACAGGTGGTGAAAGTAGAAGGTTAGTGGAAATTAACTGCCGTATAAGACAGCACAGCGACCAGTGACTATGCCTTCATCGCTGAGCAGCCCCACCGACAGTCAATTTTTATGTTTGTAGTGAAAAAATCCAAGGTCTTCGTTGGGAGTCGAACCCACGACCCCCATACTGACAAGCTAGTACACTACCTACTAGCCTACAGGGGCACCCACCATTGCAGTAACGACATAAAAGTGAAATGCAACCCATTTGTGTCGATGCTGTAGAGAATCAACAGGGTTGGATACCCTACTGTCCCAAATGGGCCTTTGTTGTACGAGGTCGAGCAAATCCAAAATAGACTTTTGGGCGCCGGTCCATATATGAGAGTTGTATTCCATTTTTGGATGGATATAGATTATATAAATAGTGCGAAGATCGGATGGAGTAAAGTATCTTCTACACTGTTTTAGAAACCTGAAAATGTGTTTAGTTGAACATCGAACATCACGCTATATTTTCATGCCAAGAACTTTAAGAGTTTCCGATTCCGTAATACTTACATCAGCCATAGTAACAGATGCAGCATCATTTCCAAACACACATCTTTGCGTAAGCACTCAACATTGAGTCTTACGGGAATTGAAATCGCCTCTATTCACATGATCCCATTTAGAGATTGTTGCGAAATCGTGATTGAACATATCATTCATATTTTGCTTTTTGGAGCCCACCTCCAACTGGATCGGATTATTACTAAATGAACACGAATGGCAAATGGTGCTGTCATTTGCGAAATAGTATGCAGAGTTGAAAGTCTAACAAAAAAGGTTATTTATAAAAATAAGAAATTGGCTAGGAGAAAGAACGAAGCCTTGAGGTACGTACCCCTGAATTAATATTGAGTTTGTGAAATTACGCTGTTAAAAATCAGCTCATTAATTGCTGTTTTATAAGAAAGAAGAAACGATTGTTTCCATTTTCTATTATTTGTATGTTACTATTGCTTTTGATTTGTTGTTTTTAAAACTAATAACCCTTGAGAAAACTTTAAATTCAGAAAAATAATTGCATTCTCATCAACAAAATCCGAATCTCAACAAAATTATCGAATAATAAATTTTATTTATTTTACTGAACACTTTAAATGTCACTTAAAATTTTAGTTTCATAATTTCAGCGAGGAATATTATTGTCACTTTTAACTGCTATCTTTAATAATGCCCCATGGGCTATTTGCTTAGTTTCGCTTGACTTAGGATTTTTAATTAAAGTAGGATAATGAAATGTTACATTTTCGTTGAGGAAAAATCAGTAGTCACTCCTATATTTTTCATTTTTTAAATTGGAAATATGATTCTTTAAATGGGCTCTTACGCTGGTCACACTATATTTATTATGATTTGTCTCTAACATATTTTATTCTATTGTCATTTCGGGGCTAAGACACACGTTTGTTAAAAGAACAGCAACAAATTTACTCCTCCTTCCTCCAATAACTAGTTTACAACCACTGCCTTGTCGTCATAGTCATAATCTTAAAATATTTCCTTGCTTGAAAAATCTGCTTTGATTCCTCACTTCATACAGTTATCAAGTTAGTCAACTTTTGTTTTTTTTGCTTTCTTAATTGTAATAGGATATGATTAGTACCAAATGACGAAGAGGATTATGTGGGGAATGCTAACATACATACATCCATTTTATTATATTTAATTTCAAGTGAAGATTTGGTGGTTTATTGTGAAGGGTATTTTTGGTTAGTGAAGTTTATTATTGTTATGTTCTATGGAATTTTATTTCTGGTTTTTTCTTGCTCTGAAGCTTTGGCTATATTTTCCCACGATTTCATGCTTGCTAAACAGAACTTTACAAACATACGCAGCGATTCACGCAGTAAAACTAAATCATGTAAAGAACCAATTCCACAAATTCCCCCGGGGGCACGCAATCTTTAAGGATCTCTTTCCTATCTTGACATGTGCCTTCGGGGGAAAAAGGCGACGTCAGTCTTTTGGGCTAGCAGCAGCCCCAAAATGAAAGAGACTCTTAAAGTGCGACCATTCAAATTAACACACACTGATACCACGGGAGCCAATTGCCCGAGATGCTACGGTCTTGTTATTGTTATTTGTGAGGCCCCTCGCGGAGTTACGTGAAGGCTGTTGGCTTTATTGGTGCTTTGAAAAAAGTATCTGAAAATATGTTAACGCAATCTCTTAGCTTGCACATCTAACAGAACAAGGAGTTGAATTTTTAGCAAGGGATAGGGGCACGGCCCTGCTACCGTACACAAAGTTGTGTATACGTCTTCAAGAAGAAGAAGGAGAAGTTTGTTTTTCAATATTGGCAACACCAACAACCTGATAGTTTTAACATGTGGTTATTCGACGTATTCGTAGTAGATAAATTAGCAATTGTTACAATAAATTTCAATTTCGCGCAAAAATCGCATCAAAATAATTACAACCCACTATGAAAATGGTGGTTCTGTTAAATTTGCATTTCGTATAATTCGTCCTTCTGAAACCGCTATTAAGATAGGCTCGATACAAAAAGTGCGAACGCCAACGCGTGTTTGAACGGTGAACCACAGTATTGAAACAGATCTAAATTTGTGAAGTCCTCGACGTTCTCAATAATGGCTAATTTTCTTTACTTTTTTTTTTTAAAGAGAAGTAGCTAAATAGGCAACAATGCCTATTTAGTCTACCGTGCTATATTCTTTAGGAAAGCGATAGAGAAGAGATGAAACAGGTGGTGAAAGTAGAAGGATAATCGAAAATTTACTGCCGTATAAAGACAGCACAGCGACCAGTGACTATGCCTTCATCGCTGAGCAGTCCCACCGACAGTCAATAAAAAAGAAGGCCTTCGTTGGAAATCGAACCCACAACCCCCACACCTACATGTAATTTTCCGTAAGGATTTGACTTTGAAGCCTTACAAGGTTCCACTGGAGCAGGAGTTGAAGCCAACCCGTCGTTCACATCGCCGTAGATACCCTCAGTTAATTCATAAATAATTTTTCAAGCGAAGCCAATTTTCACTTGTCAGGGTATGCCCAGCATACTGCCACATTTAGGTTTCTGAAAATTCCAACGCGATTTTGAAACTTTTGCATGCTCAACGCATTACTATACGCTACGTAATCTGGGGCGTGATTGAGCTGTTTTTTTTTTCGAAGATGAGGCTGGAAACACGGTAACGGTCAATGAATCACACTATCGCGAGATGCTAACAACTCAATTATGACCTTTTATTGACGACGTGGATATCACTGACATGTAGTTTCAGCAGGACGGTATCACATGTCATACAGCCAATGAAACGATCAATTTATTGCAAATTTCCCGATCGCATAATTTCACGACAATCATTATTATTGTATTATTTTTTGTAGATAGCCCTACGGACAGAACTGTACGGAGCCAATCGAATCGATTTCGGCCTTAAAACTCAAAATCAATGATGTGATTAACGAAATAGTATCGCCGTTTTGCCAAAAAGTGATTAAAAATTTTAAAGAAAGAGTTGACATCTGTGAGCGTGGAGGAGATTTGCCAAATATCATTTTTTTTCATAATTGCCGTAATACAATAAAAATTTGAATCTTAATCGAAGTTTTTTTGTTTTAGTTTGTTTTACAAAACAAATTTCTTGTTGAAAACCCTTTACGTACTCGTGTTAACGAGCTTATGCTGTAACAAAAGTGAACCATGTTTATGGTTATTACTCCTTTATATTATATTTATAAACTTTTAATGTTAAACTTATTCGACGAATAAAACTCGTATTCCAGTTCTCTCATTTTTCTCTAATTGATTAGTTCAGCTTACGATAATTGTAAATAGTTAAATAGTTTTAAGCCTTAAACAAGTAAAGGGTGAAAGCGCTTTATTATTATAAAACTAAACCAGAAGTATAAGGTTTTTCGGTTTGTAGATAATATAGAGAAGAGCTTATTAAATTTCACGACTTAAACAAATTCGTATGATAATGTTGATAATTTATTTCCTCAGTGGTTCAACTGTAAAGTCGATGAAAAGGATAGAGGACAAATTTGCCTTTCTAGACACAAATAGACTCAAATATAAAAAATTGCAGACTAATTTACTTATTACAATTAGCCTGTAATAACACTGATTTGTAAGTTCAGCTAGTGTTACCGAATGTACGACTTTCTAAAAAAGGATAAATTTTTCATTTTAAAGTATACAGCGGAAATATATTGCAATTGAAAAATAATCACTGCCCTCAACTAAGATTCCCAAGGATTACCCAAAATTAAGTTTATTTTTTTTATCTATTATAATTGAAATTATAATGAATCTTAAAGACTAAAGCAAAAGTAACTAAGACTAAAAACCTAAGGTCATGCTAGAAAAATTTGTCGTTTTAAAGAACTTGGTTTAACCAAATTTATTTGGATTATTTTGATTATTATTATTATTCGTTTAGTTAATTAGCAGAATAAATTCTGGGATTAAATATAAAAGTGAGCATTGGCAGCACAGGCCATCAGCTCTATATCAAAAATATTCATAAAATTGGGGTAACATAAGAACATAATTGTGAAAATGAATTGCACTTAATATAGTGCATTATCAAATTTTCAGTTTTGTTGTTCTAATATAGTCGCAAATTTTATTGATGTTGGTGGTTGTTGGTTCTCTAAGGAAATCGGTGGGTGGTGCGTTGGTGAAAATTCTGTTCCTCTGGGGTTGAAATATTGGACAATCGGCTGAGTATGTTTGCTGAGCAGCCATTCGTGCGAGAAGATGGTGTGTCCTAAGCATAGTCTTGAGAATGTTCTAACCTTACTCTTTGTGGATATTGTATTGGTTGGATAGGTTGGTGGGTTATGGTGGGGATTTATTGTTGAATAGTGGTAGTGGTTAATAGGGTCATCTTTAAGCTTTGATTTGATGTAACACTCGATATGACGACTGAAGTCGATTTTCTCGGTTGTTCCGTCAGTTATAATTGGTGCGTAAGATGCATATTTAGCGGCGGTGTCAGCGGCTTCATTGCCAGATATACCAGTGTGGCTAGGTATCCAGCGCAATTTGACTTTATTCTCATTGCCCGTGAGTGCATATCTAATTTGTGAGCTTACTTTCCATTAATTGTTGTATGTGCTACTAATTGACTTGAGAATTGAGAGGCTGTCCGTAAGTATGACAGTTTTCTTTTTACTTTTAAATGCAAAAACAATCGCCTGCAAAACTGCGCAGGCTTCGGCTGTGAATATAGACCCATGTTCGTATAGTACTCCAAGGGTAACATTTTTACCTGTTTCGTCTACTACCGCGTACGCTGGCCAGTGGCCTCTTGATTTGGTGCCATCTATATATAAAAAACTCCATCCCTAGTTTTTCAGCCTGGGCTATGACACAGTGCTTTTACAATCCCTAATAATCTTTAGAAGTTATGCTCTATTAAGTAAGAGAATTTAGAAAAAAGTGGGCCTGTAAAAAAAAATTAATTTCTAAAAATCAATCAAAAACATTTAATTTTTTTTACACTAACAGCTAACAAATCACGCTATTATACAAAGTTTGTTTCGTTTAAAAAATTTTGTATAAACAGTTATATATGATTAAAAATCAAAAATTTACTAAGAATTTTCTCATTTTAGCCAAATACTGAAAATGCTCATTTTGAATCACTCTGTTCAGTGTGATATAGTAAAAATAAAGTTTTAATTTTTTGGCTCTTAAGGTACACTAGTATCTACTTTCGAATGACGTTTAAAATTTTGCAATTGGGGACCATGAAAAAAAGGACTTTGGCCTTCTCGTAAAATGGTCCACTGTGTGCCGGTCATACCGAACAAACAATCAGCATTTCGAAATAAATGACGACTATTTCCAGCCAATTTGTTATTCTAAAAACGAAACTTTACTCTTCTTTGATTTTATGTTTAATTAACGTTTGAAAATCTAAGAACTTTGTTAATAAATGCAAATTAAGGTTATTTCATGTAAAATCAATTTTATGTTAATTTAAAAGGAGACCTGAAAACTTTATTTCGGTTTTTATTAATTTAAAAATTTTATCAATATTAGAATTACCTTAAAACGCATTATAATGCTTAATTGTTCAAACTCGGAATCAATTTGATGGAACACACCTAGGGAAATAGATGAGTGTACTACATCCTAGAATAGACATTCTTCAAAATATGGAAATCTACAAAAAAAAAACTTTTAACATAAAATGCCAGGTGGCGGGCAATCTACTTACATGAGTAAATACGACACTAATGAATGAAGTACCTAAACCCGAACACAGACTCGGCAGTACAGTCTAGAACACGGCATGATAATGATGTCATCACATCGAAAGCGCTCGCCGCTTATTTCGAACAGCTAGCAATGACGGTTTACATCGAAAGGAATGACAACAGTATTTTATTTACTGGCAGAGCAAACACAAACAACTTAATACCAATAATGTGCTTGTTTAATTCTTCCAGTTGCTGTTCGTTATACTTTAGTTAATGTGAAAGCTTTGATCAGCTGGAATCAGTATAATTTTTCCCACTCATACGTTTCTAATAGTACAGACGGAAAGCCACTTATCTTTTGCATTCTACGACTCCAGTTTTGACTTCACATTTATCAAAATTTTCACTGGTAGAATAGCATATCTATAATATAAAATTGAAACGCTAAATTTGTTGCTAAGCACAAATCTCGAGAACAGCTTAACCGATTTCGTTATTTCTTTTTTTATAATATTCCTTGAAGTACGAGGATGGTTCTTATGGGGAGAAACAATTAAAAAATTGCCTGAAGAAGTATAAAAACAACACTCTTCTATACGCCCGTACAAAAGACAACGCGTGAAAGTATACTTGATTTGTGGATGAAGTACAAAGATAATATGTGTGACGATATTTTATTTAATATTGGCGCAATAAAACAGGGAATCTGAATTTACGAATAAGTGAAGACATTTACAATCAGGCATTGATTTCCATTGAGGATATATCCTTGACGATGTCAAACAAACTATTATGTTAATCTTTCAATGCACGATGCTTTCCATCAAGAGTTAGAACGTGAAAAATCGTCTGATATAACTGGATCACTTTAATGAAAAATTTCAAAAAATTAAATTGTTCTAGCTCTTGCTTCGTCAGTCATTGCAGCAACTTTACTAGAAGGCGTTCGAACAGCCCAATTAGACCTAAAAATGCCATTGAATATGCTAGGCAACGAAACTCCAACCTGCAACATTTCCAAGAATTTAGCAATGGCAAAGGTATTGCAGCAATGTAAGCTAATAGTGTGGGATGAATGCGCGATAGCGCATAAAAACTCCTTTGAAGCTTTAGATCTGAAAAGATCTACGGAACATCCAAAACAAGTTAATAACGTCATTTAAGCAAGAATATGCGTGTTATGTTGCAAAATGATAAATCTGGAGACATATTTTCTAAACAACTCATTGATAATGGTAAAGGCAAATTTCCTATAGATGTGCAGAGTGGCTCCATCACCTTTCCTGATAGTTTTTGTCAGTTAACGCAATCAAAAGATGAATTCATTCGTAAAGTGTTCCTAAATGTTGCTAAAAATTACTTATTCCATGATTGGTTGAGCGAAAGAGCTATATTGGCTGCCAAAAATACAAATGGCATTCCTGCCGAAATGAGGACATATAAATCAGATGATATGGCAACTAATGAAGTTGATGTCGTGAATTATCCACCGGAATTTTTAAACTCACTTGATTTGCTAGGATTGCCGGCTCACAATCTTCAGTTAATGGTTGGATCTGTAGTTGTAATGTTGCGAAATATTATCCAACCGACCGAAACATTGTAACGGCACACGATCAACGATAAAAAAAAATGGTGAATAACGTAATAGAAGCAATCATATTAAAAGCCAAGTATAAAGGATACCTCGCATCCCAATGATTCCGATTGCCATACCATTCGTGTTTAAAAGACGACAGTTTCTAGGACGGCTTGATTTCCCAATAACTATAAACAAATACCAGGGGCAATCATTAAGTGTTTGTGGTATTAATCTAGAAAACCCATGTTTCTCACATCGTCAATTGTATGTTGCCTGTTTCGGTGTTGGAAAATCATCTGATCTGTTTGATTGCGATTGATTACCATAAAGTACTACATTAAAAATGGACCTTTAATTATAATAAGTAAAAATAAAATAAAATAAAATAAATAATAAATTTTTTTTTTTAACTTTTATTTTTTATTATTTTTTCGATATTTCGCCACACCGTTGGTTGGCATCATCAGGAAAAACAAAAATAATGAACAAACAAATTGAAATTTTTTTTTTGAAAATTAAAAAGGTCAAAAAACTATAACTATTATATAAAATAAAATACAGGGTTCAGAATTTTTCAATTATGAACATTCAAAAATCAACATTCATGATATTTTTCATAAATGAGAAATCTAAAATTTTATATTTATTTTTCACACTCATAAACGAACAACAAAAAATGTTCTGGTTATTTTCATACATGAATGCGAACAACAAGAATTATTAGTCTTATTCATATGTGATAAATGATAAATTAGTTACTTCTCATTGATATTATTTTTCATAAATGTATATGTTCATTTATGAACGTTGAAATTTTATAAAATTTCTCATAAATGAACGTGAAAAAATTTTCTACCTACGATCGCAGTTTACCGTAAAATGTAGTAAAAACACATGGGCACATATTAACTCAAAATACAATATTGCAATATATTCTAAAAGAAATAAAAAAAAAAACATTTTTTTTCTACATACGCCCACAATTGCACATTACCAAATATGTGCGTTTATGTACGCGAATGCTTAACGCACATATTTTTACGATCTTTTCATTTCTGAAAAATTATCAAAATTGTAAATATTCAAAAATGAACATTTGTGTGTTTCTCATTTTTTCACTAATGGATAGAAAGAAAAAAAATAAATCGACGCATTCAGAAATGAGAAAACACAAAATAATTTGTAGTCTCTCGCACATGTATGAGAAGAAGCGGCTAAAAAATGAAATGTACATATTCACACATGCATGAACAGTGAGTGAATATTTCGCTACTCTGATAAAATATAATAAGTAGTTATCATAAAAAGATATTGGAAACTGTAATTGTCTTTGTGGTTTTTTATGAATATTAAAGTGTGAAGGAATTTTAGTGGGGAAAGAAACTGACTGTTTTCACTTTATTTAAATAAGTGAGGGATTTTGAGAGGGGAACGAAAACTAACTGCTTTCGTCGAGGAATGTATGTACTTGTATGCATGTATGAGATAAACCAACATACATAACACTAATTATAAGCATGTATAAAATAGCTTCATTTGATCTTCACCCACTTACTTTCCTTGTTAACACATACCTGTTTTCCTATGAGCTGCCCTCAACTTTTCGGATTTTTCTCTATATATATTGCACTCACAATATTCCGGCCAACTCCTTCAAAGGTCCGGCTCGAAGGACCAAAATGTTCACCTGCGCACGGTTCGAAATTCAAGGGCTCTTTTTAAAGGCGTAGAGCGAGAACTTGTTGTCGGAACAAAATGTTGAATTGGATAAGTGTTGACTGTTATATGTAAAACTGAATATCTTGTAGTATTTTTATTTTATTCACAATATTTCTTTACTTTTGCACTAAATTGTTCTTATATCTGTAACTTAAATAACTTGGAATAATCCTTGTGATAAGGGTTGGTTTATGATTAACTTAAAGAAGTTTTTTTGGTGAGCTTGATATTTAAAACAGAAGTGAAGTAAATACAGATTATAATGCAGTACTTAACCTACATAGGAATCGCTCTCTCTCTCTCTCTCTCTTCCAATGAGAGGTTACGTGGTGACTTATTCCACTAATATAAAAGTACAAAAAGAGATGATATTGCAAGCACTTCAGTGACAATAGTTATAAGTGCACTGGCATTTGCAGTAAACAAAGTGAAAAGTATTTGAAGTGATTTAAAATTTTTATTTTGTGACACAATGAAATTGTTGACTTATCAAATTTCTTTATTCATTTTTTTATCTTACTTGCTGCCTTGGTCTCTCGAATAACAGAATAAGTATTAAAAACAAAGAAACGACTGTTGATTGCCTGACTGAAGATTGCCGGGTCTGCTAGTATCATAAAATTTATTTAAAAAGCCAGAGAGTTTTTGCGGATCCGTAGTTTTAATTATAAATGTTCGTGGAAATACATCAGCTGGTTAAAGAAATAATGATATTTGAAAAGTAGTTAAAATTACAAGTTGATAAAGATTTTTCTTTGGCATTTAATATTTCACTCTTTTAAGAGTTGTGCTTAAATCTGGTGGTTTTATACTATTAAAGTCGTTAATATATTTAAACATATTATATATCTCATCACATTTATCGATCTTCGACTATCTAGATCTGCGCTACTGGGGTTATAAGGGAGCCCAGTCCTCTGAAGTTATCAGGAGTACAACTGGAAGCTTCACGTTATTTCCACGGGAATCAGTAGCCCGCAGAGTTTCTGCTATTTGTCTCTTTAGGCATTTAGCTGTTTCTCTGACTGATTATTGAGGTTGGCCCTTAGGGAGTATTGTGGTGGATGTGGTTTCGCGGCCCCATAACAGGCCTTTAATAACACCCACTGGTGAATGATCTAGATCTAGTGAGCATGCTAGTCATGTGTTCTGTTTAGGAGTTGGATAGTCTCCAGCTCTTCAGCAAGGAGTAGTGGTTTGAAGCCGTGCTCTGGAATTATTGAAATTGAAACTAGGAAGGACCTGTTGCTAGAATTAGACTTCGGCCTCCTAGGGCGTGAGTGGCGCTGCTTTTCACTCACAGTGGTTTGACCACCATCTGATTAAGGCTCACGGCCAGGTGCAGATGTAAATCATATCACGAAATATCTCATCATGTAATAAAGGCAGCACATACTACCGAAATATTAATTAAAAGTCAATCTGATTAAACTAAAACAATTTGGTTTTTTATTTTAAAAAATTGCTGAATATTTTAATGTCCTTCTATTATTATTTGGCCATTAAAAAGAAATAATTCAAAATATTATATTAATAAAATGTCAATAACGAATGTGGCCTCCAGAACAGCACACACTGATTACCAATGTTTACAGGAGAGATAAAATATTTCTTACCACAACAACAATAAAGCTAAAAAGGACATTTACATATTCTGCAGTTAAGAAAGCAATACAGCATCATCAAAATGTCCGAAACAAACAAAAACGAAAAAGACCAATAATTGCAATACTCATCAAAAAACCATTAACCACAATATCAGTGTGTGTATGAGTCACGCATGGAAATCCTGGGTGTGGATACAACTACAATAAAAACAAACAAACAACCAATCACTGAATAAAGACTTTTGATATGAGTTTAATGATTTTTGAACTTTTGCTATAAAACTGATATGACTTTATTTCTTTACTTAGCACCCATAAAGATTCGCATTTTGACAGAATAACGAATGGCCGCTAAAGAATTATGAACAAAAATCAAATGTTTTGTCATAAAAAACAAAAAAGCCAATCAATCAATCACTGCAAAATTTGTAAGAAAGTCTAGTGTATTTCTTTAACAGAATAGAGGGGGAAATATTATGTTTATGTTATTGGATTTTAGTGCTTAACACATGCACAAATTTATACATTTAAATAAAGAGTATTTATAATGCATGAAGTCAAAAAGGTACAAAAGGGAGAAAAAATAAAATACACAACGGTGGTACTTCTTAAGGCTTTACATCTTTAAATATCGTTAAAAAATTTTTTTTCGGACTATCCTTCAGCGGATGACCCCTACTGATGCATTGCATTGTGCCAGAACTAGGAAATGCGATATAGGGAGAAGGAAAGAGGCAGTAGTGTTTGTTAACCTTTGATTTGAATTTTCCTACATTGAAAGTGATAGGAAAGACCTCTGGGGGAATTTACTTTACATACAATCTGTTCTGCTAAATAACGAATTTTCCCTGTAATGCGTAATGCGATTCACCGGAAATGGGTGGGCTCTTAACGAAAACCATGTTAAACTTGCTATTGTAGTAACGATAAAACATTGCAATACAACTGATATCGCATCGATGCTCTAGAGAATGCGTTATAAGACTAACGTCAGTACCTAGCTGTGTAAGCCCTAACCGAACGGTGGATTATACCCCACTGCGGATGAAATGTAGTATCATCCTCGCCCTTGGAAGCCTTTAGATACGTATATCTTCCAGTCACTGCTAGTTGCAACTTAAAGAGTTCGGAGCAGGCCAACACCCCACCCTTGCTGAAGAGTTGGAGGCTATCCAACTCCCGGTTCAGAATGCATGAAGCTTAATAAAATTTAAGAACACAACACCGTAATCATGCTCATTGGACCTGGATCATTCATTGTGTTCATTGTGAATGATCCGACCCACACAACTCAAACAAGGGCCTCGAAACCACAACCACCACGATACTCCCAAAGGGCCAACCTCAATAATCAGTCAGCGAACAGCTAAAAGGCTAAAAAGACAAAAAGCTGAACTTTGGGACTTTGCTGAATTCCAAGAAATTAAAATGGAAATGTCTACTTGGCTCCTGCTAGCCCTGTAGGGGACTGGGTTCCCTTTCACCCCCGTTGACACATGTGCTGACAGTAAAATACCGTCAAAACATATCAATGAGCCCCTGGGGGCTCTAGAAAATCAATAGACTTGGATATCCCACTGTCCCCAAAGAGTTTCTTAGCAACTCCAAAATAGACTTTGGACCGCCGCTCATACATTAGAGTTGTATTCTATTTTTGGACGGATATAGGTGGTATAAATAGTACGAAGATCAGGTGGAGTGAAAGCTTCTTTAGAAACCTGAAAAATGGCTTAGTCCATCACATTTTCATGCCAAGAACATCAAGAGCTTCCGATTCCGTAATACGTATATCGCCCATAGTAACAGATGCAGCACTATTTCTGAACACAGATCTATGCGTAAGCATGCAAGATTGTGTCTTAAAGGCATTAAAATCGACTGTATTCACACAACCCCAATCCGAGATTGTCGCGAGATTGCGATTGAGCCTATTATTCATGTTCTGCCTTTTGGATCCCACCTTCAACTGGCTCGGTCTATTGCTAAATGAATACGAATGACAAATAGTGCTGTCATCTGCGAAAGATGAAGCGTTCAAAGTTTGATGAACAAGGTCATTCAGAAAAATAAGAATATTGGTAGGACAAAGAACGAAGCCTTGGGGTATCTCTGAATTAATCTTGAACTCGTCGGTTGAAATCCCATCTATAACAATTCGTATAGTGCAATTCCTGAGAAAACACGATAAAAATCTGCAGAAATTATTACCGACACCAAGTGCAACAAGTTTTGACAGAAGTGCATCATGCCACACTTGAAAATATTTAGAGCCAGCATTTATTTTCTCCGAAATTAAGTATGGAATTGCATTATTATTTCGACAGGAAAGACAGCAAGTCACCCGTAGAGTGCTAAGTAAGCTGTTGGACTTCAGGTACATCACAAGATGAAAATTAATCATTCCATCAATCCAAAATCATTAGAAAGTGCAGAACAAAGTGCAATTGGGCGGTAATTTTCAGGGTTGTTGGCCTCACCCTTTTTGGGGATAAGGCGTTACATAAGCCCTCTATTGAGAGCTGTATTCTATTTCTGGGCGGATATAGGTGGTTTAAATAGCACGAAGATGGGATAGAATGAAGTATCTTCTATACCATTTTCGAAAACGGAGGCACTTGAAAGTTTCTTTAGAAACCTGAAAAATGTATCTGAAAAATGTGTCCATCGAACATTACACTGGATTTGCATGTCAAGAACTTCAAGTGCTTCTGATTCCGTGATACTTATATCACCATTATAACAGATTCAGCATCTGTTTCGATCACACATTATGCTTACGGACATTAAAATCGACTCACACGACTCCATTCGGAGATTGTTGCAAGATCGTGATGCCTTTTGGAACTTACTTCCAACTGGTTCGTTCTATTATTGAATGAATACGAATGATAAGTAGTACTGTCATGTGCACTTTAATCTCGGACTAGCAGCAATCGTTTGAATACAAATGATATCGACAAAAATTGTTTTTCACAACATGTTTGACATTATAACATCATTTAACGTGTTGTGTGCTTTTTGTAGTAAATAAGAAGGAAAAGGGATGGAAACCCTGAATGAAAAATGGGTAAATAATGTACAAACTATTATTTTCAAATAATATATTCTAGCACAATGGCTGTAGGTTTTTCGCAATAAATCGTATTGCTTTTTTATCGCATAAATAAACGTCGAAACCTGATTTTAGGTATGAGTTTTTGTGTTTATTTGCGTAATTAGAAGAAACTTATATTATTATTTTTATTTTTAACTTAAGCTTTTCTGTATAACGCCTTAAAGTATTTGGAAGAAAGGAGTATTTTTTTATATAACAGTTCGCTGAAATTTGGAAGTCAGTTTGTTGAGAAAGGCTACTCACGGAACTAAAATTCGATTCACGTACTTTCGGCGTGAAGGTACGGATTTGTTGATGCAATTTAGATGTTTTCATATTTTACAATATTTTTCGTGATTATTCTATTAATTTTTTGGTTAAAATACCATTCTTCTATAATTTTTCTGTAAGTTTAAATTTTCTGGCGATATTGTTAATCTTCGGTTATTTGGAGTATTTTTTTTTAACAAATTATACATGTATGTAATAAATATAATGTGTTAACGAGTTTTTATTTTGATTAATTTTCTTTTTATGTATATTTTAAGAATTAGTGATTATTTCGTTTAGGAAGGGAAACATTTTTTAGTGAAATATTTCAATATTTTTTTAATACTTTTTTTGTTCGGTGAAATGTTACAAAGAGACTTTGCGAATTTTCGAAACGTTTTTTTTTTTTTTTTGGTAGTAATAAAGTAATTTTTAACAAATTAGAACTAACAAATTAAAACATTTATATCGTAATATTTCCCTTCAAATTTGTTTAAGTCTTTTAATTTGTACCAGCAAGTGATATTTAAAAAAAAAAACCTTGTAATCCTTGGCATGACACCAAAACATGAAGGGTAGTTTACGCCTGATTGGCTACTGTTAATAGTGTTCCAATGTTTTGTCGTGCTTTACTTTTTCTTTTGCCAGTGAGACTTTTGTTAAATTAACTACATACACCATTATAAACTTTTTCAGCCATTAATATCATTATTATCATCATCATTTGCTGTTGCTGCCACTGCTGTTATAATTTGCTATTTGTAGTTGTTGTTATTGTAAGGGCCATAATTTTTATGTTCATTAAGTGTGTCTGTGCTAAGACTTGGAAATTGTCTTTTGAATGTTTCAATTACACGCCTTCTTAAGCACTGCATTACTTAAACATCATCATCACACTAACACGCACAGACGACTTTCAGAGATGTGCAACATTTAAGAAAGTGTAACCAACCGAGTATATAAATAGTTTAAGTAATTTAAAATAAAAAATATTAGAGCATTTTTGTGTTACTTTTATATTTTTATTTTGTATTTTTATTATTACAACATAGTGAATGTGAAATTCTTAAAAGAAATCAAAAGTAGAAGTGTTTTGAACCCCATAATTTAGGGGGTGGGTTAAAATAATCGAAATATCGGGTTTTTCAACAAGAAATTTGTTTTTCCATTGTAGCAACACCAACAAGATGATAGTTTTTATATAGTAGATGCATTAGCGATTGCTGCAATGAATTTAATTTCGCACGAAAACCGCATTAAAATAATTAAATTCCACTATGAAAATTTTTTTTGTTTGGACCGACACTCAGGGGATTATTCATGCAATGCATTGTACTAGAACCAGGAAATTTGGTTATAGGGAGAAGGAAAGAGGGGGTAGTGTTTGTGGACATTCGATTTAAATTTTCCTACCTTGAAAGTGACAGGGAACACCTCTGGAAGAATTTTATTCGACATACGATTTGTTGTGCTAAAAAACGAATTTTCCCTGTAATGCGTAGTGTGATTCACTGGCCAATCTACCGCAAATGAATTCGCTCTCAACGAAACTCGAGTCAAACGCAAAAACGTGCGAGTTTCGGGAACAAGTTTCCTTATTTCTTTAGAAACCGGAAAAATGTGTTTAGTCTATCGAACATCACACTGAATTTTCATTCCAAGAACATCAAGAGCTTCGATTCCCTAGTATCTATATCACCAATAGTAACAGATGCAGCACCACTTCTTGCATCTTGCGGGCATTAAAATTGACTCTATTCGCACGACCCCATTCAGAGATCTCCGTGAGATCGTGATTGAGCATATCATTCATGTTCTGCCGTTTGAAACTCATCTCCAACTGGTTCTGTCTATTACCAAATAAATACGAATGACAAATGGTGCTGTCTGTCTGTAATCAGCGAAAGAGTATATAGGGTTGAAAGTTGACAAAGAAGGTTATTTAGAAAAATAGAAAATAGGGTAGGAGAAAGAACGGAGCCGTGCGTTTTCCCTGAGTTAATCTTTAACTCGTATGAAGAAATCCCATAGTATAGCGCAATTCCTGAGAAAACTTTATATAAATCTGGAGGAATTATCACCGACACCAAAAGCAACAAGCTTTGAAACATGCCACACTATCAAACGCCTTGAAAATATCTAGAGCCTCCAAAATAAAGTATGGAGTTGTAGAATTGGTCCGATAGCAAAGCCAGCAAGTCGCCCGTAGAACGCCCCTTACGGAAACCATACTGTCGGTGGCTAAGTAAGTTGTTGGACTCCAGGTACCTAACAAGATGAAAATTAATCATACTTTCCATCATTTTTACATTAGCATTCTTTCAAAATTTTGGAAATTCACCCGCATGATACAACCTGCTGACAAGGGTTGCTAACGGACGCGCCAGCGTCGAAAAACACTGTTTCAAGACCAGTGCTGGTATCCGATCCAGCCCAGGAGACTTGTTGGTGTTGATATTTGCTAAAACCTTTTTAACTGCTCGAGCTCGAAAAAATATCTTCAGCATAGTCACGGATACTTTGTTCAACTTGGGCAGTGGTTGATTGCTCTCCGGCAAATAAGAATTTTTTTTTGCAAATATAGCAGCCAAAAGGTTAGCTTTATCAAACGGATCAGCGAATATTTGTTCATTCCTTAAAAGTGTCGGAATTGATGAACTAGAATTATTCCTTACTCTTTTAACAAATGACCAAAAGAAATTGCTACCCCAAGGAGTAGCAAGAATTTTAGCACAAAAGCGCTCATCGTACAGATTTTTCTAACACCTTAGTATATTGGCACATGAATATTTTTCTCTTTTACGTAGCGTACTATTTTAATCTATGTTTTTATTTCTACGTCAGATACTGAATGCTTCCTCTCGAGATCTGACTGCATTTATGCATATCTGATGAAACCAAGAATTCGATCTCTATTTAATCTATATGTTTTCGAATGGAATAAAAGTTTTTATTCCAAATAAAATAATGTTTGCAACTATTTTCGCTATGGCATCGACATTATTTTCCAAGAAAGATAGTTTCCAATTAAATTGCCTAAAAAATTCGTTGAGCTCGTCCCAACGAACCTTCTCATAAATATATTTTAAACGTTTAGTAGCTGATTTCGATATATTGTGAAGTTCTGAATATGAAAAGAGGCGGAGATGATGTACTGATCAGAATTGACGAGAGGTGCACAAACACTAATTCACTACTTTTGGGTCGAGCGTATTACTGTGGCACCCTTCAACACAAGGAATGTATGTTGGTGCACAAGGTGGTTGTGCGCAGCAAATAACTCAACATACTGGCCTTCTGTAGTGGTAAGAAGGCTGTAAATGCGGTAACGTCCAATGAATCACGTTGATGATAACAACTCAATTTTGGCCTATTATTGACGGCGTGGAAATCAACAAGACGGTGCCACATTTTACACAGCCAATGAAACAATTAATTTATTGCAAACCAAATATCTCCATGGAATAATTTCACGACAATCAGCAGTTAAGTGGCCAGCCAGATTGTGTAATTTAATATCACTGGAATATTTTTTGTGGTGCTTTGTTAAGGACAAATCTATGATGTGATTAACGAAATAGGATCGCCATTTTGCCAAAAGGTGCCCCTGTAGGCTACTAGGTAGTGTCTGGAGGTTGTGGGTTCGATTCGCAACGAAGACCTTAGTTTTTTTCACTACAAAAATAAAAATTGACTGTCGGTGGGGCTGCTTAGTGATGAAGGCATGGTCACTGGTCGCTGTGCTGTCTTATACGGCAGGTAATTTCCATCTATCCTTCTACTTTCACCACCTTATTCATCTCTTCTTTATCCCGGTACTTGACTAAATAGGCCTGAAGTGCTAATTCTCTTTAAAAAAAAGTGATTATGAACTTTGGTGAAAGAATCGGCATCTATCAGCGTGGTCGTGGTGGACATTTGCCTGATATCATTTTTTATTCATAATTTCTAAACTTTTCACTTCGTAATACAAATACAAAAAAAGTTTGATTCATCTTAAAAACATTTTTTGTTTTTTATTTTAGAAAACAAAAAAACTTTTTATTGAAAACCCCTATATTTATATATATGTATTTAATTTGTGAAGAACTATCATGCATAACATCATAGATTTAAAATTAATTTAACTAAGAAGAAATATGATAACAGAAGTTCAAATAAATTAATTAATTTAAAATTGTTGTTTTCTGGAAAGTATCTGCTAAAACCGAAACCGAACTAAATTGTAGGCACATACGGCAGTTAATTTCCCACTATCCTTGTACTTTCTTCACCTGTTTCATCTCTTCTCTATCCCTTTCCTAAAGAATGTAGCACGGTACTTGAATTAATAGGCATTGTTGCCTGAAGTGTTACTTCTCTTTAAAAAAAAAAAAATAAAAAATATCGCCATCGTTTTTTTATTGTATAATTATGTTTATAATTGTATATATATGTATATATAATTATAATTTTTTTTAGAAGCACATTATTGATTTTCGTTATAATTTTTATAAAAAATGTTTTCAATTGTTTCGTTTTCCTGCTTCTTTAACTTTTCATGCTTCGTTAAACAAATAGTTAAAAAGAACTGAAATTTGTTGTACACAAAATCAATTAAGTGTTGGACAGCTCTGTCTCAATAAATTTCTAATCTTAATATGAGTAGATAGAAGTAAGGAAATGAAAACAATTTAAACACAGATTTATATGAACTCAATAATACTAGCTACATCAACATCATGTTCCTAAATATTACAACGAATACAATGACACCTCTTGCAGTGATTATGTGTTCGTATCCTTATATAAAATTTTAAATATCTTTATCGGTTTTTTTTCATCTCGACTGCTTCTTCCTAACAATTTTCTTAGACTGGTATATGCAGTAGCAGTTTGAATAAATGTTCATCATGTTTATATGCTTTCAAAAGGACATTTATTGGATAATAGTACAAATTACCAGCACAAAAGCTGAATAATTTACGACTTGTTTTTTTTGCTGCTGTCTTCTAATACACGATACTACTGTAGTCGGTAGGTTTGTACTGCTTTTTATATTTATTACTTGGGAAGTATTCTTATATTAAATATAGGATTTTATTATATCCTTAAATTGTTTTTGTTCTAGTTTGTTTCTAGATTAAAAAAAAAAACAACTAAGTCTAGCAGAGGCTTCAAAGAATTTTTTTTTGTGATTTAAAAACAAAATTAAAATATTACTATTTTTCATTAATTTTTTAGCTGTAGTATTTTTTATAACAAACCTTATATCTAATTTATATTGTAAATAGATGCTGCTGAGGTAAATCAACTTGATAAACATTTTAAAAAGAAAAGAAACAAAATTGTTTTAAATGTACGCCAATACAAAAGTGAAATCGAGAGGAAAGTAGTAATGCTTTCTTATCAGAAGGTTTTTGAGCCACTAAGAGGGATAGAGACAACCAATATACTACACGTATTACGTTGTTTTTGAAAATGAAGAGATCCATTTTCAGTCTGATCCTAGGGGATGTTACAAATCTAAAATTAATTTTTAATACGACTATTTAAAGGTATTGTTAGATTATACCTTCTATAAACGTTTTGTTTTGAGTTCTTTGTTGGTGTTAGTTTTTAGAATTTTTAAATTTATAACAATTTTATTACCTTTAACTACAAAAATTGACACTTCATAGCAATTTACTTAAAATGCTCGTCTTTACTCGATGAGGTTTAATTATACACTGACAGACGCTGCCCTATTTACATTTGTCCATTTGAAGTGTAGAAAATTAAGGAATCTTCTTCTCCCTTTGTATCACATTTTGTTGTTGTATGTTGTTTATTCGATGTATAGGCGCCTGTATGTCTGTGTGTACTCTTGCTTATATGCTGATAAGGTTTCTGCTTGGGATTTATTTCAATTTATTTGTTGTTGTCTTTTGTAGGAACGTTTTCTTAGAAAACAACGCTGATGGTAAACAGCATACATTTTTTTTCCTTGCATGCTAGGAAGTTAGTAAACAGCATATCAAATTGTTGTTGTTTGTGTATAAAATTTGTACGCAGTTTGTAACTAGAAATTTTTGTTGTTGTACTATAAGTTTTCTCAAATTCATTATCTATTTTAACTTGGTAAATTTTTTGTTGTTGAGATTAAAATTAAACATTTTTTTCTGAACTTGTGATAAATACAAGAGT
Source organism: Trichopoda pennipes (assembly GCA_030448955.1). NCBI lineage: Eukaryota > Metazoa > Arthropoda > Insecta > Diptera > Tachinidae > Trichopoda > Trichopoda pennipes. The sequence goes on from JASKUP010000033.1 coordinate 2,571,237, forward strand.
TTAACTGCATGTTCAAACTTATTTTCATTTTGCTAAAGACATTTTCGTTTTACGCCATTAATTCAAGCACTATTTGAAATGCAAAATTTTGTTTGCTTTTATACTTACAAACACATACATACGCCGATATAACTTTATGTCTAAGGATATGTATACTATAAATTATTGTGTAAATCACAGCGTCCTTACGAGTAGTGTAATAGCTGTTGCTGTAATAGTTGTAATTTTCTCTTGTGTTGCTGTTATGTATTTTGTTTTTTGTCATTTTATTATATTCTACTTTTAATATTTTACATCTTTTCTTCTCATCATATAATTCTTGTTGAAGTTGATTTTATTGTTAAAAGATGGGTTAAATACTCTATGATACACTTGAATGCATTTCATTTTACAGAATAATGACTATTGCCTAAATGTGAAGGGATTGTAAGTGTTTGAGTGTGTGAAATACTTAAGATGGAATTGATTTTATATATATATATATATATATGTGTGTGTGTGTGTTGGTAGAAGGCGCTGCTATCATAGTAAATTTTCTTGCAAATGCCATGATTTTCTTCTGATTAAAATCAAATTTGTTTTATTGGTCGTATGTAAATAAAATTTAGTTGTGTTGGAAGGATTTTGGTCTAACTAGTGTATGCATGTATAATGGGTATATACAAACACATGTACATTAATTTTCTATTCCGGAAGAAAAATAAATTAAAGAATTTCTTTAGATTATTTGATAAATACTTAATGCCAATGATTTTAACAAAATACAATTCCGTTCTTAATATTTATTTCCAAAAATAATCGTAAGTTTTAGAGTAAACTAACAGGAAATAATTATAATTGTATATTTCGAGAGTCTTATATAAATTATTTAAAATAGTTAAACATTTTTAGAATTATTTTCAATATCAAGCGAAGCTCGTATATAAGAGATGAAGATCAGATATTTTACACTTCTTACCTTATCACTTCTCTGATATTACCTTATTACGCAAAAGGTGCAAGGTGCAGGGATCAAGGGTATATTGGGAATTTTTCCTTTTCATTTTTTAACAGACTTTCTCCACTGGACGACCAGCAAACGGGTTCTATTATTTGAAAATATAAGACCACCTTTTAATTGTAGCAAATCTTAAACTTTGGCTCAAGTGCATCGTAAGCGTAGATCATAGTGCATAGTATGAGAGACTTCCTTATACATTTTGATTTCTTTAATGATCACCAAGAGTTATTCACAATTAATCAAATAAGTTGTCTATTATGTTTGCCGCAAGAGAGTTGCATTACGAATAATAAAGTATAAAACATTTACACATAATTAAAAACAGACTTCCTCTTACCATGTTCATGATAGCATCTCATAATAAGCCGTGCATAATGTTAACAGCAGAAATATGTTTTTCTTATTATACTCGTAACTGGTACTACTCACCATATTTACCAGCTATATCTAACAGTATTGTGCCTAATTTTGTAGACTTCAAAAACGAATGTAGTTCTGGTCACTTTTGTAGGCTTACAAACTAGGGAAACGTCAGTTTTAATAATTGGCTACTAAAATTGATTAGTGGCTGGCTGTTCTCACAGCTACCTTAACCGCCTGGCAATAAAAAAAAAAAAAGTGACTGCAAGAAGATAAATTTCCTAGCTTCAGTGCCGCGTTACTGCTACCAAAAACCAAACTTATCTTGAAGAAAATAGTTTAGTATTTGAGAGCTTTGTGCTGTATAAGCTATTTAGTTCACAATAGCGAACGACCATGGAGCAAAAGAAGAGGAATTAGTGGGAATAAGAAAAATAAAATAAACAATACTCTTCCATCACTTAGAATGCCATCGCAGGCATGCCATCGCTATTGTTAAATAGGCCATAAATAAATATAAAAAAATGTTCTGCATTTCATTTATTTGTTCTTTAATGGCATAAATATAAATCACATCTACAATCATTGAAATTATTATTCCATAAATGATTTTTTCAAGCATAAGGTCTTTAAAATAAATTATATTTTTTTTAGCATTTCGCCACACCATTTGGTGGCGTTTCAGCAAAATAATGGTGAATTAACAATTTTAACTGCAATATTTATGTAAATATCCTCATAAAAACTTTAACTAGTGCTCTCATGATCAAATTAGACACCAATTTTTTTAACTTTTTCTCAAACCCGATAAATTTGGGTAATAGTGTTCTTGGTGATAATTTGCTGTTTCCCAGTAAACTCAATGTGATGTAATGTTAACGAATTTTTCAATAAATTCAAATGCTACAGGGCCGGATAATATACACTCAAAAAAATTCTCCCTTAATAACTGGTGTCTCCCTTAATTACTGTTTTGCCGCCATTTTGGTAAACTTTAGTCTTGACGGTTCATATTTGGCAGTCGTGAAGTAGACACGTGTCAAATTATTATGGAAAAATATTCGATAAACCAACGTGTTTTATCAAAATCAATCATCGATTACTGTGACGATGAGAAAGTTACACACTTTTTATCATGTAGCGAATTATTTCGAAGAAGGTAGGTGCCCCTGTAGGCTAGTAGGTAATGTGCTAGCTTGTGAGTATGGGGGTTGTGGGTTCGATTCCCAACGAAGACCTTGATTTTTGTTCACTACAAAAATAAAAATTGACTGTTGGTGGAGCTGCTCAGCGATAAAGGCTTTTAGTCACTGGTCGTTGTGCTGTCTTATACTGCAGTTAATTTTCGACTATCCTTCTCCTTTCACCACCTGTTTCATCTCTTCTCTATCCCTTTCCTAAAGAATGTAGCACGTTACGTGACTAAATAGGCATTGTTGCCTGAAGGGCTAATTCTCTTTAATAAAAAAAACAAAAAAGAAAGAGGGTCGGTAAGTGATAGGCCCAAGCATGTCTTCAGAGAAAAACTTTGGCCACAATTTTGCACAAGGAATGCGTTTGTTTCCATATAAGTTCAGTTCATACAAGACCTTCTTTCACAAGACCATTTATGCCGCCGAACATATGCAAATAGGATGTTACAGCTCGTCCATGACAATCCCGATTTTCATGAAAAAATCGTAATTAGTGACGAGGCACATTTTCATTTGAATGGATATGTGAACAAACAGAATAGTCGATTCTGGAGATTGGGAAACCCTCATATTATTCAGCAGTCACCTTGCATCCATTTAAAGTAACAGTTTGGTGTGCAATTTGGTCACTACACAGCATTGGACCATACTTCCTTGGAAATGAAAACGGCGTAATGTTAACTGTGAATGGGGAGCGATATCGTAATATAATTGAAAACTGCTTTAACGCCACAACTGCATGTTTTGGGTTTAATTAACATGTGGTATAAACAAGACGGTAATACGTCGCTTACAGCGAGTGTTACAATGTAATTACTGCAAGATCTCTATTCACAACAAGTTATTTCAAGAAATGGTGATGTTGATTGGTCTCCACGGTCGCTTGATTTGACTGCTCTGGACTTCTTTTCTTGGGGATATCTGAAAAGCAAAGTATATGCAAATAAACCAAAAACGCTGGAGCAACTCAAACAAAATATTCGTGATGAAATTAATGAAATACCGCGTGAAACGTGTGAAAATATATAGTGCAAAATGTGCTCAAAAGGACTCGCTTTTGTGAGGCTTACAGAGGCGGTGATTTATTAAATTTCTTCACAATTTTATAAGATTGAATAGCGTATAAGTTAAAATATTTAAATCTGATAACTTTTCAGGAAAGATCGCTATAAATTGTACAGACAGCGAAAGGCCCAATATAAGCTAGTAAGCAAAAAATCGAATAATCAAGTGTGCACCCTACTAATGCCAACTACATTAATCAATTCGTAGTCGTATTTAATAGGCAAAAAGAGATTTCTGACGTTGCCTTAAATTTAGCTCTTAAAATTATCAATTTCAAATATGTATTTTCATTGAACTTTGGCATATGACTGCAAAGAATACTCTTATTAAGAGCTAAGGGACATACCCATTGTAAATTCTTTCTTTTGGGGGGAGGATCCTTTTTCTAACTTTTACTGCCACAGATGCAGAGGGAGACCCTTTTCCGAACTTTATTGCCATAAATGCTAGTTTGATATAATAAATTTTATGCTTAAATAATTTATTTCATTTTACGTTATTGATTTAATGTGAACATAAGTTACTTTTCGACACATATGCATAAACGATTGTATGTGTTTGCATAATATCGTTGTTAATTTTTCTGTTATATTTGAATAAAACTAGATAAATTACTTGAAAAAACCACAACTAATAAATGACCTGGAAAATTATAAAATTTAAAATTTAACATAACAACAACTACAATAGCAAGAAGATTATAATAAAATTTCGAAAAACCTTTAACAATAGACAAGTAATGTAACGTAATAACCCTTAGATTGGGCAATTAAAATTAAATGACCAACCAACACATTCAGTGTGCTTGAAGAAAAAAACAAAAAAAAAAAAATAAAATTATATAAATTTAACTACTGAAAATTTGTAAATGAAATTGACAAGTATACACATATTTACAGAAAATAATGTATGCTTAACACATGTAGAAATTTTCGCTTCTATTGCTTTTTTTGCATTTCGATATGAATTTGACTCACGTATTTATATAGTAGGAATTAATATTTAATTTTTAAACTTAGATAGTTTGCCTTAGTTACTCAATTCGTATATGGTCGATAAGAAAGCGTAAAGTAATTTCTTAAGAAGTTCTTTTAGATTATTTTACTTTCTTTTAGACTATAATACTGTGTGAACTCGGAAGGAAATTCTGTGCAAATAATGCACAGATTTTTTAATACATTTCGAAAAGGAAAAACATCAGTCATACTTTATCGACTTAAGTAATTTTTGGGAAGCCTTCGTCCTTGGTCTAGATTTTGATTAAGAATAAGATTCTATTTTTTATGTAATGACATTTGAAGTACCTGTACCCTGCCAACCTGTTTAGTTATACACCTTGTATGCATGTGTGTGCCTCAATATACAAGATTATATTTAAGAGTATTTTAATTGTTGATAAGAAATTCTCCATTACTGCAGCTATTCGAATTTGTTTACTTACATTAGGGTATATAAGTTAATAACTTATTTATTTATTTCATAGGTCGCAATTCAATTGCTGACACATTCCCAAAAAAGGTTCAATCCCCTCTTTCGCAATTCACTTGTTAACATACTTCCATTTACTATTTTTAAAACTCAATCCCCTCTGTCGCAATCAAATTGCTGATACCTCTCTGCTTGTTACCTTTTTTTATCGTATTCGCCTAAAGCGCTGACGTTGCATTCAACATGATGATTGCTGGTCGATAGCTATAATATTAAGTAGTTATTAAAATAAAATTGTATTATTAAAAAACGTTACGAATAAGAAGACATAGTCTTCCGTAATAAATTAAAATACTAAGTTTAATAAAGATATAGAGGACATAGTCCTCTGTTTAACAAAATAACTTAAGTTATATTAATAATAAATAATAAGGTAAATAAAGATATAGAGGACATAGTCCTTTCTTTTTAAAAACCTAAACCAACTAAAATATTATTAGCTTATATGTTCATTTATTATTTGTTTTTTCTTTTACTTAAGAAAACACTTATTTGCAGGCGTAATGAAATTTTATTTTGCAAAATAATAAATTTAAACCGTCACACGCTGGGAATTTCGCGGAAAAAAGTCAAATTGTCAACATACTATTCATGCAATATTCAATGATTTTTTGAAATTTTAGACTAAATAGTATAATCAACTCAAAAAGAATTACTCCGATCTAACTGCTAGTTTTTTATAGCCGTCTTAAGCTCAGTACTTGTATGTTTTACTGAACCAACTTAATTTAAACCTAAGAATTTCAAAACGAATATTATTTTATTATGTGAGCTAACGTTTTATATTTTATTTTTTATTTAAAGTAGGATATTTCAGTATACTAAAATTGAAAAAGTAAACTCTGCAGAGGCTTAAGTTTTTTTTTGTTTGCTTATTTTTATAAACATATAAAAAAAATCCCTTTTTTTTCTTCAAAAATTGGACCTGCAATTTTAGCTATACTTTCCTGCAGTTAGAAATCACCGCTAATATATTGCCTTATATCTCTTTTTACATTTTTAATCAATTTCAAGTGCCACCAGGTGCCACCTATTAATTTGTTGTTTTACACAGTACAACATTTTTCAGCTGATTGATTCGCAACTCAATTGTGAAAAGGCCCTTTTGTTTAACATAACTCAAGAACCACGAGTCGGATTTTACTTAAACAAATTTAGAAAAATCAAAAATTATAAGCACTTTCATCTGTTTATATAACGTTTTGCTACATAAGCAACAGTTTCGTAGTTATAAATAAATGTATGAAAAAAATATTTTTTGCGTAATGAGTTAAGCTTTTTTTTTTAATTCATAAAAAATCCAAAACAGTAAAAAAGTCCTATTACTTTCACATAAGTCGTATAACCTATGAACAAAATGAGATATATCTCATGATAATCGATGAACGTGTTTCGCTTTTATGAACAATTAAGTAAAGGTATGAATTCAAAAAATTTGCTCGAGATATGCACAAATTTATGTCTCTCTGATTTCTATACGACATCAGTTGTACCACTTAAATTATCATTAAGTGGTGACATAAATAAATTAGTATGAAACAACAATTAACCTTCTTCCATACAGTATTGTAGAAAATAACAGTTTGCATACGTTAAAGAGACACCTCAAGTTATACGAGAAGAAAAGAGTCGATGAGAAGATATCTCAACTAAAAGAATTTGAGTACAGTGAATAATCTAAAACTTAACTTTAAAACTTTAAAGTAAAACATGAATTATATTTTACAATGATTGACGGCAAGACAGCACAATCACTAACAGAAACACCAGCTGCATCTTCTTGTCTCATTTATGGAGCCATAACATCTAAGAAGAATTAAATCCAAATAGTTCAAGCTATTATCGTAAATGAACAAGCAATTTGGTATGTTACCACTTCGTGCGCCTATTAAGCTGATGTTGAATTTAAACGTGTGACAGTCCACTCAAAAGAAGCCCAAAAATGTTTGAAAAAGCGTAAACTTAGAGAGAAAATTGAAATACAGGTTATCAACCTGTTAAGTAAGGCTCTGGTACGACAAATTCAGGAAATACGTTCTGAAGGTTCTTTACGAATCTTGCATTGATTTCCAAAGCACGGATCTAGATGAAAACATATCCAAGAGGTTTTCAATAATTCTCGAAACTATAACAATCGCCGAGGTAGTAGATCCAAAACAATTTGGTGATTTTTTTCTTGAGACAGCAAAAGGGTTTGTTGCATTGTACGAGCGGTACAATATCCCCCATCTACACTTCACAAAATTCTGACTCATGGCAAGGATATAATTGAAAAGTATAGTTTTCCTGTAGGCCTACTATCCGAAGAGGCCTAGGAAAGTCGTAACAAAGACTATAAATAATATTGCCTTAGACACTGCAGAAAATGCAACGAACGAAGATATTATGCACAGAACGATGGTAACATCAGATCCCATGATTTCACATTTGACGCCTTCATTTAGCCAGAAAAAGCATAGTGTTATAAGGGAAGAAGTTAAGGCTCTTTTAGAATAATAAATTAAAAATTAAAAAAAAATCATTTAAATTTTTTTGTTAGTTATGGCTTTTTACATTGCAGGTAGCGATCGACATTTCTCTAACTTTCTTTATTTTGATTACTTTTGTGTATTACTTTATAAATAAAACTAAATTTGTGATGAAATCACTACATTTTCTGACAAATATATTTTTTTCCTCACCTCCATACAAAAATCCCCAGTGTACGTCATTAAGATAATTCGACTTTAATATAAACAAAATAGTTTAGGAATATTTTATTTCCCCACATATAAAAAATTATTTTCTAACATCTTTTATTTTTTTAGTCAATCTTGCTAGTCATATATGTAAAGTTTGTTGGCCAAGTTCCGGTCCTCTGTTCACTTCACTGTTATTGACTAGAGAACAGAAAAATTAGCGGTAGAAAATTATATATGACTCAATATAATGACACTTTAGCCAAATTTAGCTATTTCTAAAAAAAAAAAAATTAAAAATAAAATTAATAGAAAAAAAACGGTTTACAAATCAATATTAAAATAATGACCAAATTATCTTATCAGTTCCTACTGGTTAAATAAATAAATTGCAAGCTTTACCTTTGCTGTGGTTATAAACAAATCAATATCTATTGCCAAAGAAATTTAATTTATTTAGGAAGAAAAATTACTTTACATTAATACATCTACAAATATTTGAAAATCTGAAGTTAATTGAATTATGGTCACCTAGTGTTCGAAAAGAAATGTATATTCATCCATAACAACCATACTTGTATATGGTTCTATTGCCTTACCTTTACAAATAACAAAAATATGCTAATAATATCAAATTGTGGTTATTTACCAAAATTCGATCTTTTTTATAACATTCTTAATACAATGGTGTTCTTGTTTGTGTTGTTGTATATGGTTTTAGTGAATTCAGGTATTAACCAGATTTGGTATGCAATTGTTAAATCAAATGTCATCTTCAATTTCAAATTCAATTATAAACCTCGTAAATTGGCATGAGTTAACAAATAAAACAAATTGTCTCTTTGGTGAAAATACTGACGTTACATTGCAGGGGATGAAGAATAGAATACAATGGTACAATTTTAGGATTATTTCTATAGAGATTTTTGGGGTAGAATTTACGGGTGTGTTACGGGTGTTTGTGCGACAAAAATGGGTAAAATATTGTTGCATGCTACTCCAGTGACAATGACCACTCTCTCTTAAAATTAATAGAAAATAAAAAGGAATTTAGTGCAAGGCAAAAATCCTAACACCTTTCACACTTAAACTTATTTCGTCTATTTTGTTATAAAAAAAGACTCAAGTTAATATTTTAAAATTTTCTAAAGTATTAACTTACAGTATAAAAATATCAGGTTTTTCATCAAGAAGTTTGTTTTTAAATTGTGGCAACAGCAACAACGTAATAGTTTTGACATTTAGTTTTTTGACGTATTCGTAGTAGATGCATTGGGCAATTGTTACAATAAATTCAATTTCGCACGATAATCGCCATAAAATAATTAAAATCCACTATGAAAATGGTGGTTCTGTTAAAGTTACATTTCTTAAAATTGCAATATTATCGTCCTTCTGAAATCGCTATTAAGAATTTGGTCGTTAAATTTGAATCGACAAGCTCGATACAAAATGTACGAACACCAACGTCGACCGTGAGCCACAGTTTTGAACCTCGAGGTTCCCAACATTTGAGGTTATCCAAAACCACCACATGGATTTATTTTGAAGCCTTACAAGGTTACACTGGTGTAGGTATTAAAGCCTAACAACCATTTAAATCGCCATAGATACGCTCCATTCATTCAGGAACAAACGGCTGGTTTTTCTGAAAAAATGATTTTTTCAGAGGAAGCCCGTTTTTACTTGTCGGGGTATGTCAGCAGGCAAAGTTGCAGCATTTGGGCTTCTGAAAATCCTAGAGCGATTATTGATAAGCCTTTGCATGCTAAACGTGTCACTGTATGGTGCGCTATGTGATTTGACGGTTTTTTTTCGAAGATGAGCCTGGAAATGCGGTAACGAGAAATGTATTACGTTATTGCGAGATGCTAACAACTTAATTTTGCCCTATTATTTACGACATGAATATCACTGACATGTGGCTTGAACAGGATGGTGCCACATGTCACATAGCCAATGAAATGATAAATCTATTGCAAACCAAATTTCCCGATCGCATAATTTCACGACAATCAGCAGTTAAGTGGCCAGCCGGATCGTATTACTTAACATCACTAGGTTATTTTTTGTGGGGCTATGTTAAGCACATAATCTATATGCAGTCAATCAAATCGATTTCAGCCTTAAAACTCAAATTTTTGCAACAAATTAACATCAAATCTTTCCAATAGTTACATTTTTGTGTTTATATTCCTGACGATGACTACTTGTCTTTGAAAATAACATCGTGACTTTATGAAGAAAAAAGAAAGCATTTTATTTTTTTGCAGTAACGGAACTGAACAAACCCTCCCGGGATCGATATGTAAAAATTGCTAAACACACCTGTGAATTAATTAACAGCTAAATGTACCCTCAGTTAAAATATCCACAGCATAAGGCATCTCATTAAATTAAGAAAAAATTATCTAAATAACTTGAAATATAATTACGTTTAAGAGTAAATAAAAAAAGAGACAAAGATAATATAACGATTGTAATAAATTGCACGCTCGTGAATCAGTTTGGCTTATTTAAAGGTGCTGGCGACAATTAATCAGCAGAAACACTCCAGCGAAAGGTGCCCTATGCAAGTTAGTAGGTAGTGTACTAGTTTGTCAGTATGGGGGTTGTGGGTTCGATTCCCTTGGTTTTTTTTTCACTACAAAAATAAAAATTGACTGTCGGTTGGGCTGCTCAGCGATGAAGGCATAGTCACTGGTCGCTGTGCTGTCTTTATACGGCAGTTAATTTTCGACTCTCCTTTTACTTTCATCATTTGTTTCATCTCTTCTCTATTCCTTTCCTAAAGAATGTAGCACGGTACTTGGCTGAATTGGCATTGTTGCCTGAAGTGCTACTTCTCTTTTTATAAAAAAAAGGTGAGCTAGATTTTAATTTTAGATCCACTTTTAGAAATTCCTAGCTAGGGGTAGATAATTAATTGTCAATTAGAACACGGAGATAATCCGTTTCTAAATTTGAACCCCGTTTTCAGTGACATCAATGGGTGGTGCTAATACTCAGGGGCTAACTTGTCTACAAGGCTACGAAATTCAATATCTCCACAAAGATTGACTACCACCCTGCAACAAAATTGGGGCGATCACCATACTTCCCAGCCGTAAATGAAACGAAGTACTTAGACAATAACCGATGACGCACATATGACTTCGTAAGCGAAGCATCTAAGTACTTACTATGTAATACAGCTGTAATCGATGTTTAAAATTAGTATACAAAAACTATTTTTTAATATATTATTATATAATATTTCCTTTTCTTGGATGTTCGTGTAAAAGTTTGCGCTGCATTTCGGTTTGTAATGTGGGCAATTTTGTGGTAAGTATTATTGCACTTTAAGAAATTAAATGCACCATAATGATAAAATGCATTAACAGTAAAATAAATAACAAATGTTATTAGGTCACATACATTCCACATTTATACATATAGACTTCAAAGCGAACTATGCATTATTCTTTTAATTACAAAATCATTGCAATAGTGGCACCACACGTTAACCATACCTTACATGCGCAAGTAAATTTGTAATTAACGTTGCTTACTACTCCACTTACGATGTAAACTGAATTGTAGTGGCACTTGATGACTTCGTCGCTTACTTTGTAAGCGAGAGCGCACCGATTAAACAGCCTATGACACTTCTATGTTAAATGTAAGTGGCGAAATAAGCGAACGCATCACCACTGACTACCACTTAGTATAGCTTATGTAATCGCTTTTGTAATGTATACTTTTACAGCCGGGTTACTGCTTATGTACCTGTTCTTTATATAAGGGATCGAATATTATCAAATGCGTATCGAGCTTTAAACTAAACTGTAACTCGAAAACTAACTTAAGTCAATTATTTTTTTCCAAATTAAACTAATTGCTATGTACCTTCAGCGGTGCTCTGATGTGTTAGTGATAGACATAAATGCACAAATGATGATCTTTATTCGAGTTCAACAACCACCCAAAAAAATATTTTAGCTAGCTGTCAATGCTTATGATTAGAACATTTATATATGGCTGATCCCCATTTTTCGGATGGATTATAAGGAGGTTGGTTAAGGTAAAAATATCATCGGCATGGTAAATAAATGTCTGGTCGTTATTAAATATACTCCTTGAATCATTGTATGACTATGACGTCACCAACTAGATGCTTCAACAGCCGATTTCAATTTTAATTTCTTTTTAACGAGTTTAAGAACTAATTTTTCATTTACTGAGGGATCACAAATGAAAAACTCAGTATCTTTTAGTGTGACCTGTGTAACCACTTATAACAGGCAGTATACAGCTCTGTATACAACGGGGAATTATTCACTAAACAACGCTTTATGCTATCATCGAAGCGAGAGTTTGTCATTTGTTCAAATGGTTTGTTGTCACCTGAATCTATTTCGAACGTATCCAAGAATAATATCTACGTGAAATTAGGAATATTTTAATTGAGAAATTCATAAGTTTTTTATTTCTTTAAGCGGCAGTCCACAACGGTTTTGCAGGCACCGAGTTCGCCGACAAAACTGTAACGTCTGTAATGTGATCACCTTTTCATTTATATTTAAATATTAATTACAGAGATAAAAAATAAATTCATTTAAACTCCTAGTATAAATCAATTAACAGCAGCCGGATGACTGTTAACGATCTAACATCATTATATAAAACAGATTTGATCACGTTAAACTTACTGTCCTCAAATTTGGTCATATAATTTTTAATAGACATTTAATATATATATTTTATCTTACTATATTTGTAACATAGAATATTCCAACACACTTCATATCCTTATAGTGTCCTTATTTTAACTCAAAATATCTCCTCCCGAATACACCATTAAACAACCTGTTAATAGTTTTTGAACTCCTCAAGAGAATTAATTTATATCGTAAAATATTAATATTAGCATTTCATCTATGCTAATCTTAAATAATAAGAAAATGTACCTATTATTCTGTTATTGCCAAACTGTAGGCCTACGCACACTGGGGATTTTTGTATGGAGGTGACGAAAAAAATATATTTGTCGAAAAATGTAGCGATTTCATCACAAATTTAGTTTTATTTATAAAGTAAAACACAAAAGTAATCAAAATAAAGTCAGAGAAATGTAGATCGTTGTAAGTAACTTACATAACTAACAAAAAAATTAAATTATTTTTTTTATTATTTATTTATTATTTATTTTAAATGTATTTTTAATTTATTATTCTTCGTCGCTTATAACACTATGCTTTTTCTGGCTAAATGAAGGCGTCAAATGTGAAATCTTGGGATCTGATGTTTTACCATCGTTCTGTGCATAATATCTTCTTTCGTGGCAATTTGACTGCATTTTCTGGAGTGTCTAAGGCGATATTTTTTATAGTCTTTGTTACGACTTTCCTGAGTCTCTTCGGATAGTAGGCCTACAGGAAAAATACACTTTTCAATTATATCCTTGCCATGAGTCAGAATTTTGTGAAGTGTAGGTGGGGGATATTGTACCACTCGTACAGTGCAACAAACTCTTTTGCCGTCACCAAATTGTTTTGGATCTACTACTTCGACAATTGTTATAGTTTCGAGAATTATTGAAAACCTCTTGGATATGTTTTCATCTAGACCCGTGATTTCGGAAATCAATGCAAGATTCATAAAGAATCTTCATGACGTATTTCCTGAATTTGTCGTACCAGAGCCTTACTTAACAGGTTGATAACCTGTATTTCAATTTTCTCTCTAAGTTTACGCTTTTTCAAACATTTTTGGGCTTCTTTTGAGTGGACTGTCACACGTTTAAATTCAACATCAGCTTAATACGCGCACGAAGTGGTAACATACCAAATTGCTTGTTCATTTACGGGAATAGCTTGAACAATTTAGATTTTATTCATCTTGGATGTTGTGGCTCCACAAATGAGACAAGAAGATGCAACTGGTGTTTCTGTTAGTGATTGTGCTGTCTTGCTGTCAATCATTGTAAAATATAATTCATGTTTTACTCTAAAGTTGCGATTATTCACTGTTAACTCAAATTCTTTTAGTTGAGATATCTCATCGACTCTTCTCTTTTCTTCTCGTATAGCTTGACGTGTCTCTTTAACGTATGTAGTGTTCCACAATACTGTATGGAAGAAGGTTAATTGTTGTTCCATACTAATTTATTTATGTCATCACTTAATGATAATTTAAGTGGTACAACTGACGTCATATATAAATGTGAGTTAGAAATTTGTGGATATCTCGAGCAAATTTTTTAAATTCATACCTTTACTTAATTGTTCATAAAAGCGAAACGCGTTCATCGATTTTCATCAGTTGTTTATAGGTTATACGACTTTATGTGAAAGTAATAGGAATTTACACTTTTGTTACCGTTTTGGTAACAAAAATTATTTTTTTTCTACATACATTTATTTATAATTTCGAAACTGTTGCTTATGTAGCAAAACGTTATATAAACAGATGAAAGTGCTTAAAATTTTTGATTTTTCTAAATTTGTTTAAGTAAAATCCGACTCGTGGTTTTTGAGTTATGTTAAACAAAAGGGCCTTATCAGAATTGAGTTGCGAATCAATCAGCTGAAAAATGTTGTACTGTGTAATGCAACAAATTAATTGATGGCACCTGGTGGCACTTGAAATTGATTAAAAATCTAAAAAGAGATTAGAGGCAATATATTAGCGGTGATTTCCAACTGCAGGAAAGTATAGCTAAAATTGCAGGTCCAAATGTTTGAAGAAAAAAGGGATTTATTTCATATGTTCATAAAAATAAGCAAACAAAAAAAACTTACATCTCTGCAGAGTTTATTTTTTTCAATTTTAGTATACTGAAATATCCTACTTTAAATAGAAAATAAAAGGAAAAACGTTAGCTCACATAATAATAAATAATATTCGTTGTGAAATTCTTAGGTTTAAATTAAGTTGGTTCAGTAAAACATACAAGTACTGAGCTTGAGACGGCTATAAAAAAACTAGCACTCAGATCGGCGTAATTCTTTTTGATTTGATTCTACCATTTAGTCTAAAATTTAAAAAAATCATTGCATATTGCATGAAGAGATTGTTGACAATTTGTGCTACGTTGGCATTGCTCATTAAGTATTAACAAATAATTTGTAATTATACTGTTAATAATAAAAATATATACATGAAAAGTGAAGTATAATTGGATCGAAGAATAGATTTTTAATTTTTTGTAATTATCCCAAAATAATATAGTAATTATAACCATAATATTAAAGTATAGCCAAAGAATGAATATAATGAAGAAATAGTGTATTTAAACATTTTTTTATCGGTTCATTGATTTGTTTCGAAGCTATCGTTTCAGTAAAAGACCCTAATAGCCTGTTTCCACGACCCTTTGAATCTCGTGTTTCGCTCTCTGAAGCAAGTTTATGAATCATGCTGTTTACACGACTCATTTATCTGCTTCGATTTGACAGTTGTTATTAAACAGACAAACATAAGTTGAAAAACAATAACAACAGTTAAAAAACAACAGAAGATATATAGCATTAAGTATAATTTTTTTGCTATCCATTTTTTTTAATTTTAAAAAATTAAAATTAGTTAACACACCCACAAAACAATTATATTTTTTAAGTTTTCACTTTTAACTTTGTTTTGTTTGTAATTTTTCTTTGTTTACAAAAATGTTTAATTTTGATAACCAGTGCAGATAAACTTAAAAATTAGAGAAGAGAGGATTTTTCTTTGATTCGCAGCTAGACTCAATATGAATCTACCAGCTTCGTTCTCAAAAATTTGTATGACGAAGCAGCAGATAGAAGGCGCGATATTTTAAACAGTTTTTAAAAATGTTTTCTTTTTTTTAAGTTTTAATAGGTCGTATTTTCTTAAACAAAATCGGCCATTGTGGTTTTCATTAAAATTGTTGAAATCTGTTGTCTACTAAAATATTCTTCAATGAATAAAAGCAAAAAAATTCCAGTTTTGAAATCACTTGCTTATTAACGCAAAAGATTTGTCAGAGTTTAAAAGACAAATTGTGAGGACAAGTAGCAGCTCGATTTTAAATTTTTATTTAAATAATATAAGACTCTGCTATTTGATCGAAATAAGAATAAGAACATTTTTCTCTCCATTGCTATTAAAATCAAACGATTAAGCATTGTAATGCTTCTTCGACAAAAATCGGCGAACAAACTTTTATTTTATTTTTGAAGCACAACTAATATTTTCAGATTTTAGTTTATTAAATTTATGATAAGTTTTTAGGTAACAAATGTATGTTATTACCAGGCATAACTATAACAACTTTTATATAAACAAAATAATCAAACACTATCGGCTGTATGCATAAAAAACGCTTACTTGAGCTTTAAAGTACACGTTAGTTAACAAACACTTGAAGGCTAACAAGCGTTTGTTAAAAAATGGTATTTAAAAACAGTACTTTAGCTAATGCATGCTTTAGTAAAATTAGTATTTTGATTCTGGCAATGCCACTGTTTTCAGTTGTCACTTTGTAGTTAACGATGTATAAAAATGAATATTATTTATCCGGATAGTTAGATCCATAAAAAATGTTTTAATTATTTTCAGCAAAATCAACATATTTTCCTTTTTTTTTAATCTTTTTAATAAAAAGCAAAGAACCCAAAAAAGCTCAATTAGCAAGGCTTACGAAGAACTTACAAAGGATTTGTTCATATTGAAAAACTACGTATTTGGATAACGAGCTTTGTTTTGAATGTATGTACATCAATAGAACTTTTGTTTTAAATATTTAATTATAATTATATTTTTGTAAAATATAAAATAAAGATGTAAAAATGTTTTATATTGAATGCCATGTTATGCTTTAGTTTTTATCATTATTTGTATACTACAATTTGTTTTTAATAAGCATTTTTAAAAATTTTTGGAATAACAAAGTACAACTGTCGATTGAGCCGTTTACATTGAAAGTGGCATAAGTCAAAACTGAACAGTTTTTTTTTTCATTTTTAATAAATTTGAAATTAATAAGTTTTTAAGTTGAGAAGTTTGAGATTTGTTTGAGAGGAGTGTTGATAATTAACGTTATAACAAAAATGTTTATTTTGAAAGTGGTGTAAGTCGCTGTACACAGGACATTAATTACGGAGCTTAGTGTGAAAGAAATTTAAACATGTAATAAGTGTGTGTGAAGTATTGTTGTGATTATCGGACTTGTTTTTATTAGTACGAAAGAAGAATGCAGTTTACTGAACTATATTATAGTGATACCTAATATACTACACTTAATTAACATTATAAAAAAAAACACTACATAACTTATTTTCTATGTAACCAACCTGTTCCATTTTTATTTTATTTTATTTTATTTTATAGATTGATCTTTAAATTTAACTAAAATGAAGAATTGGGACAATAAAACAAGCATTTGGATAGTGCAACGCTTTCACGCTTTAGAGTCCGTAGTTTCCGTCCAAAGAGAATATAGGCGCACCTTTGGTGGCACTCCTGCTAGCAGGTAGACTATAATGAGGGCCGTGAAGAATTTTGCTGAGCGGGGCACAATCGCAAGAAGGCCGTATCCTCGAGATCTCTCAGTTTGGACACCAGGAAACTATTGATGCTGTAGCTGCTGCCATACAATCCAATCCTCGAGTTTCGACAAGGAGCTTATCTGCTGAAATGGGTGTCAGCAGACAGTCACTGTAGACAATTTTGCACCACGATTTAAATTTATTTCCATATAAGATTCAATTAACAAACAAACTGAACCTAAGAGGCTTTCCGTCGAAGAATGAAAACGTCTTGAACTGCATTTTTATGTCTAACGAGCCAGGTTTTGATTTAAATGGCAATATTAACAAACAAATTTGTCGAATATGGAGTAATTCTAATCCACAGATACTCCATCAGATGCAATTACATCCACTTCGCCCCACAGTATGGTGTACAGTTTCTTCAAGGCTCATTGTCGGGCCTTACCTTTTCGAAGAAAACGGTCTTATTGTTACGTTCAATGGAGACCGTTACTTAAAAATGTTGAAAGAATTTTTCTTTCTAGAATTGCGCCGAAAGAGAATCTCTTTCAACTTTGCTTGGTTTCAATAAGATGGAGCAACTTGTCACATAGCCATTGCGGAAAAAATTCCCCAATAAACTGATTTCAAGAAACTCTATACTCCGCTGGCCTCCCAGATCTCCTGAACTAACTGCACCTGATTTTTTTTATAGGGTTATTGCAAAGAAGAAGTTTACAAAAAAAAAAGGCAAAAAATTTGGATTATTTAAAGCAATTGGTGTAATTCCCGCTGCAACACTCCAGGCAGTAATGAATAACTTTTTGATAAGATGTCGCACATGAGTCAGCGAGGGTAGATGCCATTTGAATTCCAGTGTTTTCAAAACTTCATGAATTACTTGAACAAAAATTTATTATTTTTCAAATGAATTACTAAAAAATAAATTACATAAACTTTACAAAAAGTTATTTGAGTTTCTTAATGTGGGAAAATTGATCAGCCACCCGATATTTGAAACATAATCGATAGTCTATAATCACTTAAATAAAGAAAAATAATTATCGATTAGATTTCATTCCCCAAAAACTTTTAATTTACAGTACAAGATCAAAATTTTAATAAAGTCAAAAACTAGCACAATCCATTACTCTTACGTACACATTGCCATTTCGTTATTCTTAGCTTAGTTATTCTACGCGGCTTTTGCATACGAATCTGTTAGACGTTTTTTACGCTTCAGCAATTATAGATTTATTTTATCTTCGTAATCAGTACTTCATAAGTAGCAGTACACAGACAGACACACACACACAAGCAGTGGAAGGTTCAAAACTTGGTGCTACTACCAAAGAGGAAGAAACCACCCGAAGAACCGTCCTCGTACCGCCCTATATACTTTCTGGACACACTGGGCAAGATACTTGAACTTGTCGTCTACGAAAGACTACTGGCGATGACAGAAGCGTATGGTACATTATCAGAGCATCAACGTCATTAAGTAGATAGTAGATCTGGCAACAAAGGTCACTCAAGGGAATATGTGGAGGTGGGGAACCCAAGAATATTGTGCACTAGACACGCTGGATGTCGGGAATGCTGTTAATTCAGCGGACTGGACCCACATACGGAGATACCTCATCAACATGGGTACACCTTCTTACCTTTTGAGGATAGTAATGGAATACTTGGACAATAGGAAACTTCAGTATTACACCGACGATGACATGAAACAGTACAACATCACGGCAGAGCTCGCCTGGGACCGGTTCTTGGACCACTTCTGTGGAACATAATGTACGACGGGGTTCTACGACTGAACCAGCCTGGAGGAGCGCATGTGATTGGCTTCGCTGAGGATTTGCAATCGTCACAGTTGCTAC
This sequence comes from Trichopoda pennipes, assembly GCA_030448955.1. Classification (NCBI taxonomy): domain Eukaryota; kingdom Metazoa; phylum Arthropoda; class Insecta; order Diptera; family Tachinidae; genus Trichopoda; species Trichopoda pennipes. The sequence continues at coordinate 2,590,377 of JASKUP010000033.1, forward strand.
ACACATAGCAGAGGTCGAGAATTCCACGAACGCGGCAGTGGCTAACATTAGGACCTGGCTGGATACCGCTGGATTGGAGTTGGCCGATCATAAAACGGAGGCCGTCCTTATAAGAAGTCGAAAGAAGTTGGAATATGCAACTTTCCAGATTGGAAACTAGCTAAACAGGAGCCTTTGAAGTATTTTGTTGGACTACAGGCTATCTTTCAAGACACACATTAAGTACGCGGGCAGGAAAGCATCAATGTTACAGGGGGTCTTGTTCCGGATGCTTTCGAATATCGGTGATCCTGGTTATGGACGCAGAATGCTACTGTCGCGAGTAGTCAGCTCGATTATTTTGTATGCTGCCCCAATTTGCGCTGGGGCCCTTAGGATCGTTAGGAACAGGAGAATGATAACATCATTTCATAAGCTTACCGCAATAAGTGTTATAAGCGGCTTTAGGACGATATCTGATGATGCTGCATGCATCTTGGGCGGAATGCCACCTGCTGATATAATGGCAGATGAACTCTAAAGGGTGTTCCTTAGGCGAACTTTGGATCTCAAACGGATGAGGAAAGATCTACATCAATGGCTCTACGGCAGACTAGGTGATACACAGGCGAATTCCTGACATCCTCTCGTGGATATCGTGGCCGATAGGTTATTGTGGTTACCACATTACGTAGTTTCTATCAGGTTATGGAGGCCGCTTCCTGAATATAGCATAGGTATTACTAACCTGGCCCGTGAAGTAGTACCTAACGGTAGTCCCGCAGGGAAAGTAGTGTAAGCGCTTCTCGGAATTGAGTATTTGCGTGCGAATCGTGCATGCTGTTATCCCTTGATAACAGTATCGAGTTATATATCAGGTGAATTTTGACCACAAAGTTCATTTTATTCATCTGAACACTAATAGATGCCCCTGCAGGCTAGTAGGTAGTGTACTAGCTTGTCAATATGGGGGTAGTGGGTTCGATTCCCAACGAAGACCTTGGTTTTTTTCACTACAAAAATAAAAAATTTACTGTCGGTGTGTGTGTGCTGTCTTATTCGGCAGTTAATTTCCAACTATCCTTCTACTTTCACCACCTGTTTCACCTCTTCTCTATCCCTTTCCTAAAGAATGTAGCACGGTACTTGACTAAATAGCCATTGCTGCCTGAAGTGCTACTTCTCTTTAAAAAAAAAACTAATAATTATAAACAAAATAATAATGTTACATACATACATACATACTACATACATTTATAAACACATACCTTTTGCTATTTGGCTTACTTTTATAATTAGCGGTTTTGTCGCCGTATGTCGGTTAACAACATTGTTTAAAAAATATTACTATTACTTTTTTTTGTATTTTTTTTTTTGTTATTAAAATTGCTGCTCTCTTCGGGAAAGGGGGACCTCGATCATAATAAAAAAGTTTAACAATTGTCCGATTGATAACCTACGACACAGACTCAAGCTTCCATTTTTAAGCCTTTAGGCTCAACATTTAACAAGAGATGTGCTTGATGCATTTAGTAGATTCAATATTTATTATTCCTTTAAAGTAAGTACGTCATTAGATATTGTAATGAAAACCTCGCCTTGAGCTAAAGGTTAAATGGTGGTTAATTTTTAGAAAACGATGATTAGAAGCAAACGTACATTTATTGCTTTGTAATACAATAATGATTTGTTTAATTGTTTTTTTTGTTTGCACTTTTTTATGTCATTATGGCAACATTTTTGAACGCATTGTTCAGCAATAAAAGTTGAAATTTAAGTTGTTTGTAGACTTGCGTGTTTGCGTAAACTATTCAATTACAATTCTTAAGCAAATATTTGGATTACGGCTAGTTTGTATGATGGCGGTTTATAATTGTTGAGGGTGAAATTAGTGTAGTAATAAAGGTTATAATACTTTTTACCGTTATCTTTAACAAAGCACTTAAATTTTATTGGAATATAAATAATGCCTGAAACATCATTACATAACGAAATTAAAACTACAAAAACTCGAGCATCACCAAACCTACTTAAAACCTACAATAAATTGACAGTTCAATTTTATTATTAAGAGTTCAATGTTTACAATAAACTTAGCCGTTTATTTTAAAAGTGGCATAAGTCACTTTGCTTTTGTCATCTTTTTTATCTTAAATTGGTTTATAAAATATTTTATAGGGAATATCATGGTAAAATTGAATCCATTGAATTTTTAGCCAATTCACTTAGCCTGTATTTACTTTTCTTTCTGAAACAGATTTTTCTAATGATTGTGTTGAAATAAAATCTTTTTTTTCGACAGGGGGCTACTATTACTATTTTGTCTTTTATATAAGTCAATAATATGCTTTTGAGTTGTGACATTCTTAGATATTTTATATAACACGTAGCAACTTTCTGAGAATAAAAAATAATAAAATAATGCTAATTATATGTAGTATATTAGATATCACTATAATATAATTCAGAAACCTGCACTATTCTTTCGTACTAATAAAACTAAGTCCAATAATCACAACAATACTTCACACACACTTATTACATGTTTCCATTTCTTTCACACTAAGCTCCGTAATTAATTTCCTGAGTGCAGCGACTTACGCCACTTTCAAAATAAACGTTTTTGTTATACCGTTAATTATCAACACTCTTCTCAAACAAATCGCAATACTTCTCAACTTAAAAACTTATTAATTTCAAATTTATTTAAAATGAAAAAAAAAAAACTGTTCAGTTGTGACTTATGCCAGTTCCAATGTAAACGGCTCAATTGACAGTTTTACTTTGTTTTTCCAAAACTTTTTAAAAATGGTTATTAAAAACAAATTGTAGTATACAAATAATGATAAAAACTAAAACATAACATGGCATTCAATATAAAACATTTTTACATCTTTATTTTATATTTTACAAAAATATAATTTTAATTAATTATTTAAAATAGTGATGGGCGAACTTTTTGGGTGGCGGGCCTATAAATTAAAAAAAATCTTGCGGCGGGCCATTAAATTAAAAAAAAAACATAGAGGGTCATTCATTAAAAAGTTATATGGTTGCTGTTCAATTAAACGTTCGGTTTAAGCTATATACAAATTTTGTAAGATACGGTTTTTAATGATTTTAAGATTTTCCAGATGTATGGGAAGCATGGGTCTGTTTCTGACTTGACATAATTTCCTCAAAATCTGGTTCCAGCTGGGAGGATGCGACTTTTAATAAATTAAATAGACTCTCGTCTGACAATCGGTTTCTCATTGAATGTTTTCTGCATTTCATTACTGAAAAGGCCTGTTCACATAAATATGAGGAAGCAAACATTGCCATAATTTTCTGCGCATGATTAATTAGCTTTGGAAATTCATCTTTTGGTAAGGATTTATAGAAATTAAGCTTATCTGTATTTAAAAATAGCTGTTTTAAATTATTATTACATTGCAGTTCTATAATCTCCAATTGTAGATCAGATGAAACATTCTCAGGATTAACATTAAAAGGCATTGAAAAAATATCTAAACATGGTTGGATTTTTTTAAGTCAGCAAATCTGGCCTCAAGTTCTGAATACAGTTTTAATAAAGATTGTGAAAAGACTTTTAACTTCTCTTCACTCACAGGCCTCAAAGAAATAAAATAATATTAATAAAATATTTATATAACAAGAATTCTTTTTTCTTTACGCTGAGAATGGCTAATTAAACCATTGAAACAAGAGGATTGAGGGTTGTGCTCGATTGAGAGGTAGGGGGCTGAGATTATAAATGTCACACAAAAAGACAATGAAAAACATAACCGTGTAACTTAGTGTGTTAACTCTTTAGTAAAAAATCCATCAATTGGGTTAATCGCTCAACATAATTAAGTTCTACGATAAGCTTATATTACTTATTAAAAGTAATAACAGCGCACTAAAAAATCATTGAAACCCTTTCCTATCTGTTTTTGGGAGCGTAATTATAATGAACTGATAAACAAGTTTATTTCACCTTTTGGAGAAAACTCTCAAATTGCCTCAAGCATGAACGCATTTGTAAATAAAAATACTTGTAAATAAAAAACTAGAATTTCGTAAAACAGTTACGAAACTCGTTATCAATAAGGGAGTGAATTCTTATGTGGACCCACAAAAAAAATTTAGATAGCAAAAAAAGGGACTTAACGAAAACCATAGGAAACATAAGAAATCGAAAGCGATTCCCCAAACTCTTATTTCTAAGAGAGGAATAAATAACAAAGAAAGAAAAAAACGAAACTCTGCTATATATAGAACTGGAAATTTATTTCGCATCATAAAGTTACCGCTGAAGAGGCTCTTAAACGATTATTACCCATGCCAAGCATATGATCATTCTGATGCTGCTTAGTGTAAAACACCGAAAGATTACACAAAAGCCAAAAAAATGCAGCAACTGTGTTATTTTTACTATATATACCTCTGTCAAAAATCATAATATATCTGGAGTCGCAAAACACTTATCCCCACTATTCAAATAGTTAACAATATTTAATATCTTTAAATCGAATAATGGCACAGTTAAAGGCTTAAAGAACAAAGTGCAGGTTGTAGTTTCCGTCGCCTTGAAGCCACAATCCAAGGCATTAATGCATAAGATAAGCAATTTCACACTGGTGGAAGAGATATTTAAAATACAATCTGTAGGCCCAACTATATTATGCATATACTGGTTTCAGGCAACTTAAGCAACTGTGCAAATACCTAATATTCCTATGTGGCAAATGAACGTAACAAAACTTTTCATCAAATATCATTTGCTTAAGCAAAGTATGAAACTGGTCACACATCTCGTACGGAAACAGCTGTTTTGCATTGTGTTATATTTAGATACATTGGTACATAAAAAAACATATTTTATCTGAATTTAATAAAAAATATATTATATATAAAATTCAAAGGAATGAATAATTAGCAATAAAATTTAATTTTGTATTGTTTATAAATTCAATGATGCACACGGTTGCATTTTTTAGTACTTTTGGCCCAAATAATATATACAGCGATATATGTGTAATTTTTCTTTCGCAATTTTCTTAAAACTATTAACAAAAAATTATTAATTTGTATAAGGATATTTTTAAGTATACAAAATATGCAATAAATTTCATTTATTTAGAACGAAATTATTTTTTTGCCAAAGTACGAATAAAACAAATGTGCATAATAATTTCTATATTCATGTAAGTACAATATAGCTACGTAAAAGTCTACAATGATTGATTCGCTTTAGCATTTGACAGACTTTTCGTTCAAGTTTTGACATTAGCTTAAGCCAGCCTATGCATATTATAGTTGGGCTTTATGTTATTGCAAACAATATTTAATAAACAGCATACGGTAACAGAAAGATGAACTTAAATGCTTCTTTAATAATCAAATAATCTATGTAATGCTGATTTGTGAGGCTTATATATCACAGAGAATCTTATTTAAGATAAATGGAAATGATTTATATGATATAAAGAACCCCCATGGTAGGGCGTTTTGTGGCTCACCACATACACTAATACCTATACTTATAAGGGCTCGAGCAAAGCAGTATTTAATAAGGGATTTTTGTGAATTTTACTGTCAACATCAGCCTTCTAGACTTTCATAGGAATTTAGTAATTTCCTCAATTGAAAGCAAAATACACCTAAAATTGTGTAAAAAATATTAGAGCGATTAAGTTTATTTTAAAAGAAGTGCATTTAGTTAGCCCTCTCCATATAAACTAAGATAGAGTTCTCCAAAGAGATATTTTGGGACCAGTTTTCACGTGCTCATGACAGAGAATATTTATTTAATATTTATTTATTTATTTATTATTCACCTAGCACAACAAGATGGATATATTATAAATTACAGTGCAAGTATATTGTAACACAAAGATAACATATACAACTCCAATAATAAATAAAAATCCTATGGTGGTAACACTATAATAAATAACATCTTTCCATGGTTAATACAGCCACCAAGATAAATTAAATAATAATTAAATTTTTTTTTTTTTTTTTAAATTTTCTTTATTTACCATCTATCCATTTAAGGATAATAAGTAAATGTGATCTAATAAATATACAATTTGTTTTGTTGAACTCCATTGAGAACAACAACAAGCTTTTATAAACAATATTGATAACATCAAAATCATATCATAGGTTTATCTATTTAACAAATTCAAATACATGCATAACTATTTTAAGATAATGTATTATAAATATTTACAAGAGAAAAAAAAATAGAACATACTACTTAATTACAAACATAAAACTTAATTCCGGAATGGCAAATCCAGAATGTGGTATCTTTTAAGTCTTCGTATTTCTTCAGTATCATCCAGAAGAGCGATCGCTAATGGGTTGACATGCTGGCTTAGCCTCTCTAAATAGTTTTCACCAAACCTTTTAATTTCGTCCATAACTCGCGGGATTGAAAGATCTTTATGAATTGAATTATTCGACACAAACCATGGAGCGTTGACAATTGATCTCAGAGTTTTTGACTGATATCTTTGCAATATTTCAATATTTGAGTTGCTGGCTGTTCCCCACAACTGAACACCGTAAGTCCAAACAGGTTTTAAAATTGTTTTGTAAATTGTTATTTTGTTGTTCAAATTTAATTGTGATTTTGGCCCTAATAACCAATATAAGCATTTTGTTTTAATATTTAATTGTTGTTTCTTTGCTTTTATGTGATTCTTCTACGTTAATCTCTTGTCTATATGCATTCCTAAATATTTAACAGAGTCGGCTTGAGGGATTGGACTGTTATTCAGAACTACTTCAGGACAGTTTCCTCGTCGTAGAGAAAACGTTACATGTATAGATTTTTCGGTATTTACTTTAATGTTCCATTTATTTAACCAATGTTCAATTGCATTAAGCTGTTGTTGCGTTAAAATCGATGCGTTGTTGTTACAGGTATCAGATGTCAGTATTGCAGTATCATCTGCATAAGTTGCAACTAAAACATTTTCAATAACTGGCATATCCGATGTAAATATCGTATACAGAATTGGGCCGAGTACGCTGCCCTGAGGAACACCGGCCTTGATTTCATATACTTCGGAGAACTCATGATTAACTTTAACAAAAAAGCTTCTGTCTGTTAGATATGATTTCAATAAAAGATAGAAAGGAGTTGGAAGCAGCTTTTTTAACTTATAATATAACCCAGTATGCCATACTCTGTCAAAAGCTTGCTGAACATCTAGGAATACTCCTGAGCAATACTTTTTAGATTTTAAAGTATCTCTTATAAGTGTAACGATACGATGACATTGTTCTGGAGTGCCATGTTTACTCCTAAAACCAAATTGGTACTCAGGAATGATGTTATCTTTTTCTAAAACTGGTAATAATCTTTTCAGAAATATTCTTTCAAATATTTTGGAGAATATAGCCAGTAAGCTAATTGGACGGTACGATGAAACAATGTTCTCAGGCTTGTTTGGCTTGTTCACCATTACTATCTCTGCACATTTCCATTGCGCAGGGAAGTAACTTAATCTTAGTATGGCATTATATATATAAGTCAGGAACAAAATAGCTTTTTTAGGCAGAGTTTGAACTACTCTTCCATTAATACAATCATACCCAGGAGATTTTTTACAGTTTAACTTTTTTATTTCATCTGTGACTTCACGTGGAGTGATATGTTTTATTGGAAGATACATTGGACAAGGACTATCTAAAAATGAAGTAATTTCATCCATATATGAATTTGTGTTTGAATGAGGTTGAAACGTATTTTGTAGGTGGCAAGCAAATGCTTCAGCTTTAGATTTGTCGGTTTTACACCATGCATTGTTAGTATCTCTTACTGGAACGTTTCTTTTTGTTGGTCGTTTTATATATTTTGTTGCCTTCCACAAAGAAAACTCGTTATCCTTAGTATTGTTTGTGTTCAGATTGCTTAGAAAATAACCAATTTGATCATTCCTTATTTCATATAGCGCTTTCTTAAGGTCTTTAGTAGCTTTGTTATACATTTGCTTGTCGTGAGGATTTCTACTATTTTGCCAGATTTTTTTTTTTTTTTTTTAGTAAAGTAATTTAAATGATTTAAAATAATTTAAAATAATTTTAATTTAATTTTTAAACAAACAAGCGTTGCCAAGTTCCTGAATATTGTATGGCAAAGAGTTCTAAAGTCTGGCTGTATAAGTGAAGAACGGTCGTTGAGATAGCAGACTATTGTATTTCCTCTGGATTAGATTTCTGCCACATTGTGATCTCGCAAAAAATATTCGGTTGTTGGGAAACTATGATCCTGTGCAAGAAAACTAGGCAACTGCATTTCAGGGGATCTTCGAATGCTATTCCAGAAATAAGTTTAGAGTAGGGTGATATATGATCGCGGCGGTCCTGCTAAAATATATAGCAAGCATTATTTTTGTATACCGCTATTAATTTTCCTCGGTTCGTACTGTCACAATTAGCATAAATTTCACAGCCATAAAGGAGTGAAGGTTTGAGGTAAGCCTTTGCCAATAGCATGCGTATAGCAAACGGTGTGGAATCCTTTATCGCCCATTGGGCGTGAAGTTTTCCATAAACTTTGCCAACAACAGTGTTGATATGATCAGTCCACGTTAATCTACCATTAAAAACTACACCTAAGTTAGACGCAGAGTTCACGAACTCAATAATATTACCACCAAATTGAACATGAATATTATCCAAAGTTTTCCTAGTATTCGAAAGACGAATAAATTTCGACTTTGAAGTTATGATATTCAAACCATTATTCATGGCCCAGCAGTTGATATGTTTAAATCGTCGTTTATTCTCTCCACACAAATGGAAACATCATTTGTGTCACTACAATTATAAACCAGGACATCATCAGCATTTTACTGCTGAAATAGAGCCCTGTGGTATTCCTCTATTAACCTGAAGAGGATAAGATTTCAGACTCACCAAAGCGCCTAAATAGTATATTTACATTTACGGAAGTAAAGTAAAATAAATTTACGGAAGTAAAAAATTATATGTATGTATATATATATATATATATATATATATATATATATATATATATATATATATATGAATCTAATAGAGTGAAAAACGTTATGTATATCCATTATTTCTCATTAAACTTATTTATATATATACAAGCAAACCCGGCGTTTGCCACCAGATGGCTTCGTTTTTTGTAACATTTCGTTTGAGGATTAAAAGATAAAGAAAAATTATTTATTTTGTTTTATGTTTGAAAAGGAAAAATTTTATTTCATTGCACAACAGTAATGAATTCATTTCAATTACAAAAATGAAGTGAATCTAAAGTAAATACTGAATCGAAGCGCCCGTTATCCGTTTCATTAAAGTGCTGTTTGGTAAACCACATTTTTTGTTTTTTGGTCTGACGTTAACACAAACAAAGCGGATAGTTTCCCAACTCGTGAACATGCAACGTATAGCTGCCTTCGTGAAAACAATGATTTTCTCAATTTATCCCGCAAACACTAAGCGATTAGCCTTGCGACTTGTTAACTGTCATTGCGAACGCAAGGCGAACCGGAAATTGCAATCATTCACCTGCGTACTTTCCACCTGCGAGTACCGTTGCAAAATCGCGGTGGATTCAAATTACGCAATATCGTAATAACTGAACCAACTTCGAGTGGCAAGTTATGTGGTGGAAATCCTGGTAGCTCCAAAAAGTTCAAGAATTCCGTTGGATAATTTACTGCATCATCGAAATTTGTTGTGGAATCAACGGATTTGTATATCACCAAATCGCCATCGATTTTTGATTGAAGGGTGAAATTCAGTGCATGTACAAAATCATTATTCTTTGCGGCGAGAATTGCTCGTTCACTTAACCAAGCATAATTCTGATAATACTCACTAATGTTTGGGAAAACATTTTCAATAAGAGCTAATTGAGAGTCTACAAATCGGCAAAAGTCTTTTGTAAGAGTAATCAATCCAGCTGTCCCAAAAACTGGGACTTTTCCATTTCCAACAGCTAACAACTGTTTGGAAAATTGTGCAGCAGTTTGATTATTTTGAAGTTGAACTCTCATATTAGTGGTTAGCGATAATGTTTTTACGTGATTCCACAAAGGCGTTGCATGGGGAATTACTGGCAACGTCTGCCTAAAATCGCCTGCCAACAATATTATCAAGCCGCCAAAGATATTGTTATTTCGCCGAAGATCCTTCAGTGTGAAGATAAGTGCTTCAAGTGATTTCTTATGTGACAAATAATGAGCTTGCATTGCATCAACAATTTTCCCATTGTACTGGATCGTGAAATATTGCATGTTGGACTATCAATTGTGTTTAAATTGAGTAACAACTTAAGCGCAGAATGTGCAGTACGACCGCCATCTAGAAGAGTCGCCGCAATTCCAGATGATGCTAACGCCAAAGCTATGTCACATCTTGAAATTATAAATGTTTTCCCTGTTCCTCCAGGTGCGTCCAGGAAGAATTGACCACCAGTATTATTGTTTACCGCTTGCATAAATGTTTCGTATATTTGTTTTTGCTGTTCACTCAGCAACGGCACATTATTTCGAACGAATTCCTGCAATGTATCAACATTGTATTGCAGCTCTCGATTTAATTCTTGGTTGAGTGCATGGTGCATCGATCGATTTGGCGCAATCACTCCTACTTCAATCAGTAGCTTGTTTGCAATAGTTAAGCATTGATCCTCAATCAGATTCAATCCTTCATTATATATTTCATCGGTTATTTGCATGTCGGGATAATTCGTTCGATTGCGCAAGCGATGCAAGATATCTTCACATATGTCGTCTTTGCATTTGTTCCATAAACAAATTGGTTGTGAAGGGAAACATGTGGTGATGATAATAGCGAACGACGTTCGTATTTGGTACGCATTTAATGAAACAACTGAACCCGCAAGTGTTAAATCCCAATAAGAATCGTTCTCCAGCAAACCCAATAGTTGACATGCTTTTCGATATGTTTGGCATTGGTGGCCATTCACAGTTTTTAAATGCGCAAATGATTTTGGTCCACGTGCATTTACCAACAGCAGTCGCAAATAAAAACATTCATCATTTCTGGGATGAACAGTATACATGCGACCTAGCGCACGGCGTCATCTACATAAAATGAAACGTACTTATTTTCGTGAGGGATACTCACACACCACGTTCTGGTGCCGTTGTAGTACATGCTATGTATCAGAGATGGCGCTGTATGTGAAAAATGATTTTCCCTGTTTTCCTGCTTTTCTCTTGAAATTTTTCCTGAATTTTCTTTGCTATAAACCTGACGAAGCCCGAGACCTTTCCAACCAGTGCAAAACCGTGGAAATCGATTCGTGCGTTCTGGAGGTGTAGCGCCAGGAAGGAAAACCCGACTTATTTTTATATTATAGAAGATAAATAAATTTCTGTTGAAGAAGCTTTCCATAGGAAAGCGGAATATTGAGAAAAAATATATATTGTTAAATTAATTAAAAAAGACCGTTAAAAAGAATAACAGATATTTATTTAAGATATAAAAAGGTCGATTAAAAAAAATAAAAAAAATTGTAGAAGATATATATATATTCTTGTTAGACTTTAGACTAGGATAAGCCAAATATACACAAAATTTAAGCAAATGAAAAAAGCAAAAAAGCAATTCAAATGAACTTGCTGATTGGTAAAAACTCAACGATAAGTCTAGACTGCAAATTTCTTCTTTATAATGCCACTCTTAAGCCAATATAGTAAAATAAAATCCAGTTATCAGGCTCTCTCTTCATATGACATACAAAAAAAAAATTCAAAGGCATCAAAACGAAATACCATAAATAACACTGCAGCCTTCAGGAGTATGTATAATAAATCTCAAATATTAACGAAAACTTGAAGAGTGTGGCCCTTGGTTACAGCAAAAATCGCTAGCTCGCAACATCTTAAATGACTGTGGTTACATCCGACTGAGAAAAATAGCTATCGAAAAGCCTTAATTCCCAAAATATTTTAAATAAATAAATTTTAGGATCCTGGCATTATGCGAAGTTTGGCAAAAAATTTATAATTATCTGTGTTCCATGTAGTATAGCACCACATAACTGAACACAAGTTACATCACTATAACTTAATGGAAAATTATCTTTGAACTCTTTTGCTCATTTGAAATATTAACTTATATAGTTCCATTTCTTGAGCTTGAGTAAGTTTGCAGTAAATCCCCTTTTCAAATCTCCCCTTTTCTATTTTATATAATTTTTTTTTATTTGACTGCTGGTGTATTTACAGATAAAAATAAAAATATTTTAAGGGTTATTATATGGGTGCTTTGAACAGTAAATAAAGCAAAACTTTTGCGGTTGGGGTAGTTTGGCTACGCTGTATAAGTTTTAGTAAGTTAAAAAATTTTCAACATTTGTTTATAAATAGTAAAAAATTATACAGTTACGTATATTATTAGTAAATTGTCAAATGTTTGGCCATAATCAATTTATTTAGAAATTAGCAAAAAACAATATTTTTTTGCATTGCATTGTAATCAGAATTATTGAATAATTCATACGGCCCAATTATATTATGCATAAACTGACTTAAGCCAATTTAAGTAACACTGAAGATACCTAATAATCATATGTAGCAAACTATAATGTACTTAATAAAACTTTTTGCCAGATGTCATTTGCTTAAGCAATGTACGAAACTGATCGCACACTCCGTACGAAAACAGCTGATTTTGTATTGTGTTATAGATACATTAGTAAACAAACTCCAATGAAGAACGAAAGCGAAAAAATATTTTATCTGAATTTAATAGAAAACACACAAAGAAAAAATTGCTTATATGACAAAAGAGACGCGTTTTATTATAACGGCAATTCAAAGAAACAAGAATGTAAAGAACTAGCAGAAAAATGCAGTGAAAGTGGTAATACCTTGGATAATGGTATGAATTATATAAAGTCGCAGAGTGCAAACACAGATGAAAGTTACTACGGGAACGTTTCTGCAAGAAAATTAAGAGGATGGAAGCTCAATTAAACAGTGGAATGGGCTTTACTGAGGAAAGGGCACTACTGCAGCTCTTTCGCACCCCACCGGTAAAAGAATTTATATTGAATATTTTTTACTTTTTTACAATGTGAATCTTTATTTTGCAGTACTCGTGATAAGGTTGAAGAACTCGATTCAAATTTAGAGTTTAAAAACTTATGGGGCTTTAAACATTTTAATTTCTTTTCCATTTATTTAACACAGAATTTGTAAAAAAATTTAATTTTTTATTGTTTATTAATTCAATGATGCACACGGTTGCATTTTTTAGTACTTTTGGCCCAAATAATACAAACAGCGAAACATGTGTAATTTTTCATTTGTACTTTTCTTAAAACTATTAAATGAATATTTGTAAATTAGTATTTGTATATTGGGAATACAATTTATAATTATTAAACTTTTTTTATTAAATTTTATTTATTTAGGCAGAAGTGATTTTTTTACAAAAATACGAATAAAACAAATTTGCAACTGTGCAAAGTAATTTCTATATTCATGTAAGTACACTATAGCCAGCTAAAAGTCTTCAATGATTTGCTTAAGAATTTGACAGGCTTTTCGTTAAATTTTTGACGTTAGCTTAAGCCAGCTTATGCATATTATAGTTGGGCCTATATAATTATTTTGTTAAATTTGTGTTAAGGCTAAGTTTAACTAAGAGGTTACCTTGATTTTCAGGGGAGATTTGGAACTATGGTACTAAACATATTCTTTACTTTGTCGTTTTGTATAGTGCAGTACACAAGTTAAATCAAATAAACATTATATAGAATGCTGATAAGTAAGGGATGTTTCGGAATTATCTATATCGTTTATATATCTCTTAAATTATCTTTTAAAATTTTCATACTAATAAGCGACAACTTACGCATTTAAGGTCCTTTTAGAAATCGTTAGTACTAAATATTTAAGCACTTAATCACAGCACTGACAAATACTAATAACCTAGACGCGCTTAACCCAAAGTCGCTATCAAAATTGAGTCGTCAGCATCTCGCGATAACATGATCCATTGACCGTTACCGCATTTACAGCTTTCTTCGAAAAAAAAACCGCCCAATCACGCCTCCAGACCACATAACGCAGCATTCATTCCGATTACTGCACCATCTCCGCTTCCTTTTAATATTCAAACTTTATGCAAAAATATATTTATGAGAAGGCTCACTGCTTAACGAATTTTTTAATGCAATTCAATTGGAAATTATGTTTCTTAAACAATAGCGTCGATGCCATAGCAAACATCATTTTGATTGGAATGAAATTTTTTTCTTCCTTACGAGAAAATTTCGTTTGAAACCAGATCGAAACCTTGGTTTAACCAGGCGTGCAAAAATGCACTCAGATCATGAGAGGAAGCTTTCAGTATTGGTTGTAGAAACAATAATGCAGATACTGATTCGCTACAAAAAAGTGCAAGATCTTCGTGTGCAAATATACTAAGGCACGAGAAAAAGCTGTAGTAGTCTAAAGGTGCCCCTTTAGGCTAGTAGGTAGTGCACTATATTGTCTGTCTGGGGGTTGTGGGTTCGATTCCCAACGAAGACCTCTGTTTTTTTTTCACTACAAAAATAAAAATTGACTGTCGGTGGGACTGCTCAGCGATGTCTTATACGGCAGTAATTTTCCGACTGTCCTTGTACTTTCACCACCTGTTTCATCTCTTCTCTATTCTTTTCCTAAAGAATGTAGCACGATACTTTACTAAATAGGCATTGCCTGAAGTGATACTTCTCTTAAATAATATTAAAAAAAATAGTAAGAGTTAATTCTAGTTCTTCAATTCCGACTCTTTTAAAGAATGAAAAAATATTCACTGACCCGGTTAATAAAGCTAACATTTTGGCTCGTATATTTGCAAATAATTCTTATTTGCCGGAGAGCAATCAACCACCGCCCAAGTTCGACAAAGTAACCGTTACTATGCCGAAGATATTTTCTCGAGCAGTTAAAATGGTTTTAGCAGTTCTCAACACCAACAAGTCCCCTGGGTGGGATGAGATTCCAGCACTGGTCTTGAAACAGTGCTCTTCAACACTTGCGCGTCCGTTAGCAGCCCTTTTCAGCACGTTGTATCGTGCCAGCGAATTTCCTAAGTGTTGAAAGATTATTAATGTAACCCCGATCCCCAAAAAGTGTGAGGCTAACAACCCTGAAAATTCCCACGCAATTGCCTTTTGTTCTGCACTTACTAAAGCGATGGAGAGTATGAATAACTTTAATTTTGTGAGGTACCTGGAGTGCAACAGCTTACTTAGCGTCCGACAATATGGTTTCCGCAGAGGGCGCTTTACGGGCGACTTGTTGGCTTTCCTGTTCGAACAGTGTTGCAACTCCATACATCATTTCGGAGAGAGTCCCCCCGGGGGCACATTATAGTCTTTTTGGAACCTACTATTCCATTTAGATTTGTGTCTTGCGGGGTAAAAGGGAGCCCAGGCCCCTCAAAGGCTAGTAGGAGTCACCTGGACAATCCACATATTTCCACGGGAATCAGTAAGCTCGCAGAGTGCATTATTTGTACCTTTAAGGCAAAGATGTACTCTGTACTGATTATTGAGGTTGGCCCCTATATGGGAGTATCGTGGTGGTTGGAGTTTCGGACCCTCGTGAGAGTTTGTGGGTCGGATCATTCAAATTAACACAATGAATGGTTCAGGTTCAGTGAGTATGAATGCTGTCGTGTTCTTGAGAAATAAGAGCTTCATGCGTTCTGGACCAGGAGTTGGAAAGTCTCCAACTCCTCAGCAAGGAGTGAGGGCACGGCCTACTCCGGACTTTCTAAATTGCTACTAGGAGTGACTGGAGGATATACGTATCCGAAGGCCTTCTAGGGCGTAGTTGGTGTCCAATCAACTAAGTGGTTTGACCACCATCAGATTATGACCTCGCGGTCGGTGCAGATGTAAATCAAATCACGCATTTCGGAGAGAGTAAAATGGTGGCTCAAGATATTTCCAAGACATTTGATGCACTTCTGTCAAAAGCTGCTGCTTTTTGTGTCGGTAATAATTTCTCCAGGCTTATATCGAGTATTCTCAGGAATCGCACCATAAGAGTTGTTATAGATAGGATTTCGTCAGGCGAGTTCAAGATCAACACAGGAGTACCGCAAGGCAGTGTTCTTTCTCCTACCCGATTTTTTATTTTTCTAAATGACCTTTTTTTTGTCAAACTTTCAACCCTATATATTCTTTCGCATTTATTTAGTAATAAATGCAGGCAGGTAAAGGCAGAACATGAATGATACACTCAATCACAATTTTAATGCAATGTTGCGTGCTTATGCATAAATCTGTGTTCGAAAATGGTGTTGCATCTATTACTATGGTTGATAGAGGTATTACGGAATCGGAAGCTCTTAATGTTCTTGGCATGAAAATTGATTATGATGTACGATGGACCTAACATATTTTTCAGGTTTCTAAAGAAGCTTTTAAGTGTCTTGGTTTTCTAAAATGGTGTAAGAGATTCTTTATTCCTTCCGATCTCCGTACTATTTATAACCTATAGCTGTCCAAAGATGGAATAAAACTCTTATGTATGGTTCGGCGCCCCAAATTCTATTTTAGAGTTGCTCCACCGCGTACAGGAGAGGGCTAAGAGGTTCATTGGAGACGGTAGGGTATTCAGCTATATCGATTCTCTAGAGCATCGACGCAATGTAGGTTGTATTTCAATGTTTAATCGGTACTACAATGGTAAGTGCTCAAACGAAATTGGGGAAATTCTTCCCGTTACTTGCACATTTTTGCGTTTAACTCAATTTTAATTGAGATAAGCCTATGAATCACACTACGCATTACAGTTGTAATTCGTTGTTTAGTAGAATAGACCGTATGTGGAATAAACTCCCTGCAGAGGTCTTTCCTGTCCCTTTCATTGTAGGAAAGTTCAAATTGAATGTCTACAAACACTTCTCCCTCATTCTTCTTTCCTCTTTCCCATAACCTGATTTGCTAGGTCTGGCACAATGAATTGCATGTATAGGGGTCATCCTCTGAGTGCTGGTCCGAAACAAAAAAACAAAAAATGCAGTGCCTTCTCAATAACCGCTCTAGAATTTTTAGGAGACTAAATGCGGCAATTTTGTTGTTGGCATACCCTGAAAAGAGAGAGAAAATGGGCTTTGTCGGAAAAAATATTTTTTCAGAAAAATTAGCCGGTTGTTTCTGAATGCATTGAGTGAATCTATGGCGATATGGATGCTCGGTCGGCTTCAATTCCTGTACCAGTTGAACCTTGTAAGGCTTTAAATTGGAATTCTAGCTCAAAATTCACCATGTGGTAGTATTCGATAACCCTGATTGTTAAGAACGTCGAGGAATTAAAAGGTTTGAATCTGCTTCAACACTCTAACTCGCAGCTGTGTTGTTTGCAGTTGAACGACCCGGTCGAAGACGCGATGGCGTTCCCACATTTTGTATCGAGCCTGTCGACTTGAATTTACCTACCAAATTTTTAATAGCGGTCTCAGGAATACGATTATGTTGTCCAAAAACATCACGAATTTTACGAAATGTAAATTTAACAGAATCATCATTTTCATAGTGGATTTTAATTATTTAAGCGCACTTTTCTTGGGAAATTGAATTCATTGTAAAAATTGCCAATACATTTATTACGAAGGCGTCAAAAAATTAAATGCCAAAACTATCTCATGATGTTGCCACAATTGTGTGGTAAAGTAATAATAATCAGTGATCATCAAAATGGTTTGCGGGTTACAGAATGTAAAATATAAAAAAATTGGGCAGTAAAAGTCCACCATTAGTACAATCCTGAAATGGTGAAAATAGATATTTTAGGTAACGCAATAGAAGAGCTATAAAGCAAGGTGAATTCCCAAGAATGGAAAACAAACTGCTTCATATAATGAAAACACTTTTAAAGGAAAAGGATGATTTTGACGAAGAGGTCAGTCGGCATTTATCATCGTTACTACTTCAAAAGGAAGAGAGTATAGCAATAAGAACTGGAGTAAATTTGCTTAGAAAACCTTTTGAAATGTAAGTCGAAATTAAATGTTAAACTTCCTAAATTACAAAATTCACTAATTTAATGTTTTTAAATTTACATTAAATCGGGTTGATATATTACTTGATGATTTGAATAGATGGATGGAAAAATAGCCCTTCACCCAAAGATGAAGACATACCGGATGATCAAAATGAAAGTGAAGAAGAGCCCATAATAAAACACGAAGATGTCATTAAGCATTTCGAAATTTAAGGTTCTGAGAAGATGCCAATAAGAGAAGGATATTAATTCTAAAAAACAGACTTTGCTTAACCAGTTTTTCAAATAAACTGTTTTTGTATTAAAATGCTTTATTAATTTTTCTCTTACTTTTATTTAAATGTTATATGCGTGTTGTTTTAATAAAATATTAAAAATGTTGCACAAGTAGATATGTTTGAGTTTTGAATAAAATAGCACTGGATATAATGAACAATTTACTTTAACGAAAAGGCCTGACAGCAATTAGGTTCGCTAAGTCGGAAAAATTACTGAAACTTGTTCGAAACAATAGTATTAAAGATTCAGAGAACATACTGTTGTCACTCACCGTGAACATCGTACAATCATTTCGGCTCACTGCATGATTGTTTTACATTATTCATTCTCCTTCTTTAGTTTTGTTAAATATCAGATAATAAGTGCATTAACACTTGCTGCATAACGAAGTGATAACAAAAAAAGACTGACTGTATTTGTTATTTATGATTTATTGCTATTATTTTTTATTTTATAATTATTTATTTTTTTTTTTAATTTTTATATTTGCCGTATGAAAGTTAAAAGCATTTTGATAAAAATACAAAAATTATTGAATAAAAATAGTAATGCGGTTTATTTTTTAATTATGATTTTGATTGTTATGATTTTGTAAACATACTCCCTCCCCCTAGCAAGCTTCAGGTTGCATAAGAATTTTTTATAAATTGTTGAACACATTTAGCAAAGGTTGGCGAAAACTCCCAAGGGTCACAGCGAACGTATAAAAATTTATATTATATTTTATTTTTTGTTTTAACGCTTGTTCCTTTATTCCTTTAGTTGTTGGTGGCTGCTAGTCTTTTGGGATTTTCTTTATTTTAAATGTTGGCAATTGCGCACATAATAAAATAATAACCTGATCATACTACAAATTTGGTAACTGGAAAATTCTGCTTTATTTATAAGTTAACAATATTTAAAAGTAAACTTTGTGTAATTACTTAAGATTTGTTGTTGTTGGTCTTGATGTTGTTGTTCGAAAGTAAACAGAAAGTATTCTCTATACCTTTTAGTGAAACTAATAATAATTTTTTATTTTTGAAATAAAAACACCCCTTCAGCAGATAGAGTTTGAACATTGTTTGATTATCCTGGTTTTTTATTTTAGAAAAATTTAACTTTTTGCCTCGTTTCTTCATTTTTGATTTCCTTGGGTGGCGGTAATTGCAATTAATTTCTTGTTTTGTTTAAAAAAATGGCCATTTGTTGTTATTGTTCTTTTTCGTTTTTGTTATATTTATTTTGCGGTTTATAAGGGTCCGTTCGTTTTATGATTTCGTTAATTTGATTTTTTATCAAAACTTTTGTTCACACATAATGTTGAGATAAAATCATTTTAAAATAAGTATTTCTCAAAACCCTGATTTGTTTTTATTTAGCAAACTAAAATCTTTTTTTTTCTTTTTCACTGATTTGGTCGTTAATTTGATTAGCTTGTGCCAACAATTTAGATTTTTTATTATTGATAAGTCTGTCATGCTTTTTGTAATAAATTACTTCTTGGGTTAGTTTCTAAGGTGGCAATGAAAGGGTTTTTACAATTATTTGTAGTGATAAAGTTTATGTTTTTATTAAAAAAAAATTGAATAATGAGAAATACGGGTAGGAAAGGATTAGTTAGATGCCTTTAAACATAAATATTTTATGATATTGTCATAATATATTTATTATTATATTTAAATATAATTCTTATTTAATCAATTTTGCTTGAGACATAAGGCTCTTGACTTTTCTTTGCAAATTTAAGGTAAACTTTACTAATGAGCTATATGGTAGTAGTAATACATTTCAATTTTTTAATAATAAATATTTTATAAGAATATAATAATAAACAATTTTTTTACATTTTTAATTTAGTCTACGTTAATTTGTGCTAGATTCCTTTAGAAATAAATATTTTATGATATTACTGTGGTCGAAAGCATATTTATATGGCCATTTCACTACTGCTCGCATAACTCGTCAATAGATTTTGTCACCCTCAAATTTTTGTATAGAAAACTCAAGCCAAATTGATTAAATGAGAGTTTTCATGTAACCAACACAGCAAAAAGACAACAAAACTCAATTAAATGATTGATAATAAAAAGTGTTTTTTTTTTCGAAATGTTTGCCGTATTTTTGTATAGAAGTTTTGTTGAGTATTGTTGCTTTTTTGTTGTGTTGGTTCAATAAAAACTCTCATCTAATCAATTTGGCTTGAGATATAAGACTATTGAATTTTCAATACAAAAATTTGGGGTAAAATCTACCGATGAGCTATTTGAGCAGTAATGAAATGACCATATGGATATGTATTCCCCCGCAGTACTGCATTTCAATAAAAACTCTCATCTAATCAATTGGGCTTGAGATATAAGACTATTGAATTTTCAATACAAAAATTTGGGGTAAAATCTACCGATGAGCTATTTGAGCAGTAATGAAATGACTATATGGATATGTATTCCCCCGCAGTACTGCATTTCATTTTTATATATATAGATAATATATAAAAATGAAATGGTCCACGTATATAATGAGTTGGCGTGAGAACGGCTGGAGCGATTTGGCAGATTTTTGTTTTTTCGATTCGAAATTTTCAGGAGATGGTTTGTACGAAAAAAAAAAATATAAAATTTTCCGCAAAACTTAGAAAATTTATTTATTAATTTTCTTCTGTTGTTGTTGTAAAGACAAATAAGTTATTCACGACTCGACAGTTCGTTCGAACTGGTTTGATGAAGCTATGTGTTTGTTTGTATGCTAATGAGTTTGCATACGTGCAAACACACTTATGCAAAAAAAAAAACAAAACAAAAAGAAAATAAAAGACCAAATAAAGAGAGGCAACATCTTCAATTTCGGCCAAACCGAAAATTGTTCTAACATGTTAACAGTCAAAAATGTATTTTTTTGTTTGAAAATTTTTTTTAATTCATTACTATACATAGCTGCCAGATTTTTTAGAGATAATACCGTCACAATTTTGCGGAAAAAATCTTACTTCAATTAAAATTCGCAATAAAATCACATGTACATATGTATGTAAATAGATTGCATGTTTTTCAATAAAGTTGAAATTGCTTGGTGAATTTCAATTTAGTAAAATATGCATTTTAAGTTTAATTTTTCACTTGCTCCCAACTCCATTCTACCTTCTGTTGAAGTCATATCTGTCCGAACGTACTTTTTATGTTAACATTAACGACGAGAACTCGGAAATTGGTGATGTTAAAGCCGGTGTCCCACAAGGGAGCGTTCTGGGCCCAACGTTGTATACGTTATTCACTTCCGACATGCCAACAAGAAATGATGTAGTAGTCGCAACCTACGCTGATGACACAGCTCTGCTTTCAATTAATGAGAGTCCGCTGCTATTGCATCTAACACCATACAACTCCAGCTCGACTTAATAAGTAATTGGTTAAAAAAATGGAACATAAAAGTGAATGCGGAAAAATCTACCCACGTCACATTTACGCTCAATAAAGGTGATTGTCCGCCTGTATACTTGAATGGAGTTGTAATACCCCACTCAAATGAAGTTAAGTACTTAGGCCTTAACATCGATCGGCGTTTAAATTGGAAAATGCACTTAAAAATAAAGAGGAAACAACTAAATATTAAAACAAAAAAAATGTTCTGGCTTCTCGGGCCAAGGTCGGAGTTAAGTGCCAGTAACAAATTACTATTGTATAAAACTGTTTTAAAGCCCGTATGGACGTATGGATTGCAATTATGGGGAACGGCTTCTTACTCTAATATTGACATAATTCAAAAGTATCAGTCCAAAACTCTCAGGCTTATAATTGGTGCTCCATGGTACATAAGAAATAACACAATTCATAATGATCTCAATATCCCGGGTATTAGGGATGAAATCAGAAAGTATAGCAGTAATTACTTGGAACGACTTAGTAATCATGAAAACATTCTTGCCATAACTCTTTTGGATGACGGTGACGAAGTAAGACGATTAAAAAGACTTCATATACTTGATCTCCCGTTTAGTTTTTAAGTTGTATATATTTTGTTGAAAACGCTATTGTTATACTTTTGAAAAATTGTTTTTAAATTTTGGATTGTTAAATTTAATGGAATTTAACGCTACTGTTACATTATTCTAAGTGTAGTTAATATATTTGTTTATTGTTTGATTGTAAACAGATTGCAAATAAAATATACAAACAACAACAAGTTTCATTTTTAAAATTTTTTTCCTTAAAGTATATAAATTTATACCAAAAAAAAATATAATTACATATTTAAGAAATTAACTTACATATGTACATATACATACATACGTTTTAATAAACATCAGCAAGCTTTGCTTATGTTACAGAATTTGCCAGGAGAGCTCAACGAACATGATACGTTTTTAATAACTAGACTTTATTTTTAATTTTTCTTCGCATGAGAAAATTTAAAGAGTAACTCGAAGAACTAAAGTTTTTAACACATTACATGAGTTTTTAAGAAAAGGTATTAATATTTTTTAAACATGTTTTTATTTTCACTTTTCAATATACTATGTATTAAATCATGTTAGTGAAAACTTAATAAAATTCCTAAACAGTGTTCAGTGATTTAATCTAGACGTGTTGGATAATACTAAAAGTGAAAATTTGAATATATATTCTACATACACATATACGTATGTATGTATGCACATTATCCGTGCTTTAAAATTTTTCGTGCGATTTGATTCATATAATTTTAAAATTAATAGTTTTTATAAGGGCTTAAAAATATTAAGTCACCGACACTTTACTTTGAAGTTAAAAAATAATTTTCTACTTGATGCAATTTTAACGATACATACATATGTATATCGCTTATATACTAAAAAATCCAATATCAAATTCTTTTGTTCTAAAATTTTATTGCTAAAGTAAAAAATGAAAGCTAAAGTTCGAACGGTTTTGTTAGCAGTCAACATTTATTAAAATTTGAATAATTATCTACGTCTAGGTTTATTTATCAATTCTTATATATTGTTAGACATTGGCAGTGGAAAAAACCGACTGAATCTACAACAGGCCAGGTTTCCTTTCCAATGGGCTCTTGCCAATTCACAACGTCTAAAGACGAACTAATTGCAAAACTGTTCACACACATTGCTCAAAATTATAGCGATTAACTTTGGTTAAGTGAAAGAGCCATTTCGGCTCTTTCAAAACAAATACGTTGATTAAATAAATTAAAAAATTCAAAGCTTAATTAATGGCGAACGGTGTTCGTATAAATCGATTGGTTCCATTACCGATCCCGAAAATATTGTTAACTACGCCGTAGAGTTCCTGAATTCATTAAACTTACCGGGAATGCCACCACATAACTTCCAGCTTAACGTTGGAGCGGTAATAGTCATGTTATGTAACCTGAATCAGTCAATACTATGCGATGGTATTAAAACGCTGATGGCAAAAACTTAGCAATAATAATTATAGGAAAGTTTGTAGGTGAAGAGCTGCTACAAGGATACCTATAAAATAAGTGATTTACCATTTAAGTTTAAACGTCTCTAATTTCCCGTTCGCCTTGCATTCGCAGTGATGATTAATATATCCCTAGGACAATGGCTAAAAGTGCGTGGGTTTAAACTAGAATCCCAAAGTTTTTCCCACGAGCAATTGTCTGTTGCATGCTCAAGAGTTGGGACAGTTTTGTTTATTTTCTCTCCCAACAGAAAAACAAAAAATATTGTTTACTATCAAGCTTTAAAATAAACTATATGCCTACCTTTTTTATTTGTTTGTTTTTTAATGAATTACCTTAACAACTGTTAAAACAATAAACTGAAAAATTTTTGTGTCGTTTCTTCTTTGTACTGAAATTTTTTTTCTAACTCCATATGAAATATTAATCATCAGCAAATAGTTTCCGAGCGAAGCCGGCTAGTTTTAAATATATTTTTTGCATAAAAAAGCAATCTAGCACAAATTAATGTAGATGAGAATATCATAATGTCTATGCTTAAAGGATTAAGCAAATTATATATTTTTTATGGTAAAAAAGGATTTGTATTTTTACTTTTCCATAATATTTATAAAAATATGTGGTTTAGTCAATATACCTGCACATAATCATAAAGATAGTACGTATAGGTTAAACCGACGAAGTACGTAGGGAAGATAAAGTTTTAAAAAGCAGTTTATTAGTTTGCTTACTACTGAGTTAGCTTTTAGTATTTTTGGAAGATGGAACAATAATAATTTCTACTTACTTCTTCTATATTCTATAGAACAAAGTAGCTTTAAGTTAAATTAATCCTGTAAGTACTCGGGCTTAAGCTTTGATGCTGAATACAGCAAAATATTAATTATCAAAATATCGAAATATGATAAATCAAAAAGCTTAATATTAATATTACTTTCACATTGCTTTACAGGTTTAACAATATATATTTTTGAAGCCATAAATATATAAGCAAGTTGTTTGTTTGACATAATATGGATTTCTCTGTTTTAATATAATAAAACTAACAATATTTTTTTGATCTATTCGAATAAATATTTCGGGTTCTTTTTAAATAAAAATTTATGAAATATTGCTGAAAAATGAGTAATTTAAAGTGTGTGATTTGCTTTCACCACCAATAAAGAGTAGTGCTTGTAAAGAAAATAGCGAGATGACAGAAACTGTATGTTAAAACAGAGTTCAACTTCCAATGTTGGCATGAATATAGAAAAATTAAAATAACTGCGGTTAGTTGTTTAAAAGGGTCGAAAAATGGATCACGGAGCCTAGATAAATAAGAAATCGTGATTATTGTATGTAGTCGCATTAGAAAAATTGGTGAAATTACCTGTATATTAGAGCAGCAGGTGAGAAGATTAAGGAATTTTTATAGTAATTTAAAGAAACTAAAAAAAAAACAAGTTATTGTGTAACCATGGCAGATTAGTTAACGAAAGTTTAAGAACAAGAGATGAGGCACCTATATACTGACACGTAGCATTTTACTTATAATATTTCACCAAGGTGTAATAGTTTCTAGCTGAAATGTTTAAATAGCCCCCCTATTTGACAAGACAGAAAGGTAATTGCTACTTCTAATATCTTTCGTGATCTCAGCGTTGTGTGGTCTGGATGGTAGCGTGGCTAAATGCTCATGCTCGCTTAAAAACAAATCGAACAGTTGGAGTCTAAGAACTAAAAATAGTGCGACCTATGACGCCAGAAACACTAAGAAACAGAAAAAAAAGATTTAATAATACTGGCTTAGAAGGATAAAATTATGGCATCCGCTATTAAAAGACCCTCTCACACAAGTAACAGAAACAAAAAGAATTAACTAAAAATAGATACTTGTTCCAAGATAAATGGCGATCGCAGAAATTATAAACAACAAACTGACACTATTGTATGGAAACATAATAAAAAAATTATTTCAAAAGGCTTGAGAAGTTTAAAAAGAATACGCAACTGATATTTTTCAAAACTTTGCCAAAACAAATACGAGCTAAATAAACCTGACAAGAATGCAAATTTGACAAAAAAATTCTTTTGAAAATTTAAATTAACAATAACTTTTAGAATATTGTTTTCTTAATTCTAGCAATTAAGTTATATAAAAGATGTAGCTCCTTAAAATTGTCTCAAAAAGGCCAAATGAACAAGACATAGCAAAAAAGTTACGATTGTCAAAATAGACTGCACATAAAATAGCAGCCGTAAAAAAATATAATACCCTGCAGCGTTAAAACCATCGCCCTTCAAACGAAGGCTGCAAGCACATTCATTAATCTGTTTTGAAGGAATGCAACAACTGTATAGCTATAAAAGGATATCAACAGAATGTGTTTATACACAGCTAATAAACACCACTAATACGACATAAACATACTCATACACCCAAACAAATACACTACACCGCTGCAGACAAATTGAAAGTGGTAAAATTTTAGGGTGAGCAAAGTATTTACATGAAGTATGATGATCTGAAGAATGAATCAAATTCAACAAGACAGACAAATAAATAAGGGACGAATATAATTTTTATGGAAAAGTTTATAGCACATACACGCAATCTAATTTAATAATTTATCATTTTTGCTAAAAGGCAATAAAATCAAACATGAAATACAAGATTATTTAAATTTTTAACAATTTTGATAAAACAGTGGCACCGCAAAGTACAACTTAGGAAAAGTACAAATGTTTAGATGGTTCGAATGAAAGATCGCATTGGCAGAATTGCCACCCATGTGGCTTATAGAATTGTTTTTTGGAGAAAAGTATGCATTTCAGGGCCCCTGGTGATAGGGCATATAAATCCAATATAGTAGGTGAATTCAAACAGGCTAATAGACAACTATAGACTCAGGCTATGTTGGATTTCGGTAAATGAAAGTTCCGACGATTGCAAGATTATGCTCGGAAGGGAGGAGGAGGAGGAAACAGAAATTTAGTAATTTAAAATGTGGCCGGGAAAAAAATATGTAGCGGGTTACTTCAGGAAAATTCGGTGGATAGGTGATAGAGCATAATAAAGGAACTTAACCTAAATTACAATTATTCCCTTTGAAAGAGATATTCCTGTAACCAAAGTTATCCCCCCCGGGGGCACAATTATCGGTCTTTATAGAATACTTGACTATCTAGACCTGTGCTGCTAGGGGTATAAGGGAGCCCAGCCCCCTGAAGTCAGCAGGAGTACAACGGGAAGCTCCACGTTATTTCCACGGGAATCAGTGACTCCCAGAGTTCCGATATTTGTCTCCTTAGGTATTTAGCTGTGGTCTGGCTTATAATTGAGGTTGGTTCTTTTGGGAGTTTCGTGGTGGTTGTGGTTTTGCGGCGCCATACAGGTATTGTTTTATGGTGGCCAGGATCATCACCCACTGGTGAATGATCCAGATCCAGTGAGCATGCTAGTCATGTGTTCTGGACAGGAATTGGATAGTCTCCAGCTCTTCAGCAAGAAGTAGTGGTTTGCAGCTCTGCTCTGGATCCGTTGAAATTGCAACTATGAAGGACCTGTTGCTAGAATTAGTCTTCGGCCTCCTAGGGCGTGAGTGGCACACTTCAATAAGTGTAACCCAAGTAGTTGTTGTGCTACACTGCTGAAGTTGGTCTGTACCTACTTGCATGCCACATGACGATGTATGCACACTACACTTTTCACTCACAGTGGTTTGACCACCATCTGATTAAGGCCAACGGCCAGGTGCAGATGTAAACCTTATCACGTCATGTAACCAAAGTAAATGTTATGGAACGATTATAAAGTAAATCCTATTGTTTAGAATTTAGCTGCCAATGATATCTTGAGTGGCATAAGCCTTAACACCTGTGAATGGGTTAATGGATTATATATCAACAGAAACATTTAATAGCGCGATAGTACTTAGCCGGGTCAAAAGCCTACTCTTTAAACAATGACCATTGATTGATCGTAGCTCTTGTCAGGGCTATAATATTAGTTTATATAACAACCACTGTCAGCATCAGATTTTATAACACCTTTAATTTTTGTTGTTATAGGTTCGAACCTGCAGAAACTTTCGAAAATATTCCTGTAAATATAATTCTAGCAACAAGATATTTGTTGTTGTTCTTTAATCCAGAATTATTGCAGTACATTCTGCTATTATATATATTGTTACGTCTATATCTTTTATAAACGTTTTGTTGTGAATTCTGTATTGAAAAATAAATAACACCAGATTTTGCAGTTTTTAAAATAATTAAAGTTGATTTAAGTACACACAAATTTGATAATACAGAACAACTTCACGAGGTTTATTTTTTAACTAACTATCCATTCAGACGCTGCCTTTTTATATTAGTCCACTAGAAGTCTAGAAAAATTCAGAATCTTCTACTCCCTTTGTATCACATTTTGTTGTTGTATGTTGTCCATTCAATGTATAGGCGCCTGTATGTCTGTATTTTTGTTTTTGTGCCGATAAAGTATCTTCCTGGAATTTATTTTAAGATATTTGTTGTTGTCTTGCGTACATAAGATTTCTCAAAAAACCACGTAGTTGGCAAACAGTATATCAAATTGTGGTTGTTTGCGTGTATAATATGTATAGGCAAAAATTTGTTTTTGTCTTACGTGCATAAGGTTTCTTAGCAAGCCACGCAGTTAGTAAACAACATACCCAGTAGTTTACTTTAATGCTTAATTATTTTCTTTCAAAACTCAAGACAGCAACACACATCAGTAACAATATTTTATAAATAATTTCAAAAATTAAAAATATTGAAAGAATTAAATCTCTTACCCTATTTTAAATTTTTATTAAGTTTCTTCTATGCCAAACTCCCATCCGTATCTTTCGCAGACAACAATTTATATTTAATTCATAGTAAGCCAGGTCTTTTGAAAATTGTGGTTTTCTGAAGGTGCACATAGGGGTATAGGGTCTTGCGAACGATATTCAAATTAACGATCGGATAACCATGTACTGTGTGATTTTGCACAGGCGTATGGATGAACTTGCTACATCATCTGTTATTATGGATGATACAGATTTAAGGCAGCTCTCAATGTTCTTGACATGAAAGTTCAATGCAATTTTTAGAGGATTTTTCAAGGCGCAAAAGAAGCATTTAAGTACCTTGGCTTTCTGAAATGGTGCATCTGTTCTCCTGACTATCACTTTGTCTTTTTTATCAAATCAAATCAAAATGGTGCTCAAAATTAAGTGCCCCTGTAGGCTAGTAGGTAGTGTACTAGCTTGCCAGTATGGGGGTTGTTGGTTCAATGCCCAACGAAGACCTTGGTTTTTTTTCACTACAAAAATAAAAACTGACTGTCGGTGGGGCTGCTCAGCGATGTCACTGGTCACTGTGCTGTCTTTATACGGTAGTTTATTTCCGACTGTCCTTCTACTTTCTCCACCTGTTTCATCTATTCTCTATCTCTTTCCCAAAGAATGTAGCACGGTACTTGACTAAATAGGCATTGTTGCCTGAAGTGCTACTTCGCTTCAAAAAAAAATGGTATACAAATCTCATATATGGGTCATTACTTCAACGATTATTTTAAACTTATTGAACGGCGTATTGGAGAGATCGAAGAGGGTATTCCATGACAGCTCTATTGACTAACTGGACCATCGAAACAATATGGGATGTGCTTCACACTTTCATCGTTACTCTTTTTAAAAACAAATCGTAATTTTATTCGCGCAACACGCTTTTTATAACGAGTAAAAACCGTTCTCGGAAAGGGTTCTCATTTAAGCCAAATAGTTCATATGCAGAATAAATTCCTTGCAAAGATTTTATCGGTAACTTAAAATTTGGAAAGCTTCAAATTAAATGCCTACAAACATTATTCCCTCTAACCCCGTTGCCACAACATAATTTACTAGTTCTGACATAATGCGTTGCATGAGTAGGGTTCATCCAGGTCCCGTTAAAATTTAAATATTTAAAGTTACAAAGATTTTTACAACTATTTGCCATTAGCAAAATTTACACAAGCAGCTGCTAGTTTGATTATTTGGAAAAAGTGTAAATTTCAATATAAATTTTATTATTCTAAACACTCCCATTAAATTTAAATAAATTAAAAAAATTAGGGAAGGAGGTTAATATTCGTAATTGCACTTACACTTTCGCAATGTGCTGGAAGCAGTTTTTGTGCCACTGTGCTTAGCATGCAAAATCAAAATGAGGGCTGATTTCATTTACTTTAAAACTCTGAATACAATTAAAAGGAGGTGATGTCAAGTATTACTCTCTTTCATTGTTGTGCCCTGAACATAATTTAAATGTGAATCTGTTTGAATACAGCGAATATAAATTATAAATTATAAAAACCAGCTCCACTACTGTTGTACGGTAGTTTAATTAATGCTTTGAGTGTATTTTTAAAATTAAATGAAGTGCAAAAATTCAAATTTTTCAAAAAATTTTTCAAAGCATAGAAGAAGAAGACACCATGTATATTTTAGAGTGCTTAAACACAAACATTGAAATGAAAATTAATAGTTAATGTAAGGTGCTTACCCGTACCTCATTTGAAATAATAGTACAATTTGACACTAACATGTGTGAATTCATTAAAAACAAACAAAGCAAAAAAAGGATATTTGTCATTTTTACAAATAGAAATCAGGGCAAGGGTTATTATTCCTTTAAAAGGATATATCTCTTTTTTACATTATTACCATTTAAGCGTGTATTTCACAAAAAAAATATTTTGATTTACCTAAACACAACCCCTTCGTTTAACAAACAATTTCTTATGGAATATAGAAAAAAAACGATATTTCAAGTTTTTTGTAACGATTCAAATGTCCTATGAAGTGTTCAAACTAATTTCAATAATTTTCCGTTTAATACTTTAATTGATTGAGTTATCAATTGTCAATTTTATTCAATATTTAAATAGGATTTTGGAATGGCGTAGATTTCTATTTAATGTTGTCAATATTCAAAACACTGTGCAAATATTTACAAGATTGTATGCTTTCTTTCTAATGCCTTTTTTATTGAGGAATTTATTATTCAAATACATATTATACTATTTTGTGGATATTTGTTTAGATCGCTTTTCCATTAAATTTATATGTAATGTTTGCTATTGACATAGAGATGAAATAAAATTGTTGTATTTTTTTTTTTAGTTTTTTGTTATAGTGTTATGTTGGATGACGGTTTTTTATACAAAAATTTATATCTTTGTGATAACTCATACTTAATTGGTCTAACAAATTGTATAGTGACCACAATAAGGTAGTTAACAAGTAAAGTGCACTTAACAACACGTACACAGAAAGAAATTTCATGCAATCTTGAACTAAGCATTTAAAAAAATCAAAGTAATATAACATATTGTTACGCATGTGCCTTCCAAAAAAGCGAACTATTGAGTATGTTGTTTACGAACTGCGTGGCTTGCTAAGAAAACTTATGGTACAATAACAAAATTTCTAGTTACAGACGGCGTAGAAATTTTGTAAACACGAACAATAACAATTTGATATGCAGTTTACTAACTGCGTAGCATGCAAAACAAAAAGAAATTTCTGTTTACTAACTAAACGCACAAGACAACAACAAACATGTATGCTGTTTACCATCTGCGTAGTTTTCTAAGAAACCTTTTCTACAAAAGACAACAACAACTATCTTAAAATAAATTCCAAGAAGAAACTTTATCAGTATAAAAACAAAAGCAAAAAATACACACAGACATACTGGCGCTTATACATTGAATAAACAACATACAACAACAAAATGTGATACAAAGGGAGTAGAGAATTCTTAAATTTTCTAGACTTTAAAAGGACAAATATAAAAAGGGCAGCATCTGAATGGATAGTCAATCAGTGTAAAATTAAACGTCTTGAAGAAAAGACGTTCATCTTAAGTAAATTGTTCTGTATTAAAAACTTTATGTGTAATTAAAGTAAATAAACTTGTTATTAATTTAAAAACTCTAAAAACTGCTGTTATTTATTTTGCAATAAAGAACTCACAACAAAACGTTTATAAAAGTTATAAACGTAACAATATAAAGCAATTATTTGTTTGACCTGTTTGTTAATATGAAGACCTTTTCTGCGATCGGGTACAGAAAATTTAGTGTAAAAATAATAAGACACCTTAGACCTGGAATATAGGCATACAATAGCCAACACTACAGATCTTATTGATAAACTGGAGAATGTGAAAATAACGGAGAAAACAAAACTGGTCTCTTTTGACGTAAAGCACTTGTATTCATCAATTCCGATAATGGATACATTAAACATTGTTCATAGGACAGTAAAAACCAAAACGGAAAACATGGAACTGGCAATACAACTTACAGGCACACTAAAAGCGACACTAGAACAGAATTACTTTAAATTTAACAATAATATACATAGACAAATAACAGGACTAGGGATGGGAAATCCAACATCTGCCACCCTCATGGAAGTATTTATGCAGAACTTAGAAGAGAAATACGTAAAGGAATTAAAAACCAACTTCGGAGTAATATTCTACGCAATATATGTCGACAACATCATATGTATACTAGTAGGAAATAACGATGAGCGAATTCTAGATTACGTGAATGGAAGACACAAGAACATAAAATTTACAATGGAAAAAGAAGAGGAGGGGAGAATTAATTATCTAGACCTAACGATCAAGAGGAACATAATATCGAACAAAATCGAATATGAAATATACAGGAAACCAACAGCAGCGGACACAATAATACACAACTCATCAAATCATCCCCAGCAACACAAAAACGCAGCAATCAGGCAGTTAATAACAAGACTCGAGAGAACACCACTAACACGGCAAATGTATATGAAAGAAATGGAAACAATATACCCCATAGTGGAAAACAACGGATACAAAAAGCGCCTCGTAGATAACATCAAGAAACAAATTATAACGAACAAAGAACAGGAGAATGAAAGGAAAAAATGAGCTACATTAACATATATGGGAAAATCAACGTACAAACTGGCGAAATTCTTTGGAAAACACAACATCAATACCGCATTCAGAACAGGAAACAACCTAGGCAGAATACTACGGGATAAAACAACCGAGACAAATATACTAGACAAACGAGGAGTGTACAAATTAACTTGTACATGCCATTCTAGCTACATCGGGCAAACAGGACGAAAAATTAAGACCAGATTTAGGGAACACGTTAGAGACTATAACAAAAAACTACGAGAACCAAAATCAACTCCAGAATGAAATTTTGCGGACCATATAAAACAACGGACATATAAAAACAACGGTTAAACTGCTTCATACACAGCACAAAGGAAGGAGACTAAATGTATTAGAAAACATGGAAATATGCAAACAGAAAACATTTGACGGATGAACAATTAATGAACAAATAAACACTGCTTCGGACATAATATTTGAACAGTTGAAACAATTTTACAGGAAAACAAACATTATACCAACACAAAAACGTTACGCAGGTGCACAAGACCAAAGCAATAAAGAACAGCATAAACGTACAATTACAGATTATTATGTCACATAAAAAAAGGGGAAAAAAACCCAATAGGTTCTCACATAAACAAAAACGGACAACAAGCATGACCGTAAAAGGATTTAGTGAGAAAAAAAAGACGAATGAAAAAGGGAACGACAAATTAGGTAAAAAGAGACCAACGAAAAAGGAGAGAGAGATGCAGGCAAAAAAGTCAGAAAGTGACGAACGCAATAACACGAAGGGAGACACGAACTACATAAACACAACTGACAATAGAACGCAACTAGTACGAAAAGAACACTGAAGATGGCAAACATCCGAAACCGGTTTGTTCACAAATTTGACGAGGGTCGACGGAAAACCGTACCCAAATAAAAGTAAAAATAATTCTTTATTTCCAATATTTTTCTATCACTACGAGTATCATCATCAGGAGGCTTATTCTAGCCAAATGGGCTATAACCACGAATAAAGCATATCAACAATGAAGCATAAAATAAAAATGCAAAAACATAACAATACTTAAGCTTAATTTCAGAGATAACAAAAGGCTCAACTATAATATGCATAGCTGACTCAAGCTAATGTCAAAAATTGAACGAAAAATCTGTCGAATGCTTAAGCAAATCATTGAAGACTTTTAGGTGGCTATAATGTACTTACACGAATATAGAAATTATTTTACACAGCTGCACATTTGTTTTATTCGTACTTTTGCAAAAAAAATAATTTCTTTCTAAATAAATGAAATTTATTAACAAAAAAAAAAAAAAATTTAGCAGTATATTTTTAAGCACTTAAAAAATATTTAAAAAACTTTATTTTTTATTATTTTTATCAATATTTCGCGAAACCATTGGTTGGCATCATCAAGACAAACAAAAATAATGAACAAACAATTAATCAAAAATTTTAAAAAAAATTTTTAAAAAAAAAAAAGTTTTTTAAATATTTATTATTAAATAATGACCTAGTGCTTAAAAATAAACTGCTAAAAAATATTAAAAAGGTCAAATAACTATGATTATTGTAAACAAAAACAATTTATCATATAAGCAATTTTTTCGTTTTACGTTTTTTATTAAATTCTCTTGCGTCCTCCATTGCAATTTGTTTACTAATGTATCTATAACACAATGCACAATGCAAAATCAGCTGTTTCCGCACGGAATGTGCCATCAGTTTCGTACTTTGCTTAAGCAATTGATATTTAACGAAACTTGGCAAAAAGTTTTGTTAAGTACATTATAGTTTGCCACATATGATTATAAGGTATTTGTTTAAGTTGACTTAAGCCAGGTTATGCATATTATAATTGGGCCTAAACGCAAAAAACAAGAAACTACATTTTATCTAGTGTTGCCTTGCACTGAAAAGTAATTCTATATCTATATATATAAAAGAAAGTGATGTTAGTTACTACGCTTATAACTCGAGAATGCCTGGACCGATTTCGGTGATTAGCACCAATTCGGACAGGTCTCCGGCCAAATAAGAAGAATACACAAGAAAATTTTGGAAAATTTCCCAAAAAAAAAAAAATTATGAAGAAAATTCATTTTCACATACATTTTTTTTACAACGCTATCTTAACTCAAGAACCCATAAGAAAACATGATTGTAAATGCTATATTGCCAGTAGATGGCGTTGTATGCACACTTGGCAGATGCAATGACATATGTTAGTAGTCAAAAAAGTCATGAAAAATGTGATTGAAGCAAAAATTTTAAAAGAAAAATATAAGGGCGATGTGTTGAAACCACGCATTCCTATGATTCCTCCAGATTTGCCGTTTGATTTTAAATGGCTTCAGTTCCCCATACCTGTTGCTTTTCAATGATCCCTGTTTTTTGCACTTTCAGTTATATGTATCACGTTCACGTGCTTTGTTTTTCAATACCGCGAACCAAAATCGATCAAAAAATGTCGAAGAAATGACTTGCAAAGCAGTCACGGGCACGCTAGTTGCTTTATATATATGGGGTTTTTCAATTGTGGCAACACCAACAACATAATAGATTTGACATTTAATTTTTTTGAAATTCTTACAATGAATTCAATTTTTCACGAAAATCGTATTAAAATAATTAAAATCCACTATGAATATGGTGGTTCCGTTAAAGTTACATTACATTAAATTCGTGATAGTTTCGGACAACATAATCGTTCTTTTGAGACCGCTATTAAGAATTTTGTCGTTAAATTTGCGGCGACAGGCTCGATATAAAATGAAAGGATGAATTTATTGAAAACCAAATTTCCAAAACGCAACTTAGAAGTAAATAGCCAAATTATGTAATTAACAGGAAATAGCTAAGCAAGAAAATCATTTTGGAGTTTCTGCATGCTATTTTTAATCGACGACCGATTAATTCAAAGTTATAAAAAAATTAGTAGCTATTGGTGATAGGCTTATTGTAAGTATATAGGTGCCCCTGCAGGCTAGTAGGTAGTGTACTAGCTTGTCTGTCTGAGAGCTGTGGCTTCGATTCCCAACGAAGACCTTGGTTTTTTTTCACTACAAAAATAAAAATTTACTGTCTGTGGGGCTGCTCAGTGATGAAGGCATGGTTACTGGTCGCTGTGCTGTCTTTTACGAGAGTTAATTTCCGACTATCCTTCTACTTTTGCCACCTGTTTCATCTCTTCTCTATCCCTTTCCTAAGGAATGTACCACGATAGTTGACTAAATAGGCATTGCTACCTAGAGTGCTAATTTCTCTTTAAAAAATATATTGTGTTGTTTTAATTACAAATAAAATCACTTTATTTTGTTTCTTTTATTACTTATCTTGCCCTATTAAACATTTTGTGTCAGATTCTATCAGAAGTCCCTCGTCGGAAGACTGAAGCTGTCTCGTCTAAACAAAATCATGAATTTGTATCCGCTTTTGTCCGCTATTGTAGTGTACTTATAAAAATACTATACACTATAATCATCGTACCAATAAGCGTTCAATATTAAAGAATGAATTTGAAATCTAAACAATTAAGGGTCAATATTTTTACAATAAATAGAATAGTAAATCATACAGAATTGTAATCTAGCCTTGTTCATGGAAATTTGTCGTTAACTATCTTCTTATTCAGCTATCTGAAACCGACCGTTGTTCATGTACCTTACCTTTTTATTTGCTATTTTTATTTATTTACTGAATGATTTAATCTATAGATATATTCCTTACAGATAGACTATAACATGCAACTTTTACTCAAAACTACAAGTAGTCGTTTAAAAAAACTGTTTTATTACGCTTTACAACATCTAATTATAAAGAATAATCAATAAATCTATAAAGACTGTTAAAATCTTTATAAATTCTTCGAATTGGATTCACATTTGAATAATTATTTCGAAAGCACTGCAAGAACAGTGGCTGATAACATTATGTTGAATTAAGCGGAATATTGAAACAGATATTCGAAATCAATTTTACTAATACTTAAACTGATTGCAAACGATACATTAATCATTGTTCTGCGACCTTTAAGATAAGATTAATCAGATTGCCAACATTCAATCTGATTAATCTTAACCGGTATATTGTGTGGGTCCCATATTCCTGAACTATATTAAACAATTTTACTTTTGTATGGAGCAGTGAACCCATAATGAAAGCAAGTACATTACTAGCCTTATTAACCGTCACGTGAATATGAGATATACAACTTAGTTTGGTGTCCATCGAAGTTCCTAAATCCAAATGTTGCAACTGATGTTTCCCTAGAAAGTAGTGAATATCATATCGTTTTTATTTCTCGAGAAACCAATACACTCGCATTCAAATAGTTTTAATTCCATTAAATTTATATCGCACCAACTTTGAAAGCTATACAACTCAGATTGCAACAATGAGTATTCCGATAGATTAACATAGCTAAAGAAAATTTTGGCATCATTTGGGTACATCAGAATGCTGGAGAATACGATAACTTTTGGGGATTCATTAATACAAAGGGAAAATAAAATTGGGCCAAGATGACTGCCTCTCGAGTTGTTGTTTTCGATTAAGCAGATCTGTTGAAATTTACTTAAGAGCATTCATAGGGAAATCCAGCAAGCTCAATTAATGCAAAAGAAGTTTAGATTAGCTTTGGCGAATGCTTTACTAATGTCCCTGTAAACAGCCTAAGTTGCCTCACCTTTGGTGAAACCCTGATTGGTTATTGTAGAAAAATGATGCCCAAAATATATTGCCTCTGGTTTCAAAAATGCATATTTTGATGTGTTTAGCTTCAGATTGCACTTTAGTAAACTGTCAAATGTACTTCTAAGGTTATCATTGTGACGTTTTTGACTACAAATAAATATAATTATATCGTCAACGTATAAAAATGCTTTGGCATCTTTTTCACTAAATGATATTGTTAATATTTGCTGGAAACATTTTTAAATCAAACGACAATCTTTTAAATTGATAGTGATCATTGGCCATTGAAAGCGCTGTTAAATGCCCTGATTTGTTGTCCAATTTTATTTGATGGAAAGAACTGGTTATGTTGAAAAATACCCAGCTTAGTGGGATAGTTATATTTATTTCTATAATGATGATAGTGTACAATATTATTATAGGTAAACTACAATATATATGATGTCGAACAATGTCTGGCACAGTGACAGTAATTGTGCAAATTTTAGCTAAAACCTAGAAGTGTCTGAGTTAGATATTGTCGACAACGCCGATGTTTATAGGGTAAAGTACTAGATTATTTTCAGATTAAATTTTCTGCAACGTTCTATAAAACAGCTGTTCAGGCAATCTTAAACTTCATGCGACTGTTGGTGTTATAATACAATAGCCAAAACAGTTAACGCAGATATCAATTGAATTTAATTTTCAACCATATTAATTTACAGTTATTTATTAAACTGAAGTTCTGTTGAGTTTCAGTTTATAAGTTTTGTTGTTCTTTCTTTTGAACTAATTACAACACACATAAGAAATGCTTATGGCTATGTCACTAGTTCGATAATATTTTATATGATTGTGGCCATAGTGACTGCTATGGTGTTATTGTACAGCATGTTGAATTGATCTTTTAAGCTGTGCTTATGGCAATATATGAACTCACACATAATGGCTACCTTAAAACTTACCGAAGATTTGAATAAAAAATAAAACAAACTTTCCTTTTACTGGGAAAGACTTTGTACTTGTTTTATTAAAATTAATTTTGCTTTCATTTATGTGCTATATAAATTAGAAAAAAGAAAAACAAATATTAAAAAATGTAAATTCGAATATATTCAGGAGTTTCGAATTTCCATTTTAATTCACCGATATTGATTATTGTAGGTAAAATCATGTCCCCACTTTGCTAGCAAATATTAGCCTGCTTTAGTTTAATTCGCATAATTGATTCAGATTAATTCAAAAGTAACTTCAAAATATTTGGCATTCGTCGGCGTATCGAAGAGTTCCTTACGCATGATAAAAAAACGTTCAACATTTGTTAAATATTCTTACCGAATATTCACCGTTTCTCCAGGAGAGCTTCTTACGTTGCACACTGGGGATTTTTGTATATATTTGTCCAAAAATGTATTGATTACATCACAGATTTAGTTTTATTTATATAGTAATACACAAAAGTAATCAAAATAAAGAAAGTTTGAGAAATGTCGATCGCTACCTGCACTGTAAAAAATTTTTAATTTATTATTTATTTTAAATCTATTTTTAATTTATTATTATTTTAAAAGAGCCTTTACTTCGTGGCTTATAACACTATGCTTTTTCTGGCTAAATTAAGGCGTCGAATGTGAAACCATGGGATCTGATGTTACCATCATTCGGTGCATAATATCTTCTTTCGTGGCAATTCGATTGCATTTTCCGGAGTGTTTAAGGCGATATTTTTTATAGTCTTTGTTACGACTTTCCTGAGCTTCGTCGGATAGTAGGCCAACAGGAAAAATACACTTTTCAATTATATCCTTGCCATGAGTCAGAATTTTGTGAAGTGTGGGTAGCATATTGTACCACTCGTACAGTGCAACAAACTCTTTTGCCGCCTCCAAACAAAAATCACCAAACTTTTTTGGATCTACTACCTGGGTGATTGCTATAGCTTCAAGAATTATTGAAAACCTCTTGATTATGTTTTCATCTAGACCCTTTATTTCGGAAATCAATTTAGAATTAGCAAAGAATTTTCATGACGTATTTCTTGAATTTGTCGTACAAGAGCCTTGCTTAACAGTATCAACCTGTATTTCTATTTTCTCTTTAAGTTCACGCTTTATCAAACATTTTCGGGCTCTTTTTATCGGACGAGTATTTAGATACTACATGCAAAAGACACTCCATCAGCTTAATACGCTCATGAAGTGGTGACATACCAAATTGCAGCGCTTGTTCATTTACGGGCATAGCTAGAACTTCTTCGATTTTATTCATCTTGGATGTTGTGGCTTCACAAATAAAACAAGAAGGTGGTGGTGATGTTTCTGTTACTGATTGTGCTGTCTTGCCGTCAATCATTGTAAAATATAATTCATGTTTTACTCTAAAGTTGCGATTATTCACTGTTAACTCAAATTCTTTTAGTTGAGATATCTCCTCATCGACTCTTCTCTTTTCTTCCCGTATAACTTGAGGTGTCTCTTTAACAAACTGTATGCAAACTGTAGTGTTCTGCAATACTGTATGGAAGAAGGTTAATTGTTGTTCCATACTAATTTATTTATGTCATCACTTAATGATAATTTAAGTGGTACAACTGATGTCGTATATAAACGAGAGTCAGAAATTTGTGCCTATCTCGAGCAAATTTTTTAAATTCATACCTTTACTTAATTGTTCATAAAAGCGAATCGCGTTCATCGATTTTCATGAGATATGTCTCATTGTGTTCATAGGTTATACGACTTTACCTGAAAGTAATAGGACTTGTTTTTACCGTTTTGGATTTTTTATGAATTAAAAAAAAAAAAACTTAACTCTTTACGCAAAAATTATTTTTTTTTCTTCATACATTTATTTATAACTACGAAACTGTTGCTTATGTAGCGAAACATTATATAAACAGATGAAAGTACTTATAATTCTTGATTTTTCTAAATTTGTTTAAGTAAAATCCGACTAGTGGTTCTTGAGATATGTTAAACAAAATGGCCTTATCAGAATTGAGTTGCGAATCAATCAGCTGAAAAATGTTGTACTGTGTAATGCAACAAATTAATAGGTGGCACCTGGTGGCACTTGAAATTGATTAAAAATCTAAAAAGAGATTAGAGGCAATATATTAGCGGTGATTTCCAACTGCAGGAAAGTAAAGCTAAAATTGCAGGTCCAAATGTTTGGAGAAAAATAAGCAAACAACAAAAAAACATAAGTCTCTTCCTGGGTTATTTTTTCAGTTTTAGTATACTGAAATATCCTACTTTAAATAGAAAATAAAAAGACAAACGTTAGCTCATATAAAACAATCTTCGTTGTGAAATTCTTAAAATATGGTTGATTCAATAAAACATACAAGTACTGAGTTAGGACGGCTATAAAAAATAACTGGCAGTCAGATCGGAGTAATTCTTTTTGATTTGATTGTACCATTTCAAAATATCAATGAATATTGCATGAAGACTATGTTGACAATTTGATTTTTTTTCCGCGAAATCCGCAGTGTGCGTTGGTGAAACGTAGGAGAAATGATTCTTATGTTATGATTCTTAGTTATGTGTCCAAATTTATAACATATTTTTTAGACCATTTTTTTACTTATATTCTTACAAACAAATCTTACTTAATAAATTTAATAATTCCTTCCAACATTTAATAGAAAGCTTGCTTTCCAGAAAGGCTTCAAATGCAAAAAGTTTTTTTTTTCTTTTAGGATCAGCACTCAGGGGATGACCCCTACGTATGCAATGCATGATGCCCCTGTAGGCTAGTAGGTAGTGTACTAGCTTGTCAGTATGGAGGTTGTGGGTTCGATTCCCAACAAAGACCTTGATTTTTATTCAATACAAAAAAAAAAATTGACTGTCTGTGGGGCTTCTCAGCGATGAAGGCATAGTCACTGGTCGCGTGCTGTCTTTATCCGACTATCCTTCTACTTTTACCCTTTCCTAAAAAAAACAAAAAGTTTCTTTTATTTGGGGTAAAATCCACTAATGAACTATATGAGCAGTAGTGAATATAGATATGCTTCCTCCGCAGTAATACATTTCAAATATATTTTTTGAATAATATTTTATGAGAATAGCACAAATTAACGTACATTTAATTATTCTTTTACTTTTGTTACAAAGGAAAATTTAAACATTTTTTTAAGTGTACTAAATATTCTATTATTTTTTTTTGTTTTGTTTTTTAGAAACACTCTAAGGACCTTTTGTTTTTTAGTAAATTGTGACTGTGTTATTGCCGCGCTTTTTCGCTTTTTATTCCATATTTTCGGGAATATAAATTGAAGTTTATATTCAGGGCTTATATGACAAAACTTGTTTAAATTAATGAGTTTATACAGAAGGATGAAGTGATGTAAAGCAATGACGTTATGTGGGGACATGACATGTAAAAATTGGAACAAATTATTAGTTGATAAAAAGAATAGAATAGAATACCATACAGTTGGCTTTTAATATTAAAGTTTATTTAAAGCATTTATTGGACCATTCTACAAATTAAAAAAAAAACTCTTATCTCTGCTTTACGACATGCGGTACTTTGATTATAAAAAAAGAAATCTAGCAATAGTCATGATTAAGAAATTTATGTATATTTTTGTGGTTGGGTTAATAACAACCAAAACGTTGATTTCCTCTTTGAGTTTATGACACAACAGAAATAGATATTTATTTACATATGCTTCCTTGATACTCTTCAATTCTTAAATACATTTACGTTTTACTTCTGTAATTGATTCCACATTTAAATAAAACCATGCAAAATGAAGGTAAGGTAACTTAAAACCATATTTCTTTCCACAAAACAGTGCTCTTCTAAATAATTTTTAATTAAATTTGTTTCAGTTTCTGTTTGAGTTTCAAATTATAATTAGTTTTTATCTAATAATGAATTTAAAACGAACACAAAGATAACGCCACCACACACGCACACAAAATTATAGTTTATGATATTTGACATAATTTGTAACGCTTTTATTTAAAAATGAAAAAAAATATGTTTTTCTCGCCATATAATTAGTTGACACAAAATCCTGACTCCTTTAGTGTAATTGGAGTTGAAAAAATTTATGTTAAAATGTTGTGCACATTATCAAAATTAGTTCTGCCTTTACCAGGGCTACAACAATATGAATCCATTGTACATTCATTCATTTTTTCTGGTTCCCTTAAGTCAGACACACAAAACCAAAACTACGAGTGTGTGGAATTGTTCAGAGAGTGATAGAAAGAGAAAGAGGAAGTTGTGATAATTAAGTTTTCCACACCACCGTAATAAACTTTATTATTGTTTGTTGCCTTGCAGCTATAATGTTTGTAAGCTTGTTATAATGATTGCAAAATGTTAATGAAATTATTTAAAAGTTTATGGATTTTTGATTGATTTATTAACAGCGTCGATCAAATACACCAACAAGCCAGCTTCTTTTTTTAACGAGTGTTTATTGTGTTGATTGCTTTAATTGTTGTCAACGTTTTCTGTTAAGAAGTTTCTTTAGAAGCCTCGGGAATTTTAACAACTTGTGAAAAGTATTTCATGCAAAAAAAAACAACAACAACAAATAGGAGCTTATAGTTAGTTAAAAAAAATTGAAATGTTAAATGAGACACTTTATTTACAGTATACACTTAACCTTTTGAGTTGTTATAATAATGAAGTACTTAGTCAATTCAATTAAATTATATTGACGACAACACTCTTTCATATTAATTAACCACTTGTCTAACAGTAAAAAAAAAAAACAACAAACAATTCACTTTCACAAATAAAAAGAATTATTCTTCTGTAATATAAAAATAAGTTGGGTTTTCCTTCCTGACGCTATAACTTCAGAACACACGAACCGATTTCCACGGTTTTGTATTCGTTGAAAGGTTTCGGGCTACGTGAGGTTTATAGCAAAGAAAATTTAGGAACAATTTCAAGGGAAAAGCAGGAAAACAGGAAAATTCATTTTTCACATACAGCGGCATACAGTATGTAGTACTACGGCACCAGTACGTGGTGTGTGGTATCCCTCACGAAAAAAAGTAGGTTTCACTTTAAGTAGATGACGCCGTGCGCTAGGTCGCATGTATACTGTTCATCCCAGAAATGATGAATGTTTTTATTTGCGACTGCTGTTGGTAAATGTACGTGGACCAAAATCATTTGCGCATTTGGAAACAGTGAATGGCCACCAATGCCAAACATATCGAGAAGCATGCCAACCATTGCGTTTGCTGCAGAAAGATTGTCATTAGGATTTAACACTTGCGGGTTCAGTTGTTTCATCAAATGCGTACCAAATACGAAAGCTCTTCGCAATTATTATCACCACCTGTTTCCCTTCATAACCAATTCAGTTATGGAACAAATGCAAAGACGACATATGTGAAGATATCTTGCATCGCTTTCACATTCGAACGAATAATCCCGACATGCAAATAACTGATGAAATATATAATGAAGGACTGATTCTGATTCAGGATCATTGGAGGACTATTGCAAACAAGCTATTGATTGAAGTAGGAATGATTGCACCAAATCGATCGATGCATCATGCACTCAACCAAGAAATAAAATGCTGCAATACAATGTTGATACATTGCAGGAATTCGTTCGAAATAATTTACCGTTGCTGAAGGAACAGCAAAAACAAATATACGAAACATTTATGCAAGCGGTGGACAATAATACTGGTGGTCTATTCTTCCTGGACGCACCTGGAGGAACAGGGAAAGCATTTATAATTTGGCGTTAGCATTTTGCGCTTAAGTTGCCACTGAATTTAAACACAATTGATACTCCAACATGCAATATTTGCCGATCCAGTACAATGGGAAAATTGTTGATGCAATGCAAGCTCATTATTTGGGATAAGTGCACAGTGTCACATAAAAAATCACTTGACGCACTTATCTTCACACTGAAGGATCTTCGGTGAAATAACAACATCTTTGGTGGCTTGATGATATTGTTGGCAGGCAATTTCAGGCAGACATTGCCAGTAATTCCCCATGCAACGCCTGCATATAAATTGAATGCTTGCCTGAAGGCATCACCTTTGTGGAATAACGTAAAAACATTATCGCTAACCACTAATAAGAGAGTTCAACTTCACAATGATCAAAGTGCTGCACAATTTTCAAACAATTGTTAGCTTTGGGAAGTGTAAAAGTCCCACTTGATGCGACAGCTGGATTAATTACTCTTACCAACGACTTTTGCCGATTTGTAGACTTTCAATTAGCTCTTATTGAAAATGTTTTCCCAAACATAAGTGAGTATTATCAGAATTATGCTTGGTTAAGTGAACGAGCAATTCTCGCTGCAAAGAATAATGATTTTCTACATGCACTGAATTTCACCATTCAATCT
This sequence comes from Trichopoda pennipes, assembly GCA_030448955.1. Lineage (NCBI taxonomy): Eukaryota > Metazoa > Arthropoda > Insecta > Diptera > Tachinidae > Trichopoda > Trichopoda pennipes. The sequence goes on from JASKUP010000033.1 coordinate 2,635,047, forward strand.
AAAGTCGATGGCGATTTGGTGAACTACAAATCCTTGATTCCATAACAAATCCCGATGATGCAGTAAATTATCCAACGGAGTTTTTGAACTCTCTGGAGTTACCAGGATTTTCACCACATAACTTGCAACCCGAATTTGGTTCAGTTATTATGATATTGCGTAATTTAATTCCACCGCGACTTTGCAACGGTTCTCGACTTGCGGTGAAAAGACTTATGCCGAATTTGATTGAGGCAACCATTATTAACGGAAAGAACGCAGTTGAAAATGTATGTATTCCTCGAATACCAATGATTCCGACTGATCTTACGTTTGACTTCAAACGATTGCTTTTCGGTTCGCTTTGCGTTCGCAATGACAAATAACAAGTCGCAAGACCAATCGCTTAGTGTTTGCGGGATAAATTAAGCAAATCATTTTTTTTTCACATAGGCAGCTGTCCATTGCGTTGCGTGTTCACTTTGTTTGTGTTTACGTCAGACCAAGAAAAAAAAATGTGGTTTAACAAAGAGCACTTCAATGAAACGGTTAATTTGCGGATACGTATATTGCTTCGATTCAGTATTTACTTTGGATTCACTTTCATTTTTACTTAGAGAAGTTCAACTAAATTTCAATTCATTTTTGTAATCGAAATGAATTCATTACTGTTGTGCACTGAAATAAAATTTTTCCTTTTCAAATATAAAACAAAAAAAAATTATTTTTCTTCATCTCTTAATCCCCAAACGAAATGTTAAAAAAAAATAAAGCCATCTGGTGGCGTAACGTGGCGAACGCCGGGTTTGCTAGTAGGCTTATAAAAGTATAGTATACCAATTGAACACCATTTCTGCCAATTTTTAGTTCTATTCTTATGTGTTCAATTTTAGCTACTGAAGATGCTTTTCGCACTTAATTCTTATTTTATTAGTTCCCTTTAAATCGTTTATTGTATTGTATCGAAAATTGTTTGTTTTTCTAAACATGGTCCAAAAAAGTTAATGTTTTTTTTATCAGTTGTTAAATAATTTTTGAAAATTGAATCATTCATGGGAACTTTTAACTGACTATTAATTACAAATAATTTTAAGGCAACATAAAGTTTTATGTAAAACCATAAATTGGTGGGTTAATCGCACGGACATTGTACACAATTATGAATAAAGTAAAATTTTTAGGCTCCTATTACATATTCAACTGGTCGTTCATATAGTTATTGGGTTTTTCAACAAGAAATTTGCCTTTCCATTGTGGCAACACCGACAACATGATAGTTTTGACATTTAGTTTTTTGACATATTCGTAGTGGATGCAATGGCTTTACACTATGAAAGTGGTGGTTCCGTTATAGTTAAATTTCGTAAAATTCGTAATATTTTCGGACAACATAATTGTCCTTCTGAGACCGCTATTAATTAATTTGGTGATTTAATTTGAGTCAACAGGCTCGATTCAGAATGTGCGAACAGCAATACGGGTTCGACCGTGTGGTTCAACTGAAATCACACAGCCTTGAGCCACAGTGTTGAAGCAGATCCAAACTTCTCAATTCCTCGACGTTCTCAAAAATTCGAAATATCCAAAACCATCACATGACGAATTTTGCGCAAGTATTTGGCTTTGAAACATTAAAAGGTTCAATTGGTGCAGGAATTGAAGCCGACCGATCAATTCATTCTCCTAATTCATTCAGGAACAACCGGCTGGTTTTTCTGAAAAAATTATTTTTTCAGAAGAAGTCCATTTACACTTGTCAAGGTATGTTAACAGGCAAAATTGCCGCACTTAGGCTTCTTGAAATCCTAGAGCGATTATTGAGAAGTGAACGTGTCACAACATGGTGCGCTATGTGGTCTGGATGCGAGATTGGACCGTTCTTTTTCGAAGAAGTGGCTGGAAATTCGGTAACGGAACACGTTTTCGCGAGATCTTAATGACTCAATTTTGGCCTATTGGTTGATGACGTGGATATACTTGACATGTGGTTTCAAGAGGACGGTGTCACATGTTACACGGCCAATGAAACGACTAACTTATTGTACATCAAATTACCCGATTGCATAATTTGTACGCCAATCAGCAGCTAAGTGGCCAGCCAGATCGTGTGTTTTAACACCACTGTATTATTTTTTGTGGGGCTATGTTAAGGACACAGTCTATACGGAGCCAGTCGAATCGATTTCAGCCTTAATGAAATAGGACTGTCATTTTGCCAAAAAGTGATTAAAAACTTTGATAAAAGAAAACGACATCTGTCAGTGTGGTCGTGGTGGACATAATTATCAAATTAAATTTTTTATTTGGAAGTTATAGGTTTTAAAATACCAACAACAAATTATTGTAAATTATGTTAATGATAAATCTTATAACAAGTTAACAGAGACATATGAATTGAAAACTGATGTATTTTGAGCATAAAATCTGTCCGCTGGAAGAAGGTTAAAGAGGTGTAATGCATTGCATTCCTCTTGACGAATCGTTTACTAAAACGCATAATAAGCGGTCAGTAGCGACGGTTTTTACCAAGGGGAATAACAATTGTATTTAATTTACTGCCAGAAAAAATCCAAACAATTTATTATCGAACGATTCGTTCTTAAAATTGTACATACAATTAATAAATCGTTGAAAATATTCCTTAAGAATTTTTAATTATTTGCTATAAAATAAAAAGCGACAAAATTAAAGGGAACGAATAAATTAATTTCTATATTGAAGAATATGTTCTTGCGATTGCGACCTGGTGAGTATTCGGTGCAAATACATTTGCACATGTTGCCAAATTTGTATCCGACTTTGTTTGTGAAACGTACCTAAAATTGCTTGAGTGGTTGACAAGAAATCGTAACGTAACATTTAAGCATATTCTTAAGAAACTTTTAACAAACATCTGGTAATATAATGGAGAATTTGCAGCATTTTGTATTTAGTCATATGCATTCAAATGTGCTGGGATGATGGTCTGACGAAATATTAAACATATTCAGTGGGTATACAAATTATTTTTGAAATTTTAAAATCTGTGATGAGGCCCTTAGACCCTTAAAGCTGAAATGTTTAAAAGTGTATTTTAATATGCGGCAAATATTTTAATCACATTGTAAATTACAAACCCGTAAACGCTTTTCCATTGATATAATAAATATTTTTATTTATTTCTGTTGTTTTTAACAACTCGTTAACAACAAAAGTGTTGAAACGTTTGAGTATATTCTCGTTAAACTTTGTCTTCTCCAAAATGAAATGAACATGTACACAAAACAGTGAAAACAAAATATTCCAAAAATAAATTTTTAAAATGATGCTTCAACTAAAACAGATTCCAATATCTAGTTTCATTGTTGACATTGTTGAATTTTATAAATACATTTACAGTTTCTTAAGTTAACTGACAAGCCTACGTTACATAACACTTAAGCTGTTCAAACGCATAATTTTAAGTAAAAATTTGAATGCACATGTCAAACTGGACACTTAAAGGGACTAAATCTGACTAAACTCAAGTGGTACATAAAATTAAAAACTAATCACAATAAAATAAAATTTGAAATAATAATGAGCTAAAAATAACAACTAAGGTCAGCCTGTTCTAAATCTAAAGTAAGTTACATCCAAATACTCAAATAAGTAAAGAAACTATTTTATGCCAAAACGTGGTGTATTTTTAAATCTTAATAAAATGGATATACTTTTGCTTAATTCAATGTCAAATGAGTTATAATTCTTTTTAGATGGCTCAAATTCGCTTATAATTGTAAATGCGTATGAAATGCGCTTTATTTTTCGGTACAACTTTAGTCAGTATTATTCGCATCTGTCCACAATTTATGTCAATTGAATGAATGTTTCTTTATTTAAAGTCCTAATTAAAGAATATGCGGTAGAGAATTTGCGGTATTTCTTTCAAGATATTCGATATTTCGAAATTTAAAAAAGTTTTCAAAACTTTTAAGAGACAGGAATTAAGAATAACACACCTAGAGTTAAATTAAGGTAGTTAATTTACAAAAAAAAAGAATTCTTGCAAAAGAATCCTTTATAGTCTTTGTATGACAACAAAAAAAAAATCCTAAATAATGACACCTTTAGGTTTTATTCGAAAGAATGAGGTTTTCAACAAGAAGTTTGTGTTCTAAAACAAAATAAAACAGAAAATTTAGATTTAAAATATTCAAATTTTTATTGTATTACGAAGGCAAAAGTTCGGCATTTATGAGTGAAAAATGATAATGACAAAACAATAATTATTGATATTAGCAGCGGTCTTTTTTAAATAAATTTAACACTATATTTTTTTTTATAAAGAATAATTTCCTGGAAAGCTTCTCCACAGGAAACCGAAATATTTAAAAAAATATAGTGTTAAATTTATTTAAAAAAGACCGCTGCTAAGATTAATAATTATTTATTTAAAAAATGTGGTGGAATAAAAATAATAATCAAATAATGACAAATATTTATCACGTCCACGCTGACAGATGTCGAGTCTTTCATCAACGATTTCAATCACTTTTTTAATTAATAACAGCAAGGATTTAAAATTTTTAAGGCTGAAATAGATTTAACTGGCTCCGTATAGACTTCGTCCTTAACAAAGCCCCCCCCCCCCCCCCCCCAAAAAAAATAATCCAGTAGTGTTAAATTACATGATCTGACCTTACTGAGCTTTAAGCATCTCGTAATAGCGTGATCCATTAACCGTTACCACGTTTCCAGCCTCATCACGTCTTCAGATTATATAGCACACCATATAGTGGCATGTTGAGAATTCGAAGGCTTCTCAATAATCGCTCTAGGATTTTCAGAAGCCCAAATGCGGCAATTATGCTTGTTGACATACCCCGACAAATGAAAATGGGCTTCGTAAGAATAAATCATTTTTTCAGAGGAACCAGCAATGTGTTGTAAGGCTTCAAAGTCATATACTTACACAAAATACGCCATGTAGTGTTGTGGATAATCCCAATTGTTGAGAACGTCAAAGAGTTGACAAATTTGGATCTGCTTCAACACTGTGGCTCACGGCTGTAATGTTTAATGTATTTGTATTCTTATATGCCATTTTGTATTTATTTGTATCATCAATTTTTGAATTCTTTATTCTTTCAGACAAGACTGATATACAAGTTAACGATTTATATATTTTCGGTTCCGTTCCAATACTTATAACTCTTTTCCTCCTATTATTAAATTGATTAAATAGGTTGTTTAGTAAAACTAAGGATTAAATTCAAAAATTAAATATGTCCAATGTAGTGTAAAAAATTCCTTGTAACGGTAATGATAAGGAGGATTGTAATAAGGTTTATGTAGGCACAACAAAAAATTAATTGAAAACTAGAATCGCAGGACATAGGTCAGACCAGAAATACAGGAATAATATTAGTTTACAAAAAACAGCATTATCTTCGCATTGCTCTAAAGTTAATCACTATCCTAATTTTGAAAATGTTTCAATTTTAAATTTAGAAAATAATTATAAACGTCGTTATATGGTAGAAATGTTACAAATAATTAAAGTACCATTAACCAAAAGAATAAATTTTAAAGCAGATACGGAGAATGTTGCACATTTAGTGCATAAAATTATAAAACAAAACTCTGTATCTGCTTAATATTAATAATTAATACTTCAATTTTTTGAAACGTTTGGTCATTAAATTTATGTTTTTAGAATATATGTGTAAAATACTATTGTTTTGTAAATGTGTTATGTATTTTGAAAATTGTTTTTCATTAAAAAAATTTTTAATATTGAAAATTTGTTTGAATGTATGTAAAACAAAAAATTTTTTCAATTTGTCGTTTTTTATTGTTTTTGTTTGTTTTGTTTATTGAAAAAATTTTTTGATTATTTTGAATTTGTTAATCAAAAAAATTTTTTCAATTTGTTTGTTCATTATTATTTTTGTTTTTCCTGATGATGCCAACCAACGGTGTGGCAAAATATCGAAAAAATAATAAAAAATAAAAGTTTTTTAAAGATTTTTTATTAAAATTGACCTAGTGCTTTCTAATTAACTACTAAAAAATAAGAAAAAAACTTTTTTAGTCTATAAACGAGACATAAAATTTAAAATTTAGTTAAATGAAACGATAAAAAGTGCAGAGTTCCTTGAGAAAAGAGATGAAAATTTATATTTATCAATTTTAATATTCAGAACTTATGCGAACTTGATGAAGAGCTTTATGTAAAAATAGTCGATATATAGCAATGATATAAATATTTATAAAATAAAATAATAAAAATCCCATGTAATGTGTCATTTTCTTTATTTTTCTTTTTCATTAATTTCTGAACAATTCCGAATTGCTTGAGCTGATAAAATTGTGGTAAAATAACCTAAATTTAACTATGTGCTGTAAATTTGTTTTTGTCGTTATCTGAATCTTATAATGCACCACGTCCCTTAAAAATCTGTCACATAATAGAAAAATGTTCCAATAAACCTTTCAACGAAAACTGCAGATATGATGGTTTATTTGCATATTAATTTAGAAATATTGGAATTTTGGTTGATACTCTTAAAGCTACATGTAACAATATATAAGCGATGCCATTAAGAGATTAATACGCTTTACTTTATAACAAATAAGTAACAAAATTTCAAATTTCGTTTTGAAAAATACAATTTAAGTAGCTTATTTACCCAGTGGCTTTTATTTACAAATTTCGTTTGTTAATAACTCCTTACTTCAATGCCTACAAAATCATCTTAGAAAATCTCTTTTTCACAATATCTTTCAAATATCTTTTTTTCGATTTTAGGTAAGTAATAAATAGTCAATAAAAACATTTAAAAAGAAATAAAATGACTTTATTCTTCTAATAATGGTTACGTGACATTTTGTAGTTGTCGCTAAAAACAAAAAACAAAAAAAAAAACAAAAAAATAGAAACGAATGTTTTAAACCTACATTAAAAATAAATTCTCCAATATCTAAATAAGTTCAAAAATACTTTTTATTCTTGCAAGAATAGCACTTACACATCCATGCAAAACAAGCTTAAGGAATTTAAACACATTTTATAATACTTTATGTTGTATCTAATATTCTGGGTGAAAAGCTTAATCCTTCTTACTAAAGGCATTTTAAGGGTAATTGTACAATACATATTTTTTTTCAGTAATTTAAAATTAACCAAAGCTCATTACGTTTTTTCTCTTTGAAAATAACAAAAAGTTTAAAAAAGCTTTTTATTTTTTTTTGTGTTTTTTGTCAAATTTTTCCCAAAAAAATGTTCAAATATAAAACTTGTCCATTATCAGTCTTGTTGGGTTTTAATTGTGTGTTCAAAAATAGCTTACATTATCCTTATAAAGGATTAAATAATACGGGAAGTGAAAAAGAATGTATACAAATTTTGTTGTAACAAAAGATACACTTAAAATAAGTTAAGTTATCTTAATACTATATTACCCAGATAAGATATATCATATATATTCAGCAAAATCGCTTCCTAATTTTAGTACTTTAGCATAAGAATTTCGAAAGAAATATTTTAAGTTTTCTTCCTATTTTTCTTGTTGCAAATTTATTTCAAATATTCCAAATTATTACTTCTGTTTGGCAGCTGGTGTTTGTATGCTATTTTAATATATCAGTTTTTTATCGCTTCAGCGTTTTTAGGTTAAACGCTTTAAGATATAATTCTAAAGTTTACCCACCAAAAAGAAAGCTTACGCGATGCAAACCTTTTGAAGCTATTCCTTAAAGAATTACACAATATGGAAACCAAAAAATTTAGTACCAACATGAATTTTAATAAAAATTTTAAATCAAAGCGATTTCTAAAAGTACTGACAATTCATAAAGTGACCATTATTAGTTTTTCTTGTAATGGAATAGAGAAAAATGCATTTGAAAATAAAGGACCTATTTAGTTTATATGTAAAAATACATACTTTATGGATCGCTATTTCTTTCTTCAAAACTCTTCAATTATAAATTGTACTTTTTTTTTAATGAAGCAAATAGTTTGGAGATGTTATAGTTAAATATAAGAAGTTAAATTTTAAAATAATGTTGCGTACTTCTTTTATGTCTAACCACTTGTCTTATTTCATAACTTTTGGTGTATTAAAATTAAGTGAAAAATTAATATTATAGCGAGCTAATAGCATAATTATATTCTATTTAATTTCAAAAGGGAAGGAAAATACCTCTAGACCTTTGTTGTTTTGTAAGAATTAAAAGTACCACATTCATAATTTCACATTGTTTTATATTTTCAAGCGATTAGTTTATTATTAAAAAAAATGTTAGTAAAATTAATTGTTTTTATCTTACATTGATTACTAACTGCAACCAAAAAGTACCACTACCTCAACTTTAACCTCTTAATAATTTTCCACTTTGTCCACGTGTCTTTAAAATTTGTAATAAAATTCTTACTGTTAAGGCCCAACTATAATATGCATAATCTGGCTTAAGCTAATGTCAAAAGTTGGACGAAAAGTTTGTCAAATGTTTAAGCGAATCATTAAAGAATTTTACGTGGCTATATTGTACTTACATGAATATAGAAATTATTATGCACATTTGTTTTATTCGTACTTTTGCAAAAAAATAATTTCGTTCTAAATAAATTAAATTTATTAGCATATTTTGTATACTTAAAAATATCCTTATACAAATTTATAATTTATAATTTTTTGTTAATAGTTTTAAAAAAATTACGAAAGAAAAATTGTACATATCGCTGTATGTATTATTTTTTTTTAAAGAGAAGTAGCACTACAGGCAATAATGCCTATTTATTCAAGTACATTCTTTTGGGAAAGGGATAGCGAAGAGATGAAACAAGTGGTAAAGTAGAGGGATAGTCGGAAATTAACTGCCGTTTAAAGACAGCAACAGCGACCAGTGACTATGCATTCATCGCTGAGCAGCTACACCGACAGTAATATTTTATTCTTGTAGTGAAAAAAAACCAACGTCTTCGTTGGGAATCGAACCCACAACCCCCATACGGACAAGCTAGTACACTACCTACTAGCCTACAGGGGCACCTGATTCGGGCAAAAGGTACTAAAAAATACAACTGTGTACATTATTTAATTTATAAACAATACAAAATTAAATTTTATTGCAAATTGTGTATTAAAAAAATGGAAAAGAAAATAAAATGTTTGAAGGGCCTCGTTCCTTTGAATTGCCTTTATAATAAAACGCGTCTCTTTTGTGATATAAGCTATTTTTTCTTTGTACATTTTCTATTAAATTCATATAAAAATATTTTTTGCCCTCCATTGGAATTTGTTTACTCATGTATCTATAACACAATGCAAAATCTGCTGTTTCCGTACGGAATGTGCGATCAGTTTCGTACTTTTCTTAAGTAATTAAAATTTGACGAAACTTGACGAAAAGTTTTGTTAAGTACATTATAGTTTACCACATAAGAATATTAGGCATTTGCACAGTTGTTTAAGTTGGCTTAAGCCTGCATGTGCATATTTTATAGTTGGGCCTTTAACTTTGTATTCAATGCGTTTTTCAGTTCCATGCTTATTGTTGACCAACCAAAATTAAAATTTTTCTGCACCAAACAACTTTCCGCTCATTTTTTCAATTAAATAAACGTTTAGATTTGATTTGTTCATATTTTTACAACAGTATAGACGAAGAGTGTTAAAACACTTTGAGGGCTTACTTGATATATCCATTATTAGTAACATCAATTATTGAAGTTTGACGCTACATATATATACATAGAATAGACTTTTGCAAGGTTTAGTTACAGCGATTATGTCTAATGTAAATTTTTTTATTTTGTATTTAACAAACTGTGTAGTTTCTCAGAAATCTTATACACACAATACAACAACAACGTGCTTTTAAGAAATTCCACGAAATATGCTAAACAACAGAAAAGACAAATAACTAATATAGAATAAAACAGCCAAGCAGGCACCTAAACTGAATGATTATAACAACAACAGTATGGCGTGATGTTAAAGTACAAATTAAATTAATTCAATTTGAGACATTGGTGAAAATTGACAGGAAAGCATCTTTTAAGGCGTTAAAGGGATAAGGTTAACATGGTGTCTATTGTGTGTGTAAATAAATTGTTTAATTTAAAATTCTAACAAAACTGTTGTAATTTTTATCTGGCTGTTTGTTCGGTATAAACGGAGCGCGCTTTCGATGTGAAGATATCATTTTTAAGCCGTGTTCTAATCTAGACTGTTGATTCATTGTTTGGATTTAGGTAGTTCTATTGCTAAGGTCTTATCTACTCATGTTGGTAGAATGACAGGCTAATTTTTAATATGATTATGATTATTTAGGTACGTGTGTCCGTTTTTTGTTTGTCGTGTGTATGAGTGGTGTGAAAATCGTGTCTGAGGTTATGTTTACCTGTTTGTTTATTACATCACTGTTAAAAGTTTTCATTTTGTAGATTTCCATGATTTCAAAAATGTCAGTGTTTCATTTACAGGCGTAAAAAAACCAAACAACTTAATACTCTAACAAAATGTTTATTAAAAGGACTAAACGTTCCAATATATTTGGGAAAGTCTGTAAAGATATTTAGATCCAAATACTATAAACTCTATAAGCAAGTTTACTCAAGGTTTTCTTAACTTAAATTAACAGCATCCTTTATCTTAATTTTGCCCTGGATGGCTTACAAATAATTGCAAAAAAATTCCAAGAAGTCGTCTTTAGTGAGTTCTGTGTAGGCTTGATTATTATATCTATAGTAAAATCTTTTGGAATAGAAAGAGAGATCAGTTCGCTAGGTCTCTACCCGCTGTACCTTCAAAAAGCCAAGGCATTCGGCACATTTTGTAAGTGGTTACAACCATATTCTGTCGTAGCAGTACAGAATAAGAAGGAAATTTCCTTACACTCTGAATGAATTGCATTTTACGCAACAATATTCTTGAAGTAAACCTGATAAACAGCAGATAACAGTTGAGGTGATATTGTTTTATATATTAACATGGTAGTTTAGGATGAATACAATTCACCAGAACATGGACAATTTTATCTGCATAGATAAAATAGTGTTTAGCAAAACATGCTGTACATGTGCGTAGAAAATTGCGTTTTAAATGCAACACCAGCATTCAAAAATTGAAGAGAGAAAATGGTGGCAAAATATTTTGTTCTTGTAAAAAGGCACCTGGGCTACGAACTAAAAAGCTGTAATGCTACTATAATCCTTTATATCATTTTATACTGTCGACTGACAGTATACAATTTTCTCACTTTTGATGAGTAAATACATTTTGATATTGAGTATTTCCAGCGTCTTAGTAAGTCATATCTTCCAGCAAATCCAAATTATTGATTCATGTAGTAGTGACCCGACCTAATACACATAGAGCTGGATTTGTCTCTAAATAACATCGGTAGATATATCAATTAAGGCTATAATATTTTTCTACAATTTTTTTCAACTGATTTTAGCTCCTGTAGCCTGTAGCTCTGAATATTATTTTTCTTAAAGAACCATAATATAGTTTGAGTCTACAAACCTTTAACTCTCCTATAAATTAGAGTGAAAAATGTCTTTATTGCCGTTAAAATAAGTTTCTTTGCTGTCCATTTGTTTGTCCATTTAATGACAAAATTATTTCATATTATACAACAGATAAAGTTTTGGGCACTTTTTTGTTATATATTTGAAAAAGTTTTTCTTAAATTGTTTTGTTTTTAATTATTTTTGTGTTTTTTCAAATTTAAATAGAAGAAACTTTTCACTTTTAGATCTAAATAGACCAAAATATGGTGTGAGTAATTGAAGCAGCTATGCTGCTAATTGCAAACGTCTGGAACTTAATTTTTGTCGTCGTATTTTAAGTACTTATGGTAATGAGTATTTGTAGTTCAATTAAAATGATTGTTGGCAGATAGAGAAACAAATCAATAAATATTTAATAAGCTTTTTTTGTTTTTTTTTTAATTTGGTTTTTTGTGGGTAAATCCATAAATCAATAATGAATATCCTTCAGTTGAAAATAACTTAAGGTTTCTTCTAGTGACAAATTTTTTATCACCAAATAAATGAATTCTGTATTACTTACAAATGTGTTATGACATTAAATAGTTAATTAAAAATTTTTCAATTGTTTAGGACCATAAAAAATTTCTTATAAAATTTACCCAATTCCATGTACTTCCAACTACTCAATAAATAATTGCTTAAAGATAAAGCATTTTATAACATCTTCTATCAAAAGGTAAGTTTTAGTTGGTAAACGCAATTCAATTTTAAAACTAACAACTTAATCCTTTATTTAATTTGAAACCCATTAAAAGGACATTGCTTATCCTTTTTAAGTGAACACAAACAGATTTTTTATGTAAATATAGAAAATGAGATCGATTTTCGATTTGGGACGCACATTCTCACATGCAGCTAACCAACCACCCACTCTTATACACACACACACGTGCAACGAAACCACCAAATCACATTAAAAATATGTAAGTAAGTGAACGAATGAATGATAGAAACAAATGTATGCGCAAAGAGAAAAAGAGGAATTGAAAAAGAAACGATAAATTCTTAAGAAGTTGGATAGATTTCGAACGCAATTGACATTTGCAACCGCACTTAAGTGGAAAAAAAAATCTTTATTAGACACATACACATATTACGAACACTCGAAAAAATTTCATAGTGAAATTTAATAAATTTCTTTCTTTCTTTCTTAAATAAGAATATAATTATCAAATTTTAAAAATGCCTTGTGTTCCTGTTATTACTAATATATTAATAAATGCGTTGAAATCTTTGGAAAGAAACACTCAGAAACTCTACGGAGCTGTTCTGTGCTGAGGCGAGTGTATGAAAATTTTTTTTATAAAAGTACACAAAAGTTTCTTTAGCATTTGCTTGGGAACTGAGGTTTGGAATACTAAGTATTAGTGATTTCTCGAGTTAACAGATTATATCCAATACTGTTGATTTCTACTGAAAATGGAAATCAGCAAACACGTCCCTTAACACTATTTTCATACCACTGAAACTAATAATCATACACTCTACAAATGAAAAAAAAAGAACCCTAAGACAGACACATTTATTTAACAAATAATTGGAGATGAAAATATTAAATTAGCCCCGAATGAAAGAACGACTTAAATCCAACGCCATTTATACTAACAGATTCTCCAGTACTATCTAAAACGTGGCTGGATAGTGATGTCATCCCTCACGGATCGTACCAAATAAGCAGCCAGTAAGGACGGATTTCACTGGAAGGATGACAAAAGCCTAATGGAATCTTACTAAACGATTCCATTAGGCTGTTGTCATCCTTCCATCCTTTAATTTTTTTGGAGAACCTTTGGTGAAAATTTAATATTGAGTAATCTAGAGTTTTTTTAATGAACAACAACAAAAACATAAACAGCCTACAAAATAGACAAACAATATTTGAAAAACGCTAAACAGAGGCGCTAGTCTTTTCTTGACTATATCTTCATCGGTGTTGCTGAATTTTAATTGCAACTCTGTTGAAACCATGGCTGACAGTTTAGTAAGATTGGAGTTTAGTTGGAGTTGCTTTTATGGATCATGGGCAAAACTAATTTTAATCCGATTTAGGGACAGACAACAATGATAAACATTTTTTCATACACTCGAATAATCTTAGTTGCCATCCGAATAAGCTTAGTTGCCATAATAAAACAGTTGCCAATACTACTAGTTTATAACCTTGCAGCAGTGCTTGAAAAACAACAGCACGCTAACGAGGCTAACAAACTCTAAATTTATTTTATTTTTTCTGTGCTGATATGCTAACAAAGTACCGCTCAGAATAATTGACAGCTGATGAGTGCAAACATTACCATAATGTACCGGTCTGTTTTAGTTAATACGTTAGTAGTTTTTTAGTGTCTGTGCACTGATCTTAACATTAAATTTTAGTGACCCTTAGCGTAAATTTAAGTGATCACTAAAACCATTTTAATTTTTTCGAAAATTGTAATTACAGGCACAAAATTGAAAATTTACTAGAACCGAAAAATTAATAAGAATTAACTAAAATTTGCTTAAAAAGAATTCCTAGTTTCTCAGGACAATAACAAATCGACCATTGCTTTATATTTAATATTACAAGTTAAGCTGAAAGCCTTGAAAAGCTTTTGAATATGAAAAAAACCAGAAGAGACTGCCGCTTGATATCACGGAGAGTTAATACACACGAAATAGTGAACTTATATTAAATTAGTTCTTTTTTCAATTTTATTACTTTCTGTTGTTTATAAATGTATCATAGAATTTAAGTGGAGGCAATGAACCTCAATAGATGTGCAAGCCAACTTGGTTATAATCATCGAAATAATCGAAAGAGAGAAAATTGTGAATCTGCATAGGTTTTTAGTAGGCAACAGTTTGATGATTCTTATTAAGATGGAAGTCAAAACGGAATTAATGGCAATTCCCTGATTCTCCAATAAATATAAAAGATTAGTGTTTGGGTTTGGCAAATGTTTTATTGTGGCAAAAAAAAAACTATTTTTTGAGAAAATTAAATACAACCTTTGGTGAAGGGTGTATAAAATTCAGCATAGGCAAATATAGTACTCTGACCTGTTATTTTAATTGTTTTTAAAAATATTATTACGTTTATTCATTTCAATAAACGTTTTATTATACTGAGTTCTCTTATTGCAAACTCATAACACAGTAATATTGCCATTTTCGGTTCTAACTGGCTGGTTTGTATTCGATGGCGAGCGCTTTCGATGCGAATGCATCATTCTCAAGCCGCGATTTAGTTTAGTACAAACTTTAGGAGTACAAACTAAACCGCGGCTTGAGAATGATGCATTCGCATCGAAAGCGCTCGCCATCGAATACAAAGCAGCCAGTTAGGACGGAAAATGGCAATATTATTTCATTTACTGGCGGAGGACAAACAAACAACATAATACCATAACACAGTACTTTAGGGTTTAAAATTAAGTTAACCAATTTATTTACTTTCAATACACACTAAAATAACACAATGGTAACTTTTTTTCTTTTTTTACTCACTGATCGATAACTCAACTCGAATTGATTCGTTTGCCCAGCAAGTGATGTTTACACACGAAATGCTTTAAGCGGTTTTCTCATATACTAGAATATTCTACTTTAATATCACCCTAGCCTACTTGGCTATGTGTTTTGTTTTGTTCTGTGTTGGTTGTTTTTCTTATTTGGTAGAATTTCTTATAAGCATGTGGTTGTTGGCTTGTAAAATGCACAGTGGATCGTTTTATTTACTTTTGTACTAATAATTGCTTTCTTTTAAAGCTTAATAAATCATCTTGGCTTTTCGCTTGGTAAAATGCTTTTATATTATTATATATTATTATTATTATTATTATTATTATTATTATTATTATATTATTTATATTTATATTATATTAACAAACAATTAAAATATTAATTAAAAGTTTATATTGCATAGACTTTACTTTAAAGCAGCATCGTGAGCCAAAGGCGTACTCAATTGCCATAAATTCCGTTTGAAGGCTATTAAATTTTGGGGAGAACTACTAAATTGTTTTGATCGGATAGAGAATCACTGAATTGTTGCGGATGGAAGTTAAGTTTTCTAAGAGCTTTTAAAGATTTTCGCCAATTGTTGTTTCCTTAAGAAATTCTTTTCTTACCAAATATTAACAAAATCTACATTTATTTAATTTTGATAATTAGATCACTTGATTTTACGATTGTAATGAAGAACTTTTACTGAAAAAAGCACATCAAGTTCAATAAAATATGTACTCAGATTTTTCAGTTTTCCTCAATTCGCATGGACAAAAATTTAAGAAAACACGTTATTGTGCATCTTAATTTCTGATCAGAATTAAGGCAATAATTGTTGTTTAGTCAATTGCCTAGAAATTAAATAGCCTATAAAAGAACCACAAGCTACAAATCACTATTAGTTGAAAACAAAAAGGGTATACAAAGTTAAAAAAAAAATAATCATAGATAAAATTTTGTAAATAACATATTTCTATTTTTATTTTCTTAGGAAGTCACAATCCTCTGCTGTGATGTTTGGGGAGTGCCACATATTGTAAATAAATGGCAAAATTGTTTATAAACAATTTTGATTTCCCCCATTGTGCAAGGCACTTTATTACATACTTGACAAGTTTCTATCGATATAATTTAGGATCCTCAAGACTGTGTTAAAAAAAGTTAATTTCGAAAAATAATTTTCTAACACAGCGGCTTTTGTTTGTTAATTTTATACATAATTGCTCTTATCTAAAAAATAAGTTTTCTAGAAATAACTGTATTGGTATAATATTTTGCACACTAAATTTTAGCTTAATCTTTAATGTCATAGGCCTTTCTAAGTCCAAGTTCGAAAAAAAGCTCTAGTGATCATAATTCACTAACAAATATAAGTTCAGATAATAAATACAATATTTTTGAACATTAATCCATAAAAGATATTCCCACATATCTATTATGGATTCCTACATATCCTACATATTCATGCCGGAAAAAAAGCTTTTACCATTTATTTAAAAAAAAACGCTTTATACCAAAAAAAAAAAACAATATTTTTTTTGTGGTATTTAACTCATATTTTGAAATTAATTTTTACAGAAAAAATTTTTTCTTAAATTATCTGAGTGAAAGTTGCATCTAAATATGTTCGCTGATCGTCTTCAAAATAAAAGAGTTCTTAATTGGTCTTCATTTTTTGTTAAAAAAACTTCTAAATAAAAAAACACACATACATCCGTCTCCCCTACATAAAGTATGCGACTTGCAAACATAAAAATTTTTATAGTTCCAAGAGCTGCAATCAAAAATTTAAAAAAATTAACATATTTTAAAACCATAATATAACATAATATAAGTAATATTACAAAGTTTTTCGTAAAACAAAAGTTGCGTTCCACTTAACATCGAGATTTGGTTATATTTTATACCTTTATTATAAATTTTTGAAGTATTTTATAATTAGAAAAGCAATACTATGCAAAAATATATAAAACTAAACAGGTTATGCCCACTTAAAGTTAAGAAATTTTCTAAAATATATTGAATTTCAACTTCTCTAAAAAACACGTTTTTGAGCACCTTATTCGAGGAGAAATTATCTAGATGAGAACTTAAATTTCTGAATTTTAAGATTCTTTTGTGTTTATTTGTATATAAAAAAACAAAAATTAAATCGGTGACACAAAAAAGATTTTTTTTTAGTTTTTGCCAACTTCCTCTGAAATGTGCCAGTAAGCGGTAAATTAGCTACACTAAAGTCTATTAAAGAAGTTAAAGAAGTATTCGTTTTAAAGAAGGGTAGTGAAGGGAAGTGAAGGGAAGGGAAGTGAATGTAGACTTAAATATCTTAGATAATGTACTCGTAACTTTTCAGTTAATAACTCTATCTGTGTGACTCTTAAACTCATTATTAATTAAAGTGTTTTAAAGTCAAGTTGTACTAACATTTTTTCTGAGTGCATTTATTTAGTATTTCAAATGAAAATCGAATAATAGTTTGGCAAGAATTGGTTACACTTAACAATTTTGCATGGAAATATATTCATTTCAGTTGAGTATTTGTATACATTATTGATGTTGAAATCTGGTCTCGGGTAAGAGCCTTAATAAAGCAGATGCTGATGAATAAGAAAAGGAATAAATTGTATTTACTACTTATATACTCTTCTTCTATGTATGTTTTTATTTACAGAGCCAGCCACAAAGTGGTATGTTAGGGTAATGGAAAGAAGTAGACAAATGAAAGAAATTGTTTGTTACAGTTTATTTTATTTAATTTTTTATTTTTCTTTTTTTTCTGAAAAAAAAAATACTTTTTAAAATTGCAATTCTTAAAAAAGAGAGCTTAAGAAAAATAAAAAAGGAAATCACTTTTATTTTTTGGTGGATGTATTTATCCAAGTACAGATTTTTATTTTAAGTTTTAACTTTTTGTATTTGCACGTTTAGAGAACACCTTCCAGGCTTTTATCAAGTTCCATTTGCTTTCACTGGGATATTTCATCTTCACTCTCAAACAATACACCACAAACAAAAAAAAAAAAAAAAAAAAAAATAGAATTATTTTGAATGTGTTATCAAAACAAAAAAACATTAAAAAATGCGAAGAAAGAATCATCACACTTAGTCACTCACACCTCGTCTAACACTTAAGTAGAGTTTGGGAATTTGAGCATGTGGTGAACATACGTACGAATACACTTTACCCTCAAAAAGTTTTTGTTGCTCAGCTCAATAAAAAAAACCTTTTTATTTTTTAATGTCGTTGCTATTTTAATTTTATTTTTAATAACTTGAGTACTAAAGAGATGGTTGGAAAACTCGTCATAATGTTTTTCTTGAGATTTTTTTCAGTTCTAAAACTCAGACTGTAATTTAGCATTGTCACATTAAATGCAATAAAATCATAAATACAAAATCACTTTAAAATTATAAAGTATATTTCTCCCTTCTTACCTTATACCACCAAACACTTAAATAAGGAATTAAAATTTTCGATTCCAAAGTAATTGCGCGAACGATAAAGATTGCTAGATTAACATAAAAAGAATTCTCACGATTTTAGAATTAGTTTTGATCCAGTTTTTTAATATGTATTGCTGAAGCTGTAAATGCAACGATATTATGTTCTCTGTAAGAAAATATGGTTAAGGTGAATATGTTTTAGTTGTTCTTAATAATACATGCCAGTGCAATACGCCTAAATATTTTTTAAAAAGTCAAACTCAATTTTTATAACTATTCCAAAATAGTATTTACTTAACATATTGCTAACAAAAATATTATATTAAATTTTTTTTGTTCTCTAATTATTAAAGTAGCATAAAAAAATGTATAAAACCAAAATAATATCTAAAAATATTTCAAAATAATATTAGTAACTTCTTTAAAATATTATATTCCCTTAAAAAATAATTATATTATTTATATATATAACAATGTTATTGCTATGCTAGACAAAATAGTACAAAAATCAATAACAGTGACGATGAGTTACTCTTAGTTAAACGTGTTAGCGTTAGGAATGTATATACTTGAAAATATCTTGAGTGAATTATAAAAAAAAACTCTTTAAAAGAGGCATTGTCGGAGTTATATAATAGTTTTTAATAATAGTGAATAGTACCCTTCGTCAAATTTTATTTATTTTATTAAGTATCTTTTAGGTTATTATTAATTGTAAAAGAAAACCCAAACCTTATTTAAATCACTTGTAATGTATAATTCTCTATTGATTGACTTTTGCTTAGTATTCGCTATTAAATGCACCCTTGTCCTTAAATTCCATTTCTACCATTTGAATTTGTTTGTTATTATTCAATTGTTTTCTTATTTATGTTCTATTTTGTTTTTTATTTGTTTATTTTAAAATTGTTATTTTTTACTAGTTTACATAATAAGCTTAATATGTTATCGTTGTTTTGCCATATTTAACGCATCACTTGACTTATTAAGGGAACAATGATATTTTTTTGCAGCATTTTTTCTTAATGTCTTGAATAGAGGTATGACAAGTAAGTGGCGAGAGTTTATTTTTTATTACTGATAAGAGTATTACAATGCTAGTATTATAGTGCAACTATATATATAGTAGTACATACATACATAGTGTACTATATTTACTATATATATATATATGAAACCACTCTTAAGAACCCCTACGACTACGCTTCACCTAAGCGACAGGGCCCTGTAAAATATTCTTAGATGTACTACACCATTTTTGATTATACACTGCTCCGATGTGTGTCGATGATTGAGAACCGAGATTGCGTCAGAAATTTGTATTGTTTTTTTTTGTTTTGTTATTTATTTATTTATTTATTTCATATACTGAATTAAATTCTTACAGATTACTTTACAATTTTAATTATAATGTTTGAATAAAAGAAGCTTGAACATATTATAACTGACATTAAAATTTACATAAATGTAAGCGTCTTGCAATCCGGCTCATTAATTGCATAATTCTTTCTGAAAAAACATTCTTCAAACATGCGATTGTTTCTCAAGTTCTACAACGTAAAATAATTTTTAATTTCCAGGCTATCAATATTGTCAGATAGTATATTATAAACAAATAATAATGAGGAGCAAGATCTACGATCCTCTAAGGATTGTAAGTCTAACATTTTGCTTCTAACATCATAAGAAGGTAGTTCATATGGCCAAATCAATTTTAAAGCAGTCTTAGTAAATACCTTCTGAATTCGTTCAATACGACTTGATGGGCCCAAATGACTTGGATTCCAAACAATGGTATGATATTCCAAGATACTTCGAATCAAGAAAAAGTATAAAGAATATCTTTTACATCGTTTTAGAAAACCGAGATACTTGAAAGCTTCTTTAAAAACCTGAAAATGTGCTTAGTCCATCGACCTTTCACTGAACTTTCATGCCAAGAACATCAAGGTCTTTCGATTCTGTAATACTTATGTCACCCATAAAGATAGATGCAGCACCATTTCCGAACACAGATCTATGCGGAAGTATGCAACATTGTGTCTTATGGGCATTAAAATCGACTCTATTCACACGACCCTATTTTGAAATTGTTGTGAGCTTGTGCTTGAGCGTATTATTTTGAAATACACCTCCAACTGGTTCGGTCTATAACTAAGTGAATACGAATGATGCTGTCATCTGCGAAAGAGTATATAGGGTTAAAAGTTGGGCAAAGAAGTTCATTTAGACAAAGAATAAATATGGTAGGAGAAAGAACGGAGACTTGCGACACTCCTCAAGTAATATCAAACTCGTCTGATGAAACCCTATCTATAACAACTCGTATAGTGCGATTCCTGAGTAAACACGATATAAATCTGAAGAAATTAGTACCGACACCAAAAGCAACTAGTTTTGACAGAAGTGCATCACGCCATACTCTTTTAAATGCCTTGGAAATATTTAGAGCTACTACCTCACACTCTCCAAAGTGATGTATGGAGTTGCACCATTTTTCCGACACAATGGTGGTTGCAAGCTGCAAATAACTCAACGTACTGGCCTGCTGTAGTTGAATGGCTCGAATGGCGAACCCAAGAACAGTTGTGGACTTTGAAATCACCAGCAGCAACAATTTTACTGTTTGAGTAACTATAGAGAATCTTCGATATGGAGTCGGAAAGAGAATCAAAGCCAGTTATCCCTTCCCGCATTTGGAAAGAAACCCGAAATGCAAGAGGTGATCCTGAATTTTACCCAGAGATAGCTAAATTCAGGGTCACATCTTTCCAGTGGTTGCTGGCATTGCGTATATATTTTATAACCCGCGTATATTGCAGAAGTCAATTTTGAATCGTCTTGCCATAACAAGCAAGAGGTTCAAATCTGATCGTCTATTTGCTACACTGCAACCAGTGCAATAATTTTCGCCTTCATCACAAGTAGTTCAATAAAGGTTAACACAATGACATCAGTAAAGTGAAATTTAAATTTCAATAGAAAAGGTACAAATTATATTACATAGAAATGAGCGAACAGCCCAATCCACAGTTCTCGTTAACTTTGTATATGATGAAAATCGAGAAAATCTTTTAACTTCGTTATCTGTTTTTGAAAGAATGGCAGCTCATTTCTAGGAAGTTCAAAACCTAAAATTTCTCCACCCATTATATCGCTGCAGCATTAACAGTAATTTGGCAATTTTAAAGTTGATAAAAAATTCATGGCTTGTTGATATTGTCTTTTATACCGCGTTCACACACTTTAAGTTTTCTTTCAGCCCTTTTGAAAGCCGAACAAACGCACACAGCCTTTATCATCTAAAGTTTCACTTTCTTTCTTTACTCATATGAAGTACTTTGGTCATTCCCTTTCATTGATCTCCACCCTTAGACCCTTATGGTGTATGCATATTTAAAATCTCTAGAATTTCTTCTAATAAAACCAAGCATACTATAAGCTCTAGAAATAACATAATCGATTTAATTAGAGAACGTTAATTTAGTGTCAAAAATGACGCCTAAGTCCTTAACTTCAGCTACACGTTTAAGCAGGAAACCACCAAGAGTATA
Source organism: Trichopoda pennipes (assembly GCA_030448955.1). Classification (NCBI taxonomy): domain Eukaryota; kingdom Metazoa; phylum Arthropoda; class Insecta; order Diptera; family Tachinidae; genus Trichopoda; species Trichopoda pennipes. The sequence continues at coordinate 2,657,037 of JASKUP010000033.1, forward strand.
ATTAAAATTTATTGAACTCGTAATATAAGCATATGAGACAACACAACATTTGCAAACATAAATATGTACTTATGTCATTTTTAAAACACCAGTCAGACAGTTTATTAAGATCAATCTGTATCTTTTCGCAGCCACCAATATCGCGAATAGTAGAATACAATTTTAAATCATCAGCAAATAAAAGACAGCTGGAAAACTTAAATCATTAATTAAAATTATAAAAAGTAGAGGACCAATATGCGTTCCTTAAGGAATACCTGAATAGGCATCAATTATATTAGAAGAGAATGAATTACCAATTTTAACTTTAAGTGTTCTATTGGTTAAGAAATGAAATGAAAAAATGCCAAAATATTTTTCGAAAATCCAAATGTACAAAGCTTGAGTAGTAACAGATGATGGCTAACTGTATCAAATGCCTTAGCAAAATCAGTGTATATAACATCGCGTTGGCGCTTACGCACTATAGCAGATACAATATCACGGCTTAAAAAAAGTAAGTTAGTCGTTGTTGACCTATTCGGCATAAAACCGTGTTGCCGGTCGTAACTCTTAACATTCCCAAATAGTTTACTCTTTAAAATATTATCAAAAATCTTTGCAAATGGGCTTTGTTTAATTATGGGCCTATAATTGGTGACTAAGCTACGATCGCCAGATTTGAAAATTGAAACAATGCAACAAAGCTTCCAGCAATCCAAAAATTCACCATGTTCAAGACACGAATTGAAAAAATTAGTAATTATAGCTGCAATATTAGCTGAACACTTTTTAAAAACTATCGACGGATAATCCCCAACTGAACATTTGGTATCATTCCCTAAGTCATTTATAGCATAATACATATCAGCAATGGTTATATTAAAATTGATTCCACCACTTTCGTTTCGCTACCATCTCGTAGTAGCTGGAGTTATTACAAGCAGGTTTAACAAATGTGCTTTGAAAATACTTAGAAAAAAGATCACACGTACTTAAAATATCATAGGATTGCATGTTGTCATAACACATACGTTTTGGGGTAATATTATTCTCTCTTTTACTGCTTGTAATTAAAATGTTGTTTTAATTAAAATGCATTATTAAAAAATTATTCTTTATTTAATTAAAAAAAAACGAGTTTATATTATAAAACAAAATATTATAATAAAAGCAGAAATAAGGAAAATAAAATATTGCGTTTGCTCTTCCTGCACTGAAGGCCTATGAAATTGTTGCATAAAGTAAATAGCTCCTTCAGGGCTGTCATTTACCGCTTTCAAGTGAATTACTTTTGATTGTCTGCCCAATCAAAATGGGTGGTTATTTTCAATCAAATTCAAACATGTGTACCTTTTTATTGAAACAAAATCATAAAGATTCTTATCTATATAAAATGCCAAAGCATTTAGTAGTTTGATAATACGAACCAAATAATGAGCAAAGTAATTCTGCTTTTGATGGAATATACCGCCTTGCATTTTCAAATTTGCTTTCTTTTGTTAACCTATCCACAATATTGTTTTGTAACTCAGTATATATCATAAAAAACTTTATAAACGGCAACACTCAGTTAAATAATGAAGATGCTGGCAACATTTTTGTTTAAAATAGTACAGCCTTTATAAAACATAAGGCTTGGTATGGTTATTTACAGCTTTACAGCAGTTTAATGTAAGTTGTGGCAATAAAAAGAGAAACTTTTGGCAAATATCTTTTCTGGTTGGTTTTAACTGATCGTCATCCATCGTGCTTAATGCATGGCTCCAGGAAGCTTTATTATAAATGTGTTATTTTAATTTTCGCTTAAAAATAATATCGAAAACTCAATCAATTTACGGTGATCCTCTCTAGCAATTTCATTTTTGAGTTTAGAGAGACAATTTGTAATCTCTGATCATTGAAAATACGGAATTGAAATGCTGTTATTATTTTGAATATTGCTGTGCCTTATAATGGTCCTACATGTTTTTTCACTTTTTAAAAAGCGTTAAATCTGCGGTAACAGTAATTTAAGGGAGTTCGATTTCAAATACAATTTTAAACTACAACTCGTAATAAACTTAGTTTCCTCTGTCGTGCTTAGTCCAGTAGCGTACAAGCTCCATTAAAACGGCCTATGTTAGCATCTGTAGTCTCGCACCACATAACTTGAAGTTACCGTTCGGAGAGTTACCGTTCATTTATTGCATTTAATATAGCGAACTCCGTTCGCCACGTATACCATCAGATGGCTTCGTTTTTTGTAACATTTCGTTTGGGGATTAAAAGATAAAGAAAAATTATTTTTTTTGTTTTATATTTGAAAAGGAAAAATTTTATATTATTGCACAACAGCAATGAATTCATTTCGATTACAAAGATGAAGTGAAATTTAGTTGAACTTCTCCTAGTAAAAAATGAAAGTGAATCCAAACTAAATACTGAATCGAAGCGTTATACGTGTCCGAAAATTATCCGTTTCACTGAAGTGCTCTTCGGTAAGCCACATTTTTTTGTTTTTTGGTCTGACGTTAACACAATCAAAGTGAAGCTGCCCATTTGAAAAACAATGATTTTCTAAATTTATCAGGCAAACACTAAGCGGTTGGTTTTGCGACTTGTTAATTGTCATTGCAAACGCAAAGCAAATCGGAATTTTCAATAGTTTGAAGTCAAACGGAAGATCAGTCGGAATAAGGAATAAGGAAGATCAAAGTAGACACACAAAATTTACGAAAACTTATAATGTTCTGTATAGAAATATATTTTCAAATTATGTAAAATGAATAACAGCAAAAATAATAATACAATATTAACTAGTTTGAGATTAACGTTTTGGTAAATGGTTATTAAAAATATAAATAGAATTACATTAAGTATTATTTTGCAACTTTGAACGTTTCTAAACTCTATCAAATTGATTCGTTATAGCACTTTAAGTTTTCATCATCTTTGTTAAATATTTTTTACGTCCTGGCTTTAATATTCTTATCATTTTATGTATTCAATTATACAACCATTTTCTTTTTAAATTAAAATGTAACTTCCAATGACAAATAAATTACTATAACAACTATAAATATCGAATATTTGTATAACTGTTTGGAATATTAAATAATTTCCGCGTTAAGTAAAAAGGTTGCATAGTCTTAACTGCCTTCCAGCTACAAAAGTTATAATGCGATAATGATTTTCTGGTTAATTACAAAAACAAGTTGTCAAAATTGCCATGGTAACCGTTTAAAGAAACAATAAAAAAAACCAAAAGGAAATGAAATATGAGCATTCGTATATTTTGCAATAATAAGTTAATATCACCACAGTATCCATGATAACGACAATGATGTATTTAATTAAATTTGATGGTATTGTATCAATATATCCGTGTATAATCCAAATAACATAATTATTAGTATTATTATTGATGTTATTTCATATTTGTGCGCGCCTACCGGTTCCAAAATACAAACAAATAAGCCCTAAGACACCACACAAAATTGTTGTCAGATACAAAGCATTTCGCTTATTAATGATGTTGATCATTTGCGAATTGTTATAATAGAAAATTCGCCACACTAGCTGTGAAACAGATTATTAGTGCTGTGTAACTAATTGCCATTAAAAAAAAAATTAGACACTTCTATAGAATTTTATTTAAAGTGGTGGTGGCTGTATGTATGTTTGTACGAGTTAAAGAGAGGGTGACAATCACTGTGATACGTTAACAATTATAAAACGATTTCTAAGCATGTTGCAAAATGTTTTTTCCTCCCTTTTTGGTAATCGCAAAAAGCGGTAAAATCGGTTGGATGGGTGTGTTGGCTTTGTCGTAGCATTTGGTTAATAGCTTTTTCTTACTTCAGTTATAAAATGAATTATTAATTTAAATATTTTTAATATCCTTAGATACTATTGTATGTTCATATATCAGGTAGTCGAAATACAAATATCTTTTTAAAAATGTTATCAAATGTACTAAATTTAACTACTTCTCGACATCATGACTTTATAAGAAATGGCAGAAATTTCCATTTTTTATGTAACATGATTTTATTAATGTCTCTCTTGTTTTTCAAGATATTTTTTACGGTTTCTGTTTGTATCATCCGATTAGCTCGGAACAACATTACCCTCAAGGGTGCGAATTATTTTTGAATTATTCATATAGCATTAGTCTTCAACAGCACTCCTCCTGAGTAAAGCCGCAGTTCAATGGCAGCCAATTGATGCTGCAAAAACTACAGATATCTTCGATTGCCAAGCTTAATGCCCAAAATATCGATCCATATGTACACTTCGTTCTCTTTTTGTGCCGTTTTTTATATGCGGTTTTAGAGTTATGCGGTGCAAGAAAAAAAATATTTAACGAATTTCAAAAATTAAATTTTTTTTATTGATTTACTTTTTCTGAAAGATTTAACTCTAAAAAGAATTCCGTTAGATGGACATTCAATCAAAATGAAAGCCCTTAAATTTTACAAGGAGTTACAAGAATCAGAACCATCTACATCTTCACGTGAAAGTAATCCACAATTCTATGCCAGCACAGGGTGGTTAACTGGTTTTATAAAAAGACATTCTTTTCATAATCTAAAAATAAAAGGGGGCTTCTGCAGATGAAGAAGCTTCTAAAAAATATCCTAAAAAGTTAGTTAAATTATTAAAGATGGAGGATATTGTGCCCATCAAGCCTTCAATGCTGATAAAACTGGATTGTTTTGGAAAAAAATGCCAACCCGTACTTACATTAGAAAGTCCAAAAAAACTGCCAGTGGTTTTAAAGCTACTGAAGATCGAGTTACTTTATTGCTATGCACCAATGCATCTGGCCATCGAATGTTAAAACCGTCGGTCGTAAATCGATCTTTAAAACCACGTGCATTAAAAAGAAAACACTTAGCTACACTGCCCGGCTATTTTTTCTGAATGGTTCAATAAATGCTTCGTAACCGAAGTAGAAAATTATATGAAAGAGATGGGTCTCGAATTTAGGATCTTATTAATTCATGCAAACTTGGAACATCCAAATATAAAGGTAGTTTTTTCCCTCCAGACACAACGAGCTTAATTCAGCCATTAGATCAGGGAATTATTTAAACATTTAAAAAATATTACATATGTAAAATTCACTTTCCAATTTATTTTCGATAAACTGGAATCCGATACAATAACAGTTCCTGAAGTTTGGAAACAATTTAATATCTTGAACTGTGTAGATCATGTTGTGCTAGGTGGGGAAGATTTTGATGATTTTGGTGAGCATGATATAGAAAAATTGCTTGTGGACGAGGCCCTAAATCATAATGATATTTTGGAAAGTATGATAGATACTACTAAAGATTCCGAAACAGTAGATAGCGAAACGGAAGAACGTATCCATCATTTTATACATAAATGTATGTTTTTTCTTGTGCGATTTATATGCGGATTTCCCTGGAACGCATCTACCGCATAAAAAAGAGCGAAGTGAATTATTTTAGTACCAACATATCAAAGTTATGGTTCTGTAGTACTGGGCATGGATATAATGGCCGCTTTGATATCGATGGTTATTGTTTTCAAAAGCTGAGCTAATTTGATTTTGTAAGCGATTTATCCGAGAATTCTTATCATTCTGGTGCATGCGACAGACGGCGTTTCAATGTCTTGCAACATCTACTTATGTAGATGTAGATGCGTAAAGCATTTCATTTTGATTCGTCGATACATAAAAGTTGCTTGATAGACAAACAGTCGGACAGAAAAGATATATCAGTTAGGTAATAACCTAAAATTTTAAAGATAATTACGTTTCGCAAACCCGTTGCATATTTGATTTAAGATTTTTACGTTTTTACTTGATATTTTGCAAATAATCTTTAGCAAAAAATAAGTTCTCGAAAGAACTTGTGATCCATTAAAAAAAGTTGCTTGCTAATTCCAGATTAACTGTACATCACATAACTTGATAAAATTAATTTTAAGAAAGAATAGAATCGCACTTACATTTTTAAGGATGTTGTGCTAAATTTAAAAAAAAATTGTTAAGTTTAGGGTGAGATTTCTTCTTTTTAGGATAAATCCTAAGACTAACAACTATGGCAAATACATTCTTCTTTCTATCTCGCTTGTTTCGTTTAGAATTGCCTGTCTTCTTCTAAATTCATTCGGGTAGCAGTGAAAGGTACTTTTAATTATGACGACAACACTGTGGAGTTATTTGAAAGGTGAATTATCCTGTTTGAAAAATTTTGTAAATCGGTCATATTTATTTCAGACAACGAAAATTATTAAAATAATTTACTGTAGCACCCCGAAGACATGTTAAGGTCCCATGTAGAATTTCGAAATATTTCTTTATTCGTTTAGTACATTAGCAAAACCAAAGCAAATACTTAATGCGCTGGGTACTGTTAATAAATTAGTGTAAAGCATCAATGAATTCTCCAATATAAGGAGCAAATCGTTTAGTAATCGTTTCCGAAACGGGTTTTTTTAACTTTATATTAGGGAATACATCAGCGCTTCTTTTCTTCACACTGGATATGTTTAATATAATGCATACCTTGTTCTCATTTGTTATTAAACTTACGATAACGAACACCAAGTTAGGCAATTATGAATGAAAAATGATATCTTCCAAATGTCCACCACGACCTCACTGACAGATGTCGATTCTTTCATCAAAGTTTTTAATCACTTTTTGGCAAAATGGCGGATGTATTTCGTTAATCACATTACGGATTTTGAGTTATAAGGCTGAAATCGATTGAGTGGGCCCCGTATAGTCTCTGTCTTTAAGAAAACCCCACAAAAATTATCCTATGGCGCCAGGCGATCAGACGATCTGGCTGGCTGCTATCGAGAAATTTGGTTTGCAATAAATTGCACATTTCATTGGCTGTGATATTCACGTCGTCAATAATGGGCCGAAATTGGGTTGTTAGAATCTTGCGACATCATGATCCATTTCCAGCCTCATCTTCGGAAAAAACCGCGCAATCTTGCCTTTAGACCACAGTGACACGTTGAGCATGCAAAAGCTTCTCATTAATTACTCTAGAATTTTCAGAAGTCCAAATTCGGCAATTTTGCTTAATGACATACTCTGAAAAGTGAAAATGGGCTTCGTTTGAGAAAATGTTTTTTTTTTTTCAGAAAAACTAACCGTTTGTTCCTGAATGAATTGACCGAATCTATGGCGATGTGAATGGTCGGTCGGTTTCAATTTCTGCACCAGTTGAACCCTGTAAGGCTTTAAAGTCAAATCCCTGTTCAAAATTCTCCATGTGGTGGTTTCGGAAAAACCCAATTATTCAGAACGTCGAAGAATTGACTGCTGTTGTGTTTTCAGTTGAACAACCCTGTCGAACACGCGTTGATGTTTGTACATTTTGCATCGAGCCTGTCGACTCAAATTTAACGACCAAACTTTTAATAGCGGTCTCATAAGGACTATTATGTTATCCGAAAATATCACAAATTTTACGCAATATTACTCCAACTGAACCACCATTTTCATAGTGGATTTTAACTATTTTAATGCGATTGTCGTGCCAAATTGCATTCATTGTAACAATTGCCAAGCATCTACTAAAAATACGTAAAAACTATCATGTTGTTGATGTTGGCACATTTTCAAAACAAACTTCTTGTTGAAAAACCCGATATATATGATTTTATTATCTAAATAAATATCTGTTATTCTTTTCAACGGTCTTTTTTAATTAACAATATATATTTTTTTCGATATTTCGCTTTCCTGTGAAAAGCTTCTTTAGGAAATTAAAATATAAAAAATAATTTCCTAAAGAAGCTTTCCACAGGAAAGCGAAATAGCGTTGAAAAGAATAACAGATATTTATTTAAAATATAAAAAGGTCGATTAAAAAAATAAAGAAATATTATTATTATCTAAATAAATCTTGCCTATAGTGTGCTTATTAATTCGCTCTGTATGGCATATTATTTGTTCAACGCATTTCCTATCCAACCTTTGCTGTTTTTGTGAGAACAATAATAGAAAGTTGTCATAACGACCACATGGATGGATTTAATTTTTTCTTCTTTCCCTGCAACCTTTTCCTGTGAATATGTATATGGATTTGGTTATTGTTAAAAGTGATGAATGAGAAGTTATGGGAATCAAATGCCAAAACGAAAAGACGAATTTTATTTTTTTTTTTTTAGCTGTCAGGTGTAAAATTTGTTGCTATTTTAAAGCTTATGTTTATTTCAGCTACTGCTCATTTGATGTTTCGTAGTTAACGTGAATTTCTTACAAAAAAATACATATTTCTATTGCTAAACAAAATTAAATTTTTCATTTTCGAAAGGGGAAAAATGACAAAAAATCAAAGTACTCGCAGGCATTTGAATTTTATTTATTCGTACAAGTGGAAAACTTTAATGAGCACATTAGTTTAACTAACAAACAAACAAACAAGCAAACAAAGAAACAACGTTTAGAACATGCGAATCTTGAATTTTTCGCATTTGTAGCGTGTATAAATATATTTTAATCTTAAACTTTAGCTTATTTTGTTTTTGTATGTGTATCAGCTCATTTCATTACTTGGTTTCGGTTTAGTAAAGTTTCGATGTTGCAATTATTCTTAACATCCACCTTCATTAATTGTTCCACCTTTAAGTAATTTTTCAATGACATTTGAGCAGTTAGAACGACAGTTTCTTTCTTGTAGTTTCTTGCCGTTCTAACTTGCCATAGTTATAGAGCGGTTGAGTTGAGATATTGTTGCTTAATTTTCTTTAGCTTTATAAGGTGTTCTTAAAACTTTCGTGGTTTTAATTAATGCCTTCATTATATTTTGTATATTTAAGTTGGTTTTTTGTAAATGAGTGGTAAAATTTAGTTAGATGTTGTTAAATGTGTTTGAAAATTTGCCACGTACCAAAAATGAAGGGAGCAACAAATAATGATGTTTTCTATTTATTTTCTTTCATTAAGTTGCAGTTTTTTCACTGTTGATAGTACAAAAAATGCAACATTGGATTATAGTTTCTACGGATACGTTTAGGACGTAACAACCATTATATGTTCTAACAATACAATAATCTAAGGCTTTTCAAAGTACTTAAGCTAAATAAATAAGAATAATTTTAGAAATCGTTATGAAATAAAATATTTTTTCGCTTTTTGGTTCTAATATTCCAAGTTATTAGCATTTTCGGTAATGGCTACGGAAAAATTCTTCGTTATAATACAGTTTTATAAGACAGTATACGGTCAGCATACAGTTAAATTATCGATAGCTGTAGCTTTGAGGCTCCAGCAGGTCAAAAGATTTGAATTTTTTTATTTACCCTGCTTTTTACATTTACTCTTTCATTATTTTTTGAAACAGTGCAAAGAGAATAATAATAAAAAGCTAAATGTATAGATGAGACCAGAAGGTAAAGGGTAAATATGTCATGAGTGGTAATTGAACTGAGAGTATGTCTGATTCCTAGTACAATTTGTAAGCTGAAAACTTGTGTTTCTCTCTCATGCTTCACATGAAAGCAATTATAAAAATCATTTTAGGAAAAACCTATTTTGATAATGTGAGTAAAAGGCCTATGATGTTTTCAGAAATTATAAGTAGAATAATATTTTGGGTGTTTTTCATAGAGGTATAAAACTTTAGGTTGGCAACACTTTTTTAATTGGCCGCTATTTTATCAGCTGTCAATTACTTTAGTAAATTAGTTTGGTTTGGTATTTCATTGACGCCACAACAAAGCTTTCAAATTGTGGAAATTGGGCCCAAAACTAGAATGTCCTTAATCCCGATTTTCATAAGCGAATTTTGTTTAACTGTGAAGCTCACTTTTGTTTTAATAGATACGTCCATAAACGAAACTGCCGTATTTGAAATGATGTTAGTCCTTGAGGCACCTTTACATCCAGAAAAAACTGTCTGTTTGGTGTTTGTTAAGCACTGGCCGGTACTACTTAAAAACGAGCTGGTCAGAACATAACAGTCAATGGTGACCGCTACTGAGTTTTTATTTCATGTATAAACAACTCTGATGTACGGCAAATGTGATTTCATCAAGGCGGCGCAATATGTCATATAGCTCATGCCATAATTGATTTATTGAACGAAATGTTTTGCAACCCCATAATTTCATATTTCGGCCCCGTGAATTGGCCTGCAAGATCGAGGGATTTAAAGATGACTATTTGCTGACTATTTGCTGTGGGCATAAGTGTTGTTGCTAAAATACGCGGTCAGGTCTTAAAATATTAGCCGCAGAATAGATTACGTACGAGCCAGCCAACGCGGACATATTATGCCAGAAGTCACATTTCAATTATAATGTCAGCAGTATATTCTTCGAATAAAGTAAATTTCATGACAAATTATAAAATTCATTTTGTTTTATTGTACTTCAAGGTTTTTTTATGTTTTTTTATGATACTGAACATACCAGGATATAATTGGATTTTTTGAAAATAATATAATGTAATGTATTATACATTACAAAACACGTATGTCATTCTAAAAGAACATATAAAGAAGATTTTACAACGTTTAGTGAAATATAGAAAATATACCACTTTGATTAAAATATTTTGATTAAGTATGTTTTTCTTAGGACATTATGAAAATAACATAAAATGACAGATGAAAGCTGATATTTGACTGTAGATAAAGAATAGAACATAAAAGACGAAATCTAAACTAAACTGTATGAATGATTTAACATATCAGCATAAGCATAGCTGGCACTATATTGAAAATTCTTAACATCGTGCTGTACGTATTGGAAAACCCTTTAAAAAAAAATTTAGTAAATTATCTAATATATTAAAACAAAAATAAATACAATTTAAGTACCAAGTAAAACGATTAATTTATCTTTAACCAAGCGCAACCACTGTAATATATTTTGTAAGGAATAAACAAACCATTTAAGAGACACTAACAATATAAATACAACTTAAAAACCTTAAGGTGTGGTTTATAGTAAGCGAAGAAAGATTTTGATGCCTCCCACAAAATAATGTTATAATTGCAAATGCGCGGTTATTGTAGCACAAAGAAAACGACATGAAAATCAACTTCTTTTGCTCCACCATATTATTTTAAAGCAGGCAGGAATAGTTTTATTATTTATAAGAAAAAACCAAACCGGTCATAGATATTGCTTTTCTTCCATCTACCAAAGCAGCTTAACACAAACCAAAACTTCTTCTTCTTTTTTTTTTTTTTTATTTTAATTACAAAACAACTTTTGTCTTGTTTCTGTTTTTGGTTCTCATGAAACTTAAATTTTGTTACTAAAAGCTGGAGAAGGGTATGTTAGATTCGAGCAAAAGGATGTTTGTTTTTGTTTTCATCGCAAAATAAAATTGTTAAATAGATTTAGCAGAGTAAATAAGTGTCGAAGAATTTTTTTGTATTTTATAAAAACTTTTATGAAATAGCCTTTTATATGTTTTTATAAAAACATGTAGCCCGGAAACCTTTTTAGATCGAGGCCGAGCAATTAGCTTCAGAGTGGTGAGCAGTAAAAAACACTTAGAGTCTTTTATTAACTGTTCTGTCTTTTCGATGTAGTCATATTTGCCGATGAGCACCGTTGTGTTTCCCTTGTCAGCTTTTGTGACCAAGATGTTGCCCGATTCCAGTTCACGTTTTAGTTTCCTAATTGTATTGTGCTCTCCGTTTAAGTGTCTTGTAGATTTGGTCCCCTTCTCCAGCATCCGCGCGCAGATGTGCCCGGCCTGCTCCTGTTCCCCGTTTGGGATCATAGCCATTGCGACTTCTGTGTCCACAATGGTTTGTTCCACATCCCTCTCCCTGTTCTAATCCCTTTTCCAATAATTGAGCCTCTTGCCCGCTATTGGTGACCTCTGCTAGATTCAAAAATCCAGTGTGGAAATTGTTATTTTCGCGCGTTTTGTTATCTGTTGGATGTGTTAGTGTCCCGAGTTTCCTGTTCAAAGTTGCGTATTCTTGCTTTATTGTTTTCGCGTTTTCTGCTCGTATTTGATCTAATACGTTCATGAGTACGTCGGTTGGGAGTCGTTCTGCTACTTTAAGATGAATGTCTAGTATTGCCGAGTTCGTAATTTCCTTTTTGGCGTAAAGGTTTCTGATTTCGAATATTACAAAGTTTTTTTGTGCTCTCTTTATTGTCTTCCTGCTTGCTGTGCTGTTGATTTTAATCTGTATTTTGGCCTATTTTGGTGTAACATTCGATGCGAGGCATTGTTTGTTGAACCAAATATTTGCCTTTGTTGTCATAACTTTTAATTGTCGTCGTTTGTAAATTTGTAAATTGTTATTAGTCCAATTGTGTCTAAATTGTAGGCCTGACAGGCATTTTCTGATATGTGCGTAATATATACAATATATTGAGTAATATATAATAAATATTTAGTCTTTAATAAATTTATAATTATTGCTAATTGCCACAATCAAAATTAAACGACTCCAGCCAGTCTTAGAAATATAGAAAATATTTGTAATATTAGCTGCAATCACTGAAGTTCAATCAAGAAGATAATGTATTTTCTGTGTGATCGAGTCTAATTACAATCATTTAATACGTTTTCATTGAGATGAATGCGTTATCGCACATTTCATGATTGCAGTTTTATCCAACAATATGTTGGTTGTTTGGCTTATTTTGGGGCCTTTAAATTTTTTGTTTAAAGAAAATCTTGTATCCCATAAAAAGTCCATACTACCGTATACCAACTGAACATGTAGAGTTCCTGAAAATGAGCGCCTATTTAAGCTTATATCCAAGTATTTAATTTTATGGCGTTTTGAAGTGTTACATGGTTACTAATTCCTGGCTTGTTTTTCGGACTGACTAACTGTTGGAATTGACTTACATGGCCCTTCAAATAACTTCTAAATAACTTGGCAATACAAACAAGATGCTTCGAGGAGTTTCGTGAAACTAACAAAAATTGTGTCATCAGCAAAATTGATGCATGGGACAAGAATGCTGGCTTGGCTGGCCCACCAGACGTCGACAAATTAATGTAACAAAATTTTTTGTACACGTTGCGAATCTTCTTTTAATCAACTGCACAGTTAGATCCTTGTATGTAGTCGCTTTTTAATTTATAGCTGAGCTTTTGCCGGGAAGGATGAAAGAGAATGGATCTGATATTGATAAATGTTTTATTTAATGTCACCAATTATGTATGGAATACAATATCATATAAATGTTCACCTCTGTTAGCCTCATAAATGCGAGCACATTTTGAACACACTTTTCATTTCATTTAATTAATAATAATTATTCTCATACATTTCACGCGGTATTCTCATACATTTTATGCGATATTTCATAAATTTCATCACGAAAATTTTGTTCTAGTTGCTCAAGCGTTTCTTCGCTTTTCAGATATCCCCACAAAAAGAAGTCCGCGTGGTCAACATCACCATTTCTTAAAATAACTTGTTGTGGAAACAAGTCTCGCAGTAATTTCATTGTAATACTGGCTGTATGCGATGTAGTACCACATGTTAATCAAGCCCAAAGCATGAGGTTGTGGCGTTAAAAAGTTTTCAATGATATCACAATATCGCTCCCCATTCACAGTTACATTTACCATGGTTTTATTTTCAAAGAAGTAAGTCCCACTGATTCCTAATGACCAAGCTGCATTTTTTTTCTGTTTTTTTTTTAGAGAAGTAGCACTTCAGGCAACAATGCCTATTTAGTGAAGTACCGTGCCACATTCTTTAGGAAAGGGATAGAGAAGAGTTGAAACAGGTGGCGAAAGTAGAAGGACAGTTGAAAATTAACTGCCGTATAAAGATAGCACAGCGACCAGTGGCTATACCTTCATCGCTGAGCAGCCCCACCGACAGTCAATTTTTATTTTTGTAGTGAAAAAAACCAAGGGCTTCGTTGGGAATCGAACCCACAACCCCCATACTGACAAGCTAGTACACTACCTATTAGCCAACAGGGGCACCTAATGAGACTATCACTGTATATGAGACTATCACTTTTAATGGATGCAAAGACGACGACTTATTATGATTTTTTTATGAAAATCGGGGTTGTCATAAGAGAGCTGTATCATTCTATTGGAATAGACGAATAAGAAGCTCTTGTATCAACTGATTCTTATATAGAAACAAATGCAAATCCTTGTGCAAAATTATGCGCAAAGTTGTTCTTTGAAGACCAACCGCCAAAGGGCGGTATCGAATTGTGGTTGATGTATTGTTTCGAACACTTTCTTGAGCAGCAGTAATGTGTTCAGCCGATCTTGCAGTACGTTGTGGTTCATGTTTAGGCCTATCACTTACCGACCCTTTTTCTTCAAAATCACTCACTACACGATAAATAGTGCGTTTTGTGGCACGTTGTTTTTTGTCAAAAAATTTCACGTAACTTTCTCATCTTTTTTGATTTTGATAAAATGTTTTATCGATTAAAAAACGTTTGTTTATTGAATATTTTTCTATAATACATTACCCACGTGTCTAATTCACGACTGTCAAATATGATCAGTCAAGACTAATGTTTACAAAAATGGTGGCGAAACAAAATATCACCCCGGCGGACAACTTGATATGCCGATGTTATCTTTATATGAGCAATCTTCCCCCCGGGGGTACATTATAAGTCTTTATGGATCCTACAACCATCTAGACTTATGTGTTGCGGGGTAAAAGGAAGCCCAGTCCCTTTCAAGGCTAGTAGGAGTCAACTGGACAGTTCACTATATTTTCGCGGGAATCACTGAGCTCCAGAGTTCCGCTATTTGTCTCTTTAGACATTTAGCTGTTCTCTGTCTGATTATTGATTATTGATTCGGGAGTATCGTGGTGGCTGTGTGTTTCGAGGCCCTCGTTTGAGTTTGTGGGTCGGATCATTCACAATGAACACAATGAATGGTCCAGGTCCAATGAGTATGAATGCCGTCGTGTTCTTAAATTTTATTAAGCTTCACGCGTTCTGGATCAGGAGTTGGATAGTCTCCGACTCTTCAGCAAGAAGTGAAGGCTGCGGCCTACTCCCACTATATGATACCACCACTTTTAATGTAAAAAGTGGTGGTACTGTATATATTGTTACGAAGATGATTTGTTAAGATATAAAAATTTATACACACAAGGCAACAATAACAACTGCTTATAAGAAATTCTACAAAATAAGATAAAAAACAAAAACTACACACAATTAAACAGGAGTCAAAGTAAAATATTCCTGTATATGCGAGAAGCGCATAAAACCGATATGTAAGCACCAACTGCTGGCAAATGAATTAATTCATTAATTAATTGAGTAAAGACAACAAAGTTACCATCCTGCTTATTTTATGTATATTTAAAGTAAATAAATCGTTTAATTAAATTTTAAATTCTAAAGTGCTGTGCTTATTTTTTGCAATAACAGAACTCAAAGTAATAAAACATTTATTAAAAAGAATAAACGTAACAATATTAAATAAATCCGAGTTTTTTTATGTAAATTTCGATTTTTAAATATTATAGTTTATTTTTTTTTTTAATTTTCTTAACTAATGTTTTAAGTTATTATTTTTATTTAGAAAGACTGAGCATAAGATTAAATCATGTAAGGAAATTTCTGCCTTTGTTCAATTACAAGAAATAAAAATTGATTACTTTTTAAATAATATTGTTTATTTTGAAATAAAATTTTTTTAATCAATCTTTTTGTGTTAAAAAGGCCATTATTAAAGTATTTAATTTAATTATTTGCAATGAGTTCTTTAAAATATTTCAACTCAAGGGGTTTTTGCCAAAAGGTCTTTTAAGTTTAAGTTGTTTGGATTTGTTTCGCCAGTAAATGAAATACTGTTGTCATTCCTTTCCGTCTTTGCGGGCTGTTTTTGTGCGGTATGAACTCCGTCTGCTTTCGATGTGAAAACATCATTCTCAAGTCGTGTTCCAAACTGTAGAGTATAGATGGAAAGGAATGATAACAGTTCTTTTTTGTTTAAATCTGCAAATATGGGAAAACTGGCAAGAGGCTTGCAAACGAGAAATAGAAAGTCGTCCAAAAGAAGATATGTTTGTTTTAAAATGTTACATTGTTGCCAAAGTGTTGATTTTTTAACTAACCATCAATTTGATTTCCATTATAGAAAATCTTTATTCTCTATTATTAAAAGCTAACAAACATGAGTTAAATATAGAGCGCAATTATATGATAAGAATTGTAGAGATCTGCATATCAATGTTGGAGGGTAAAGTTCGGAACGTGGTGGTGTTACTAAATAACTTCTAGAAGGCAATAAAATTAGAACTTCTATTGCCAACTTATAAGCATTAAATATTTTTGCATAATTGTATTTGAAATAAAAAAATTTTTGTGAAAAACTAAAACGAAATTGTAAGTTTTTAAAAGATAAGCAAAACTGACAATTTTTATTGTTAAAGGGTTTTTCAAGAAGAAGTATGTTTTTTTAAACAAAATAAAACAAGAAGGATTTAGATAAGATGATTCAAATTTTTATTGTATTACGAAGAAAAAAGTTTGGCAATTATGAGTAAAAAATGATGTCGATTCTTTTACCAAAGTTTTGTTATTACTTTTTTGCAAAATGGCGGTCCTATTTCATTAATAACATCACGGATTTTGAGTTTTAAGGGTGAATCGATTCGATTGGCTTCGCATAAACTCTGTCCTTAACATAGTCCCCAGTGGTGTTAAATCACACGAACTGGCTGGCCACTTAACTGCTGACTGCCGCGAAATTATGCGATCGAGAAGTTTGGTTTGCAATAAATTGATCGTTTCATTGGCTGTTTGTGACATGTGTCACCGTCTTAATGAAACCACATCTCAGTAATATCCACGTCGTCAATAATAGGCCATTGATCGTTACCGCATCTTCAAAAAAAAAAAAAATGCCATATCATGCCTCCAGACCACATAACGCACCATATAGTGATACGTTGAGCATGCCAATGCTTTTCAATAATCGCTGTAGGATTTTCAAAAGCTTAAATGCGCTAATTTTGTTTGTTGACATACCCTGACAATTGAAAAGAGGCTACGTTTGAACAAAAAATTTTTTTGGAAAAATCAGCCGGTTGTTGCTGAATAAATTGAGCGAATCCACGGCTATGCGAATGGTCGGTCGACTTTAATTCCTGCACCAGTTGAACCTTGTAAGGCAAAGCGCAATCCTTAGGCAAAATTCGCGTTGGTGTTCGCACATTTTGTATCTAGCGTGTCGACTCAAATGTAACTACCAAATTCTTAGTAGCGGTCCCAGAAGGACCGAATATCACGTGTTTTACGAAATGTTACTTTAACATAACTACCATTTTCATAGTGGGTTTTTGCACAAAAATCGCATTAAAAGATTTTCGTGCGAAATTGAATTCATTGTAACAATTGCCAATTACGAATACGTCAAAAAACTAAATGTCAAAATTGTCATGTTGCCACAATTTAAAAACAAATTTTTTTGTTGAAAATCCCGTTATTATCGTCAATACTATTATAAGTTTAATAATTTTTGCATAGCTAGCGAAAAAGAAGTTTACATTATTTGTGAGTGGTAATGCTTTAAAGGAAAATTTATGAAAATTTTGTAGTTAAATAAATTATTCAGCGTCTTTATTTATCTCTATTTTCTTTCAAAAGTGACAACACCTTTTTATTATTGTGTCACCTGGTTTTTTTAAGGATTTTTTAATTTCCCTTCTAAGAAGTTGCTCTGTTCAAACTACAGAAGAAATGAAAATAAATTTGTCTACATGGCATTGCAATCACTTTTCTAGAATACGTAATTATATTCTTCAATAAAAAAACAAATAATCTACAATTAAATCTAAATTAAATTTGATAAATTACAAAACAAAACTGCTGATGTTTTTATGTTTTGTGATACAATACGGCCGAAAGGGGGAGTTTATGAAAACAAAAATAATAATTACAAGTGTATGAGTTGAGAGTATAAGAGATTGATAAACATCATAACAATAATAGAAGAGGATAAATGTTATCATTAAGTTAAAGCCAAAATAATGTTTACACAAGAATAGATGACGAGTGGCTCACAATACGAGTAAAGTGTAACTGATTTTCCAACCGACAAACCTGCCAGTTCTTAATTTTTTTTTTTTTGTATATTTAAATTATGTAAAAGCGTGTGTATATTTCGTAATTTTATTATTTTGAAAAGGAATTGCACTTTGCGTTGGCAAAATATTAGAAGACACGCGTCAAGCATTTAGCCTCTTAAGGCGGGGTCGCAACAAAGATTGCCAGCGACCAACAAACTGCGTTTATATAAACAACTCTATTTAAAAGCAGTTAACCACGTAATTGTTACACGTGATGTGAACGTATGCAATCTATGACTATATTTCTTTTGTGGTCGTTTTTAACGTACAGACGTGGCCGTTAGCGTAGCAAATTGTTTTTCTTTTTTTTTTTTATTTCGTTAATTCAAAGTCAGCGCATAAAATCAACTAGTTTCACACTAATTCTTACAATTTTATATCTCTACCGATTTGCAACCCCTTAAAAATTCATTTTTATTATATTTTGTTAGAAAATATTTATCATCTAGTTCGCAATTTGCTGCTTCGATTTAGCAACTTTCAGTATTTTCTCACCAAAATCATCATTATGGATGGTTTTTAAAATTGCATATAATTTAATGCTTGTTATTCTATAATTATTGAGCTGCTTTCTAATTTGTTATGCACGTTTGAATGTCTGATTGAACTTTAATTTGTTGGAATATTTTTGTGAAAGAATCAAGAATAATTTTTTCCAATTATTGTTTATAGGCCAACAGGAACCAAATTTTTATTTCATATAATATGCATATGCAATAATAATAATAATAAAAAATAATAACAAAATAAACTTATCTTTTTAGCGAGTAATTTCCTTAAAATAAAAAGTTATCTAAGTAGAAAACCATAAGTAGCGCACTATAAGGAACTAAGATTTATTAGGTTAAACGAATAAGATTTAGGAAATGGAAACAATATACACCATAGCGGAAAACAACGGATACAGGAAGCGCCTCGTGGATTACATCGGACAAAAAACTGGAGAATAAAAGGGGAAAATGGGCTACATTAACATATATGGGAAAATCAACGTGCAAACTGGCAAAATTCTTTAGAAAACACAACATCAATACGGCATTCAGAACAAGAAACAACCTTGGCAGAATACTACAGAATAAAACAACCGAGACAAATATACTAGACAAACAAGGAGTGTACAAATTAACTTGTACATGCCATTATAGTTATATCGGGCAAACAGGACGAAAAATTAAGACCAGATTTACTACGGGAACCAAAATAAACTCCAGAATCAAATTTTGCGAACAATATATTCAACAACAAGTGTACACCAGGACATATAAAAACAACGGTTAAACTGCTTCATACATAGCACAAGGGAAGGAGACGAGATGTATTAGAGAACATGGAAATATACAGACAGAAAACATTTGACGGGCGAATAATAAATGAACGAATAAACACTGCTTCGGACACAATATTTGAACCATTGAAACATTTTTACAAGAAAACAAACATTACACCAACACAAACACGTTACGCAGGTGTACAAGGCCAAAGCAATAAAGAACATAAACGTACAATTACAGATTATTACGTCATAGAAAGAAACCCAATAGGTTCACACATAAACAAAAACGAACAATAAGCATGATCGTAAAAGGATTTAGTTAGGAAGAAAGAAGAATGAAAAAGGGAGCGACAAATTAGGTAAAAAGGAGATAAACACAGGCAAAAAGGAGATAAAGTGATGAATGCAATAACACGAAGGGAAACGCGAACAAGGCAAACTATATAAACACAGCTGACAATAGAACGCAACTAGTACGAAAAGAACACTGAAGATGACAAACGGTCGAAACCGGTTTGTTCACAAACCAAATTTGACGAGGGTCGACGGAAAACCGTACCCAAATAAAAGTGAAGTTAGCGCCGTCGGAGAATCTAAGCACATATAATAAGATTCAACTTAATTTGCTTCCACCTAAATACTTTTTATTCAGAATTTTAAGTCGTATCAAATGATAGAAGCTGCCATTCAATTTTCAATTGATAATTTCTTAAGATATCATTTTCAAAGGAACTGATAAGACTCTTTATGCTTGCAAACGCCCTTTTTGTTTAATTTTTAAAAGATGAGAAGATTGTTAATCAGTTTATCTATGTCGTTTTCTTGTTTGTCGTTTTTGTGTTTTTTGTATATTTCTTGCTTCAGATCTCTGACATTTCTGAAGTAAATTAGTCTCATTTGATTTTTATTAGTGTGAAAAATTAAAGGGTCTCCCCTCGTATTAGTTGTGGTTTCAATATAATGTTTGAGCCGTAAGAGGTGGGAACAAGATATTTTCACATAATGAGTAAAACAATATCTCCCAATAATAAAACGTTATAAAATAGCGGAACCCAAAAATTAAGGGCTCTTCCTATATATGGTGTTATAATGAACATAATTAACCCTTTTTATTGAACCATTCTTGAAAGGCACTTGAAAAGCAAAATTATTTAAATAATGCCTTCATGAAAGATGTCAATTTCCACTCTTCTAGCCGTAATTGACAATGTTCTGCCTGCGTGCTTGCTTAAAAAGCCTATCTCACCGAAGATGGATAAAAAAAGAATATAAAAAATTAAGTTTAACTAAAAACACCAAAATTTAATTAAAAATAGATTATGTTTCCTTATTGCATAAAAATAAAATTTCATTAAAAACATGATTTAACAATAAAACTAAAATTGGCGAAGGTAAATAAACAAAACTAAATAAAACTCTAAATTGAAACAAAAAGAACCCAATTAAGATTACATATATACAAATTTTTATAGTTTTACACAAAAACAAAAATATTTAACGATTCTAAACAGGGACGCATCCGATTTTGATACTGATGTCGATATATCAGAGTTATTTCGTGCCTGCCGATATCTTGCTATTAGAGATGTTTTTATTGCCACCTTATAATATTCGAAATAACACAAGCAGCTTGCTAGCTATTTATTTTTAATAATATTGTGATTTTAAAACTCGTTGTCAAAGCCCCTATTATGTGTAAAACGTTTATTTTCTTGTGCATAACTATGTTATACCCAAAATGAAAATGAATAGCGCCGCACACTGGGGATTTTTGTATGGAGGTGAGGAAAAAAATATATTTTTCAGAAAATGTAGTGATTTCATCACAAATTTAGTTTTATTTATATAGTAATACACAAAAGTAATCAAAATAATAGAGAAAATGTCGATCGCTACCTGTAATGTAAAAAGCCATAACTAACAAAAAAATTGAAATGATTTTTTTTATTTTTAATTTATTATTCTAAAAGAGCCCTAACTTCGACGCTTATAACACTATGCTTTTTCTGGCTAAATGAAGACGTCAAATGTGAAATCATGGGATCTGATATTACCATCGTTCTGTGCACAATATCTTAGTTCGTAGCAATTCGACTGCATTTTCTGGAGTGTCTAAGGCGATATTTTTTATAGTCTTTGTTACAACTTTCCTGAGCCTCTTCGGATAGTAGGCCTACAAGAAAAATTCACTTTTCAATTATATCTTTTCCATGGGTCAGAATTTTGTGAAGTATAGGTGGCATATTGTACCACTCGTACAGTGCAACAAACTCTTTTGCCGTCTCCAAACAAAAATCACCAAATTTTTTTGCATCTACTACCTCGGTGATTGTTATAGCTTCGAGAATTATCGAAAACCTCTTGATTATGTTTTCATCTAAACCCGTGATTTCGGAAATCAAAGCAGGATTAGCAAAGAATCTTCGTGACATATTTCCTGAATTTGTCGTACCAGAGCCTTTCTTAACAGTATCAACCTGTATTCCAATTTTCTCTTTAAATTCACGATTTATCAAACATTTTCGGGCTTCTTTTATTGGACGAGTATTTAGAAGCTACATGCATCACCTTAATACGCGCATGAGGTGGTGACATACCAAATTGCAGTGCTTGTTCATATACGAGCATAGCTAGAACTTCTTCGATTTTATTCATCTTGGATGTTGTGGCTTAACAAATAAAACAAGAAGATGGTGATGGTGTTTCTGTTACTGATTGTGTTGTCTTGCCGTCAATCGTTATAAAATATAATTCATGTTTCACTTTAAAATTACGATTATTTACTGTTAACCCAAATTCTTTTAGTTGAGATAACTCCTCATCGACTCTTCTCTTTTCTTCTTGTACAACTTGAGGTGTCTCTTTAACGTATGCAAACTGTACTGTTCTACAATACTGTGTGGAAGAAGGCTTATTGTTGTTCCATACTAATTTATTTATGTCATCACTTAATGATAATATAAATGGTGCAGGTGATGTCACATACAAATGAGGGTTAGAAATTTCATCATCGGAAAACCTCTGTTGGTATTCGCTTTGACTAGATGCCCCATTACATCCCCATTTATAGAACATTATTAGATTTCTGCTTTCAATTTTATTTATTTCCTTTGCTGACTTGGTCTCTAGAATTCTTTTAGCAGTATGATTGCAGAGGTACTCTACCTCAACTTTCAGTAATAGAAATTCCTTGTTGATAACTGTTAGTTTTTTATTTCGTGAGTTCTTTGTATGGTACGAGTATTTTGTAATAAAAAAAATAATCAAATGTGCATATCTCGAGCAAATATTTTAAATTCATACCTTTACTTAATTGTGCATAAAAGCGAAACGCGTTTATCGATTTTCATGAGTTATGTCTCATTTTGTTAATAGGTTATACGACTGTACGTGAAAGTAATAGGACTTGACACTTTTTTTACCGTTTTGGATTTTTTATGAATTAAAAAAAAATAAACTTTTTAGGCAAAAAATATTTTTTTTCTTCATACATTTATTTATAACTTCGAAACTGTTGCTTATGTAGCAAAATGTTATATAAACGGATGATAGTACTTGTAATTTGTGCTTAGATTTTCCGACGGGGCTAAAATTACTTTTATTTGGGTACGGTTTTCCGTCGACCCTCGTCAAATTTGGTTTGCGAACAAACCGGTTTCGGCTGTTTGCCATCTTCAATGTTCTTTTCGTACTAGTTGCGTTCTATTGTCAGCTATGTTTATATAGTTCGTCTTGTTCGTGTTTCCCTTCGTGTTATTCCGTTCGTCACTTTCTCTCTTTTTTACCTGTATCTCTCTCCTTTTTCGTTTGTCTCTTTTTACCTATTTTGTCGCTACCGTGTTCATTCGTCTTTCTTCCTAACTAAATCCTTTTACGATCATGCTTGTTGTCCGTTTGTGTTAATGTGTGAACCTATTGGTTCCGTAGTACTTTAGGTTTTAAATTAATTCTGTATCATCTATTTGCGAAATCGCCTTTAATAATAATAATTTTAAATATTAATAATCTACAAATAATTTTTGTTGTATTTATTTTACATTTATCAAAAATTACTTTTTTATTTAAGAGTTTGTGTTTCATTTTATTTTCTTAAAAAAACTAAACTATAATATTTTCATACTGTTGTCATTCCTTTCCGCCTTTACTGACTGTTTGTTCGGTATGAAGACACCATTCTTAAGCCGTGTTCTAAACTCTACTGATGAGTCAGTGTTCAGGTGCAGGTAGTTCTTTTATTATGGTCGTATCTATTCATTAGGTGAAATACCGCCACCTGGTATTTTATGCGGGGTTAATTTTTAATATTATATAGGTATGTGTGTACCTGTTCGAATGTGTTGGTAGTTTTACTGGTGTGTAAATTATGTCTGAGGTTGTGTTTGTTCGTTTATAATGTCACTGTTAAAAGTTTTTGTAGATTTCCATGTTTTCAAGAATGTCTAGTCTTTGTCTTTTTTCGCTAGGATTTAGTATTTCCCTTGGTATGTGTCCATGAGTCATTTCATTTGTATAAGCGTATTGGATTCTGTAAATCTTGTTTTTAGTGTTAGCCCAGTTTGTATGTTTATAGGTTCCACTCAGTTTGTATACTCCGCTGGATTTAAATTTATCAGTTGTTTCTATCGATGTTCTGAGATTATGTCTTAGAGTGTTGCTGTTTTATTAATTTTTAAACAAGTTTTTGTTTAAATAATAAATATAAATCTTTAATTTGTTTGTTTTTTAATTAAAATAAATGATAGTTTTAAATTTTATAATTCATTGTAAGTTATAAAGGCTTAAACTCTACGAAAATTAGAATAAATCATTTTGAATAAATTTTCACAAATTTTACAAAATTTCTATGCGTCCAACATGTTATGAGGCAGCTAATCCTAATATTTTTCGAAACTATTGGAATTATATCGGTTTCGTATTAATCAAAATTAAAGCTATTTAAATTACGCGACGTAATCGAAATTGGATTCAATTCGAAATCTTGAAAAAAAAATTCCCTTTAACTTTCTCTTTAAGCAACAGTTTGTATTAACTTTTATTTATTTATTTTAGAGAAGATCACGGTATCTTAAATAAAGTATACATTTGTAACTGATAATGACAATTTATCAGTTGGTGGTGCAAAAGCGTTTGAAGGCTTAAAAACCCCATTCCATACATATGGTAGAGCATGACAAAGAGCATGATTAGTAATCACCCTAAAATTAGCATGAAATCTAATTGTTTATTAAACTTAAATTTTGGGTCTAACACAAGGTTGCAAAAAATGTTTTTCTTCTAGTAAATATAGAGTTTTTCAACAAGAAGTTTGTTTTCTAAAACAAAATAATATACAAAACTTGGATTAAGATGATTCAAATTTTAAATTGCATTACGAAGAGAAAAGTTTGGCAATTATGGATGAAATATGATATCTGGTCAATGTCCACAACGACCATGCTGATAGATGCCGTTTCTTTTATCAACATTTTTAATTACTTTTTTTGCAAAATGGCGGTCTTATTTTTCTAATTACATTACGGATTTTGAGTTTTAAGTGTGAAATCGATTTGATTGCAATATATTGATCGTTTCATTGGCTGTGTGACATGTGGCAGCGCCCTAGTGCAGCCTGATATCAGTGATATTCAATAATAAGCCAAAATTGAGTTTTTCGCATCTCGCGACAGCGTGATTTATTAAACGTTACCGCATTTCCAGCGTCATATTCGAAAAAATGGCCCAATCAGACCACATAGCGCACCATTCAGTGACACGCTGAGCATGCAAAGGCTTCTTTATAATCCCTCTATGGTTTTCAGAAGCTCAAATGCGGCAAATTATTTTTTCTTATTTTTTCAGAAAAACCAGCCGGTTGTTCCTAAACGAATTGAACGATGTGAAGATCGATCGGCTTTATTTCTTGCACCAGTCGAAACTTGTAAGGCTTTAAAGTGAAATTCTTGCGCAAAATTCGCCATGTGGTAGTTTTGGGTGACTCCAATTTTTGAGAACGTCGAGGAATTGACAAATTTGGATCTGCTACAACACTGCGGCTTTTCACGCCATTTTGTATCGAGTTTATTGACTCAAATTTAATGAACCAATTCTTAATGGCGGTCTCAGACGGACGATTAGGTTGTCCGAAAATATCACGAACTTAACGAACTTTAACTTTAACACAACCACAATTCTCATAGCGGATTTAAACTATTTTAATGCGATTTTCGTGCGAAATTAAATTCATTTTAATAATTACGAATACGTTAAAGAACTAAATGTCAAAACAATTATGTTGTTGATGTTGCCACAACTGAAAGTCAAACTTCTTGTTGAAAAACCCGATATTAAAACAATACAAAGGGAATGAAAATTTACACTGCAAGTAAAAATATTAAAATATTTTACTCTTATTTTATGTAATCCTGCGCCTTGGATTTATTTTAATAAAAATAATTGATAAAAATTTTGTTAGGTTCTTATGTATTTTTACACGCTTCAAACAACAAATTATTGAGAAGTGACAGTTGATACTAAATTTGTTTATTGCTTAGGGTCTGAATTAAAAATTTCGTTAGTTGAAGCGACAAGAACTTTGTTTCATTTTCCGAAAGTGAATTGACATGAGGTCTGAACTTCTGAACTTGGATGGAAACAAACTTCTATAAACTTTCTATTTTTTTAGATAATTTCTCTAAATGGAGAAAGTATTTTCGAATGCAATAAACAAAATAAAATAAAATAAAATAAGCAAAATTTATTCTACAGAAAATTAATTAGAAAACGAGGGTAGCGCTGGTCTCAAAGTTAGAATATGGTGAATTTTATTTAATTAAATTTAATTATTAAACAGAAACTTTTAGTTTATATAAAACTAAATGATATTGTTTCTCGCCTACATATTTTATCTATATTGTATATATTTGTATTAAATTTTTGTTTTTATTGTAATAGAATTTTGAATATTTAATTATTCTATTAACGTTTGATAATATACCCATCTTTCGTCCTGCAACCTCAAAGTCACAATGTAACAAAGACATGTGTTTTATATGAAACATTTTATACCCCAACAAAAGCTTTGATAATTTCTTTGGTCCCCTGGTGATATTTTAGAGTTTGTTAACGAATAAATTCGATATTAAACATGTTTAGCTGGAAAACAGGGATATTGAAACCTTTTCATTGTTGTGTTGACTAAAAAGTGTTTGGGGTGTTTTAATCAAATGCAACCTTTTTCACTTGGCTTTGTTTTATTTTTTGCTAGTTTTTTTTTTTCTATATCTTAAACCATTTATATTTTGTAATCGAGCTGGCAAATCTGTCATAAAAATTACATTTTAGTATACCAGCCAAGAAAGCATATAAACCACCACCACCCACTGTGGACGCTTAAGTTTCCATAAGACAACAGCTTTACTAAAATCATCATTATTACTCTGCTATTATCGTCATTACTATTATTGCAGAAATAGTATTACTGTCGAAAATGTACCGCATTCGCTTCTGCTGAAATACTTTTGTTTCTTGTTTTTTTTTTTTTGTTTTTAATTCTTGTTTTATATAAAAAATATTTGTTCTTTATACTCTTGTAAAGAGTACTCTGGGGACCTTGTTTGTGTCAACTTTTTTTTTTATTTTTTTGTCATTCCATAGTATAATTTATTTTTATGCGTAACATATGAGCGCAAATTGTTTGGTAAAATACTCTCTTAAACTGGTGCTGTGGAAGGATTCAGGGTGTGTGTGTGTATTTGTTTGATGTTAAGGATTTGAAAAAGAGGCATTTTAATTGTCATTAGTAGTCGTTATTGTAAACACTTGTATTTTGATTGAGTGTTTCTTTTTGCCATTAAAACATACAAACAAATAAAAACCTTGCAACTACACTACACAACACAAGGAAACATGTCATTGAGATTAATTTGAAAGATGTCAAATTTAATTTGTCTAACTGTCACATTTGTCATAACGTTTTGAATGGGCAATACATGCTAATGAGTTTTTACGTTCATTTAATTATAATTATTTAAGTTTAATTTAAGTTTAATTAAACGATTTGATTATGATGTTTTGCTCCTAAAATTTTCAATAATTCAACCATTTTTATAGATGTATGTTCATAAATTTAAGCTAAGACTTTACTCATGCTATTAAAAACCATAAGAACTTATCGCATTACCAAAATCTCTTTTATTAATTTTACTTCAAATTAAAATAATAAAGATTATTAATTTAATTCGACCTCTTTTTTATTTATATTAAATAAATATGTAATAATCTTTTAAACGGTCTTTTTTAATTAAACTTAACAATATATTTTTTCAATATTTCGCTTTCTTCAGGAAATTAAATTTTATTAATTTTTTTTTTGTTTATAAAAATTAATTTCCTGAAGAAGCTTTCCAGAGGAAAGCGAAATATTGAAAAAAATATATTGTTAAATTTAATTAAAAAAGACCGTTTAAAAGATTAATACATATTTATTTAATATAAATACAAATAAACAATTAATCAGTTGGTTAAAATAAAATAATTCATACTTGAATTGCTTAGTAAATTTATACGTTGGATAAAATGTACGTCACGACGTCGGTTACAAACTGTAACCGACCAAAGTAATTATAAATCATTTGATGAACTGAAACTACAAATTATTGATTTTAATTAATTAAAAATAATTAATCACATAATCTCGGTAATGCAAAATTATTTAAATTGCATGAGTTTTCAGTGAAGACTTCAAAATTAGTTTAATTTACTTTTGATGCAGAGTATGAAGCAAGAAGTTTTCATAAGCCGTCTCCAGTCGGATTCAGCTAGTTTTGTGAAGCGACTTTATCTTGTTTAATTTTGTAAATGTAAAGCACAGAATATCTATATTTGGGTACGGTTTTACGTCGACCCTCGTCAATTTTGGTTTGTAAACAAACCGGTAAATTAAACTCCGTCGGAAAATATACGCACATATCACAGAATATCCTCTTTTTAAATTATACTCAGCTTTTTTAAATGCCTGTATAGAGTCATTCATTGCATTTTCTTAAATCTTGAGGCCAGTAAAATTGATGCTGCCAGTCAGAAGGGGTATTTCAGCTAGTTAAGATAGTTGACTTTAATATTTATGCCACCATACATTACCAAATTGAGAAAAAATGCAAAATAAATTTTCTTTCGACGGAAACGGTGAGTTGTGTTTGCGACCTTATGAACTCTCAACCAAAAATTTTCTAACTTTTCAATTTTTAATTGTGCTATCAGCATATGAAATTTGGTAGCTGCTTATTTGCTTAGAAGTCGTTAAATTATTTCCAAAATGAAATCCTGAAGTCTTTAGCCCTTTCGAATAACAAAAAATATTCACAAACTCTATAAACACTTGTAACGGTGAAAGTCGTACCTCGTTTTCACCTTCACGATATTATTACTTCATTTAAAATGAATTACTATTATTACTACACTTATTGTTATTATCTTTATTATGATTATTATTACACGATGTTGAATTCATTCCTTAATTTATTATATTACATTATATTCATAAGATTTAAATTAACGGTCAGGAACATCGGAGTGCCATCTGTGAGTCAGCAACAAATAGATCATCAATGCAGTCAGCTGTTATGCAGACCAAACCGCACAGCTGATACTTCTTATCAGCAGATAGCAAGTAGATCGCCTGTAGGTAAG
Source organism: Trichopoda pennipes (assembly GCA_030448955.1). Classification (NCBI taxonomy): domain Eukaryota; kingdom Metazoa; phylum Arthropoda; class Insecta; order Diptera; family Tachinidae; genus Trichopoda; species Trichopoda pennipes. The sequence goes on from JASKUP010000033.1 coordinate 2,686,005, forward strand.
AAGCCTTTTGGAGGAATTATATATTCCGCAATAACTTCTTGCCCGCAGACAGCCCGCCTGCCAGTAAGAGATCTTTTGGAAGAATTTTATATTCCGCAATAACCTCTTATCGACAGTGCAGCTGCAATTGGTGGAAGTTTATCTTCTACCGGGAATTGGCTTGACAGTGCGACTGATGCTGTTGCAGAATTTTATATTCCCTCAGTATTATTCAACACGGTCAAGAACTCCCCGCGATCGCTGCTGCTAGGTGTAGTGCTTAGTTTACCACCGCTGCTGCCGCCATCTAAAACCATAGTAAACCGCCGCCTGTACCGCTGTCGCCAGTTCTACTACCAGGTCCTGCCGCCTATACCGCTGCCTGAGCCGCTGCCGCCTGTATCGATGCCGTCTCTGCCTCTACTGTCGCAGTCGTCTTTACCACTTCCGCCTGTGCCGCTGCCGCTGCCACGGGCATCAGTGAGGTCGCAGAGTTCCGCTACTTGTCTCTTTAGACATTTAGCTGTTCTCTGGCTGATTATTGAGGTTGGCCCCTATATGGGAGTATCGTGGTGGTTGTGGTTTCGCGGCCCCAGAACAGGTCAGCTTTAAATGGGGCCAAGTTCATTTCACCCTTAGTAACACCTACCTGGTGGAATGTTCCCAGATCCAGTGAGCATGCTAGACATATGTTCTAGACAGGAGTTGGATAGTCCCCAACTCTTCAGCAAGGAGTGGTGGTTTGCAGCCCTGCTCTGAAATCATCAAAGTTGCAACTAGGAAAGACCTGTTCCTAGAATTAGTCTTCGGCTTCCTAGGGCGCGAATGACGTTGCTTTTTATTTCCAGTGGTATGACCACCATCTGATTAAGGCTCACTGCCAGGTGCAGATGTAAATCAAATCACTTAATGTACTAATGCTGACGTTCCTGCCCATCGCTTCAGCGAGTTAATTTCCTGTTCTTCGGCTACGATTCCCGACCGTCCACTAGCAACCATCTACCGTGTAAGAGTTCGCTAAATAAACTTCGTGATAAGTTTTGTAACGTTTATAAAGCATTGAGTGTCATTCCTTCCACGGACCAAGAAGGTAGATAATAAAAATTGTAACCGCCCTGGCCTCCGCTATCGCTATCCCAGCAACCAGCGAAAACGTGTCGTTACACACTTAACAACAATGGAGTAGGTGTTGTGCTGGTACGACCTCTTCTTCTGATCTTTGATTTCAGTTAAAAATAGTTGTGTAATAAAGTCCAGCGGCATAGAATAATTTCAATACCTTTTGAATATTTTCTTATTATTGAGAGAATAAAGATACCTCTCTAAGAGTAAGCTAGATTTGAATCTGAAGTTGCATGAAAGTGGCCGTGGAAATAATAAAAATATAGTCTTTATGCCCACCACATCCATAGTATTTAACGCGTAAACACTTAATAAATAAAGGTGAATTGTAACAAACTTAAGTTAATTTGCAGATGTTTAATTCAATTAACGGATCATCTTATATCTAGTGTTATCGATTAAATCCAATATGGATGTGTGTGGTAACCGAAGATAATTGAGGTCATGCAAATATACCAGGGTTAATAGTTAAAATTAGAAAATAAACCCACTTATTTAACTAATTTAGAAGCTCTTAAAGATAGAGAGAGAAAGAGAGATATGGAGAGAGAGGGAGAGAGAGATAGGAAGGGAGATAGAGAGACTTGTATAAAGACTATAATCAATGTGATTTTCTTTTGCAATCAAAAACCAAGTCTTAAACCGACACAAGTGGTCAAATCTACCATGAAATAAAAGAAATAAAGTTCACCTCTTCCATGATGGCACCTTTAATTTCTAAAGTTTTTTTTGGAAGATATGGTAACACACCTTCAAATGTCTGTATATAATGGTTCAAAAGATAAAAGTCATGTATTTTGATTAAAATAAATGTTTTAATAACATTTTTTCATTGCCAGCTTTGGGGATTTTGACTTTTACCAAACAAAGGACACACTCAAATCCTTTATATTGTACGAAGATAAACTTTATTGTTAAAATATTAGATGAATTGATAACCTTCTTCGCTTTTGAAGCCGGTAATAAGGGTATTTTTTATAGAGTTAATAAAACTTTGAAATAGATTAAAAAACAGAATTAATCTTTTGGAATTATAATTTAAATATAAGTTGTCCAATTTTCGATGACTTTTTCTAACATTCGTAATCATATTGTTGTGTCGGGCTTATAGGCGTAGACTAGTGACTTCACATATACCCACAGAAAATAGTCTACCGAAATTAAATCGCACGATCTTGAAAGGCAATTCATGGGACCGAAATGTTAAATTATGCGGTTATCAAACACAGTTCCTGCACATTATGACTCTTCAATTGGTAAACAATAAAGTCTATAATGATGGCGATATAGGGGTTACCAGTGACTGTAATATTCTGATCAACATCTGCTTTACAGAAGTGCGGACCACTGAGTCCACCAGCTCATAAATCACACCAAGTGGTCAGTGTTTTCTAGATGTAATGGCTTTTGAACATACGCATGAGGATGATCGTCACTCCAATTATGGAAGTTTTGTTTTGATTTACGTACCCAGCCAAAAAAAAAACGGTGAGCTTCATCGGTAAACAAAACAAAACTGTTTTTGGGCCCAATTTGCATAATGTGGAAGCATTGCTCAGGCGCCAGTCTTTTTTAGTTTAAATGCCAAACCAAACTTAATATTTATTACTGGACATCTGGCAATATGACTGCCATTTTTAAAATCGTTGCCATTTTTATTTAGTTAACAGTTTATTTATTAACTATAATAGGTACATTATCTTTAAAAATATTTACAGTTTTTGAGTTTCTATCATTAAGATATTTCAGCAAATTATCATATTTTCATTATTCTTAAAAACTTATTAATAAATTAACTATTTAATAGAAAAAAGATAGTAAAAACCTAAGATAAAAAAAAAATGAATTGAGAAGCTTTAAGACAACACCTAATGGATACTTTACTTGATAGCAAAGTTAAAATCAGATATTATCAAATCAGACCTCTCAGATGGGCGTAGTTCGACCTTCTGCATTTTTCTCTAAATGACAGCGCCATGTCAGTTATGAAATTTACAATCGTCTTTACGTTTGCTTTTGAATGCAATTCGACATTTGGCAATCTTGAAGGCAGATTGTAAATTATTTTTAAATTTTTATTCTGTATTACTTGTAGCATTTTAAGGTGGGTTTAAGCACATTCATAGCAGATTTGGCAGCCATACATAAGAATTGGTCTTATGCATATTTTAAAAAGTAGTAATTTATTTTTAAAATTCAATTTTGATTTCCTATTCAAAATGGGATACAAAGATCGTCCGCATCTGATTGCTCTAAGACGTGCACTCTCAATATGCTCTTTGAAATTCAGTTTCTGGTCCAAAGTAACTCCAAGATATTTTACAGATTTCGTGAACTCTATTTCATTACCTTGAATCCTGAAATTTTTAGTAGGAACTCTCCTAGGAGACTTGTTGTAGGGAAACAAAATGGTCTGAGATTTATCTTCATTAATCTTTATTTTCCATTTAGAAAAATATTTTGCAGTTGTTATTAAAGCGTTCTGAATCCTGTTCACAATTGAATTAGAAACTTTACCGTGACAGATTATTGCACTGTCATCAGCATAAAATGCCACGTCGTTGCCTCTGGAAATTTTGAAATCGGAAATGTATAGAGAATAAAGCAATGGTGATAGAACAGAGCCTTGGGAAACACCAGCTGGTATGTTACGCAGGGTTAATTGATTACCGTCAACATCAACCAAAAACTTTCTGTCCTTAAGGAAATTCTTTAGAAGTTTTGTTAAGTATTAGGGAATATTCATTTTGTGAAGCTTGTGTCTTTGTGCCAGATAGAATCAAAGGCTTTTTTCACATCTAGTAGTAGGATGCCAGTAGAGTACCTTCGGTTTTTGTTTGATTTAATAATATTGACCACTCTGAAACCGAACTGATAATGATGAATCAGGTTATTATCCTCGACAAATGATTGGAGTCGATGATGAATAATTTTTTCAAATAATTTCCCCAAGGAGCTTAATAGGCGGTAATTGGATGCAAGTTTTGCATCCTTGCCTTTCTTTGGGATTGGTATAACCTTAGCTGTTTTAAAGGAACTTGGAAAGTAGGAGTTTATGATGCAGAAATTGTAAATTTTTGGTAAGCAATTTAAAACAGTATTAGTCAGATTCTTTAACAATATATTGCCAATTTGATCTTTACCCGGAGCTTTAAAGCTTCTAAGGCAGAAAATAAAAGACTTTAATTCGTCTAAAGACGTCAGAAAGTGGATGTCAGGATTCGAAGAGCGTTGCCATTTTAATTTTCATTATCTGTACAAATATATGGTTTAATTCGTGTTATTTTTTAATCCGAACATTTTCAAATAATTTATTTTGATTTAAGCTTTATTCTTATTATTCCTTTACGACATTCATTAATATTTTTGCTTTAAGTTTTAAGTTAATTTAAACGATTTATTTACTTGTTACATACAAAAAATAAACAGCAATGGTAATTTTATTGTCTTTACACACTGATAACTCAACCTGAATTAATTCATTTGTCCAACAAGTGCTGCCTATATAGTTGTTTACGGTTCTGGCACATACAGGAATATTCTACTTTAACATCATGCCATATTGTAACTGTTATCATTCAGTTTAGGGGCCTGCTTGACTGTGTGTGGATGTTTTGTTTTGTTTTCTTTTTCGTTAGTTATTTTTGTTTTCTGTTGTTGACTTCTTTGGTAGAATTTCTCATAAGCATTTTGAGTTATTGCCTGTATGGACAAGGTTTCCTGAAAAACTACGTAGTTTGTAAAATGCACAGTGGGTCTTTTATTTATTTTTTTTTTACTGTTAGTTTGTTTCTTTTAATGCCTAACATTATCACGCCTGTTCTGAAAATCACTTTTTGTCAAAGTGATTTCAAATCACGTAAAAGGTGTTCTGCACACTAAAAATATTGAAAAAGCGTGATTTTAAACCGGTCACCTAAATGCTTGCCGATATGAAATCACTTGCTTATTTTTTTAAAGTATTTCCTCTAGAATATATAAAAATATTTATTATATATTTTATAGGATGTGTTTTCTATTTATTTTTGTAATAAAATTATATTTTATACACATAAAAACATAGATATTAAAAAATTTCCAAAGGTACTGCTTGTTTTGTAAAAAATAGTTTTGCTTTGTTTGGCAATGTTCGTGATTTACTTTTTCTCTGTAGCAGTCAGCTGGCTTGTTTTTCGAAGACATTTTTGAGGTTGCCAAATTGACACAGTTTTAAAAAGTCATGAAAGTCATGTGGTATTTATACCATTATATTCTTTACTTAACACAAAATATAATAATTGTTGTTGAATAATTCAAGAATAATTCATAATTTAGCCATTTTTGTGTAAATTTAGAAAGAAGTTAGTGCAACATGTAAGCAAATTTCATCGATGAAAACAGTGGCAACTTCGTAATTATTGTTTTCTTATTTGGTTATTTTACATTTAGAATTTTTTTGCTTTTCAACTTTTATTTGACGCGAAATTTTAGGTGTGCTGTGGATTACATAAAAAGGATGTAAGTAAATATTATAAACAAATAAAAATGTATTAACCTAGTTTTTAACAGGGGACATTTTTATTTATTTAATTTTAACTTTAGTTGTTTAGATAAGAATGTAAGAAAGCAAACAGAAAAACACAGGTCTAAAAATCAGCTGTTTTCTCGTGTTTTCGAAAAATTAAAATCACGCCGAAAAACTTAAAATCGCGTGATTTGCAGAACAGCATCAAATCGTCTGCGTGATTTCAAAACCGTTCGTGGTTTAAAATCACGTGATTTTCAGAACATGCCTGTATGTATTTAATATCTTAATTAAATATTTTGTGAGTCTTTTTACATTTTTGGTTATCTGGCAACGCTTTATTCTTTTCTCATACGAAAACTAAAACCTTAATTTTGTAAAAAACAACCTAATGAAACCACCTTCTATGTTTCTATCATGTTTTTTCTGGTTATTTCAAGTGCCATAACACTTTCTGATAATTTCTTAAAATATTTTGCTAAGCTATAATTTTGATTAGTTACTTCCTACAGTTGGTACCAACTGTAAAGACCACCATGTGAATAGTAGTAGAAACAGTGATTTCTTTTCGCCATCTTAGCATTGGCAGTCACGTGTCTCTATTTAAATCTCGTTACACTACGAAAAACACATTGTGTGAGTGTGATAAACTGTATTGGAAGATAACCTGTCTTTGTTTTTTTTTTGGTATTCTATTCAAACTTAATTTTCTTTTACTTAAACTTACCGTGGAAAAAAATGTGAATGAATAAAGTTAAGTTGAAATAGCATCGGGAAGGGTTGTTATCATATTTTGATGTTTGTTTTCTAGTAATTTATAAATGTATGCGTATGCATACAGACACACTATGAATTTAAGTTGATTGCAATGGTGACATCTGTGGATTAAATTACAATTTGTGCTCATGTAATATTGAATACAGTATTCAGTCTCTCTCTCTTGGGAGTATGTATGGAAGTTTGTACATATCAGGACTCTTTATAAAAATATGTGTGCGAGTTTAGGCCTGTCAGCCTGCTCTTTGTTCATTCATCTTTCTCCTTTGTGGCTATTAATATTTTAAATTGTTTGCAATAAAATACTAAAATTTTGTTTTATACTTTTATACTTTTATATTTTTTATATATGAAATGTAATTTGATGTTTTTATGGTCGATTAAAAAATTATTGTATTTTTTTGTGGGCTAAAAAGAGTGATACACCAATGAATGGTTTATAAACAATGATTGGTTAGATTTGCAATAAAATGAATTAAATCATATGTTAAAGTTTTCTTTGTGCACAAAATAATTTTTTACGAACTATTTATTTGAGGTTATCACAATTTTTGTCGGATTTATTTCTACAGCTTTTCTTGTTCTTACAAACTGGCATGTATTCTTCAAAATCAATTCCTATATGGAGTACACTCGCTCTCTATCTGAATGAGTTAAGCTACCCCTCAGAAGTAAAAACGCATAGAAATATTTATCAAAAGGGCCAAATAAAAGAAATGTGTAGATTAAATGAAAAATTGATTCGCTAACATGCCAACTAGTATTTGCAGGAATATTAAGGGGATACGAATATTGGTAATTCAGGCAACTGATAAAAAATGTATGTATATTTAAGTTAATAACCGAATAATGTCCTGATTAAGTTGGCATTCATACTATCGACGATACTTAAAAAAAGAGAAGTGAAACACTTTGAGTTCAAAATTTTACATTTCATTCTGAAATAATTTGTTTCATATAATAAAAATTGCTAGCAGAGTTCAAAGCTCTCTGATTAAAGTATATCTTAAGTAGGACCAGCTGCTGCCAAATGGATTGAACTTTATTCTTGCTGCCAATCCTATAGTATAAATTCGGTATGGTATTCAAAAATCAGTTATGCTTAGTTCACACGGAAAAATGAAACTCTGGTGTCGATCTCTGAATTACAATAGCAAATCGTAGTGTTCATACGATTGTTCGTCGTTTCTTTTTATTGTTAAGTTACATATGAATACGTACATAAATATTTTGCGCAAATTTTCTTTCTTCAAAATGGATAAAGAAAGTAATTTTTTTAAAAATTCATTCATTTAATTTATAATTTTATTTATGAAAATTATTTACATGTGCTATCTCAAAGTAAGTTAAAAAAGTGACAGTTAATAGGATCGTTATGAACAAAGTTTTCTAATTAAAACTTGGGCCAAGAGGATGAAAAACCAGTCACCTACTGATGGAAATGGCTTTGACATTGGGAATGCACGGTTTTAAATACGATTCTTGATAAGTTTTCGAATTATTACTCATATAAATAAAACGACATCTAGAGGAAGAATACCATCCTATATGATTATAGTAGTCTAAAGCGTCTTCTATCTGACAACCATCTACAATAATACATACATTCAATTGTATAAGAGAAAATTTATCAATATTACTGTCAATGTAAGCAACTTAGAGTGTGATTTGTTTTACATCCGCGCCTGACTATGTAGTCTTAATCAGATGGTGGACAAACCACTTTGAATAATTTGGAACGTTATACATACGTCCTAGATAGCCGAAGACATAATTCTAAGCAACAAAACCACCTAGTTGCAACTTGAATAATTCCAGGGCAGGTCTGCAAACTATCACATAAAGAGTTGGAGACTTTCTAACTCCTGTCCAGAACACATGTCAAGCATGCTCACTGGACTGGATCATTCACTTTGCGTGTCATTATCAGTGAAATGATCCCGGCCACCATAATTTTCATACTTCCCTTCTGGGGCCGCAAAACCACAACCACCACGATGCTCCCATATAGGGGCCAACCTCAATGATCAGCCAGAGAACTATTATAAGTCTAAAGAGACAAATAATGAACTCTGCGAGCTCACTGATCCCCGTGGAAATAAAGTGGAGTTTCCAGTTGACCACCTGCCTGTCTTCAGGGGACTGGGCTTCCTTTATACCCCCAGTTGCACAGATCTAGACAGCTGTTACGTACCGTAAAGACCATAAATGTGCCCCCGGGGGGAGGGGGGAATCAACTTATCAAGGGTTTCCATGCTCTAAGGCAGTGATAGGCAAATTAAGGCCCGAGAGGTTTCAACTTCGGCCCGCCGAGCGATATTCAAAAAAAAAAATTAATCACCTATTAAAAAATTATGCCCAAAAAATAAATTTACATTATGTTTTAAAAAAGATATAAATTGACAATTTTAGCAAAAAAAAGGCGATGTTTTCGTATTATATTGTGTCCAAACTGCGTAGTTTTCTAGGAAACATTGTACACACAAGAGAACAACAACTTTCTGATGAATATTCCAAGAAGAAACATAAACATCATAAAACACTAACAACTAATATAGAAAACTGAACGTATAACATAACATCAACTATTATATGTGAGATCTAGAAGATTCTTGAATATTCGAGACAACATGCGCAATATATATAAAAAGGCCAGCGACGTAAAAAATAAATTGTGAAGTAAAATTATAAAGTTGCCAACGTACAGTTTTATTTGTATAATTAAAATAATAAAGTGTATTGTAAATATAAGTGCAATAGTAAAATAGTCTAAGTTTTTTACCCCCATAAATGTCAATCGAAAATAGAAAGAGAAAAATTGATTCGGAATGTCGAGTATTTCAAGAAGAGTAGACATGGAAGTACTTCTTTATGGAATATAACCAAAAACCTATTTGTCTTATCTGCCAAGAACCGGTAGCTGTACTAAAAGATTATAATCTCGCTAGGCACTTTAATTTAAAACATCTTGGGTCGAAGTACTATAAAATGACAGATGAAGACAAGAAAGTTCATTCAGAGGAATTGAAAAGAAAAATATCTAGTCGCCAAATGTTTTTTAAAAATCAAAGAAGTGTCCAGCGATCCTCCACGTTAGCTGGTCACTTTGTTGCCTATAAAATAGCAAAAAGTAACAAACCGTTTTCTGAAGGAGAATTTATTAAGAATGTGTTAATTAGTATTAGCATTGGAAAAGTATTATGCCCAGAAAAGGTAAAAGATTTCGAATCTATAGGGCTGTCACGTAGAACAGTCACAAAAAGAATTGAAGTGATTTCTTCTAATTTAAGCAATCAACTCGATGGATGTCTTAAAAAGTTTAAGTATTTTTCAGTCACTATGGACGAGAGTGTTGGCAGGAGTGATACAGCCCAACTTCTAATTTTTATCAGAGGAGTCGATGAAAACTTTGTAATAACCGAAGAACTTGCTTGTTTGAGATCTTTGAAAGGAAAGGCGACAGAAAAAATAATTTATTATGAATTTAGAGAGGGGATAGAATCTCTTAATGGAGCACCTAACATGGTGGGAAAAAATATAGGGTTTGCAGAAGTTAATAAAAGACAGAATCCTGAAAGCGAAACAATTTTTTTACATTGTATAATCCACCAAGATGTTCTTTGCAAGGCTGCCTTGGATATTAACCACGTACTTAATATTATTTTAAAATTAATTAATACCATTCGAGCCCGTGGTTTGTTACATCGACAATTTCAAGAGTTTTCATCGGAAGTTGATGCAGAATTTTCAGATGTACTTTATTACACAAAGATCAGGTGGCTGAGTTGTGGACATGCCTTCTCGAGAGTTAAGAGTCTTCTCGAAGAAATTAAAGTTTTTTTTAAAACCAAAACTGAAATTTGGGATGAGTGGGAAATATTGGAGGATAGAATTGGTGCATCGAGTTTGCTTTTATCACGGATTATCTCAAGCACTATAATAAACTGAACAAGAAGTTACAGGGAAGAAATCAATTTATAGATGAAACTTGGGGCAGTTAGAGGTCTTTTAAAACTCAATTGTTTATATTTTCTAAATGTTTGGGGAAAAATGATTTGACGCATTTTCCAAGACTTAATTCTTTGAGGCCTGTGAGTGCAGAGAAGTTAAAAGTCTTTTCACAATCTTTATTAAAACTGTATTCAGAAGTTGAGGCCAGATTTGCTGACTTAAAAAAAATCCAACCATGTTTAGATATTTTTCATGTTAATCCTGAGAATGTTCCATCTGATCTGCAATTGGAAATTATAAAATTGCAATGTAATAATTTAAAACAGCTATTTTTAAATACAGATAAGCTTAATTTCTATAAATCCTTACCAAAAGATGAATTTCCAAAGCTAATTAATCATGCGCAGAAAATTATGGCAATGTTTGCTTCCTCATATTTATGTGAACAGGTGAATGAAATGCAGAAAACATTCAATAAGAAACCGATTGTCAGACGAGAGTCTATTTATATTATTAAAAGTCGCATCCTCCCAGCTGGAACCAGATTTTGAGGAAATTATGTCAAGTCAGAAACAAATCCATGCTTCCCATACATCTGTTTATTGTCTATGTTTTTTTTTTAATTTAGTGGCCCGCCGCAAGATTTTTTTAATTTATTGGCCCGCCACCCAAAAAGTTCGCCCATCACTGCTCTAAGGGTATCCAAAAACATCAAAGTCTTTTACAAAATTCTTAAATTTTTCTCTTGTTCACAAAAATTGTACTCATAACTCTCCACATTTCTTTACAAAAACTAAGAACAGGTGGTCGAGTAGCTTCAAAATAGACTTTGTTGTATTCCATTTTTGGCGGATATAGGTGTTATAGATAGTACGGAGATCGGATACAGTGAAGTATCTTTTACACCACTTTAAAAAACCGAGGCACTTGAAAGCTTCTTTAGAAACCTGAAAAATGTGTTTAGTCCATTAAAGATCATACTAAATTTTCATGCCAAGAACATCAAGAGCTTTCGATTCCGTAATACCTATATGGCCCATAATAACATGTGCAGCACCATTTCCGAACACAGATCTATGCGTAAGCATGAAACATTGCGTTTTACGGGCATTAAAATTTACTCTATTCACACGACCGCATTCCAAGATTGCTGCGAGATCGTGATTGAGCGTATCATTTATGTTTTGCCTTTTGGAACTAACTAACTAACGAACTAAGGATTGTGTTAAAAAAATAACACAGTGTTACAAAGTATACTTTTTTGTGAAGATAAATAATTTTAGCATTTTTAGGCTTTTCGATATAACCTCGAAAATCATTTCTGTTAAGCTTCGAACAAATAAAATTACTACAAGTTAATCTCTGATGCCTCCTCATAATAATAATTTTATCAAAATTAATAAATAAATAAATAAATTTATGTTTGTGATATTTTCAGTAACTCTGAATTATTTAATATATTGAACAAGGGTTACAAAAAACCTTCATGAAATAACTAGTTATGATAAAAGCAGCGTTAGTGCACACAAACTTGGAAAACATTCAAAGGTGGCGAGATAATATTCTACGAATAATTACTGCAAGGGATTAGAGTTTTTAATTAACTTTAAATTATACCTAACTAAGCTTTTTCACAAAGAAGGTTAACTTATAGCAGGAGTATACAGACTTAATTGGACATATAACAATATTTATATAGGACAAACTGGACGAACACTAAAAACAAGATTTACAGAACCCATACGCTCATACAAACGAAAAAATATAGAACTCCAACTTTGCATTACACGGACACGCACCAAGGGAAATAGATTAATGTATGACATTATTACAACATTAGCAAATAAGAACGAAGACTAGACATTCTTCAAAATATGGAAATCTACGAAACAAAAACTTTTAACAGTGATATGATAAACGAACAAGTAAGCACGACCGCAGACACAATTTTCACAGCACTACAACCCAGACACATAACGGGTTAATAACAAAAGACGGAAATGTTAAAAATTAGCTCCGCATAAAATGCCAGGTGGCGGGTATTCTACCTACATGAGTAGGCAGGACCTTAATAAAGGGTTTTTAACAAGATGTTTGTTTTCTAAGCCAAAATGAAATAAAAAATTTAGATTTATTAAAATTATTATTATTAAAATTTTTATCGTGTTAGGAAGAGAAATAGTCGGCAATAATGAATGAAAAATGCTATAAGGCAAATATCCATTTAGATCACGCTGACAGATGTCGATTCTTTTATCAAAGTTTTTAATCACTTTTTGTCAAAATGGCGGTCCTACTTCGTTATCACATCACGGATTTTATGTTTTAAAGCTGATTTCGATTTGATTGACTCAAAAAAAAAGCTGCTGACTGCTGTGAAATTATGCGATCGGGAAATTTGGTTTGCAATAAATTGATAGTTGTATTGGTTTTATGACATGTGGCACCGTCCTCTTGAAACCACATGTCACTGATATCCAGTTCGTCAATAATAGGCCAAAATTGAATTGTTAACATTCCGTAATAGCGTGATCCATTTGCCGTTACGCAGTTCCAGCATCATCATCTTTGAAAAAACGGGCCAAACATGCCTACAGATCATATAGCGCACCATACAGATACGTTGAGCATGCAAGGGCTCAAGGGCTCTCAATAATCGCTGCAAGATTTTCAAAAGTTCATATGCGGTAATTTTTTCTTGTTGACATACCCTTACAAGTGAAAATGAACTTGGCCGGAAAAAATTATTTTTTTAGAAAAAAATAGCCAGTTGTTCTGGAATGAATGGTCGGTTGGCTTAAATTACACCTTGAAAGGCTTCAAAGTCAAATCCTTACGTAAAATTCGCCATGTGCTGGTTCTGGTTAACTCCAACTGTTGTATGCGTCATGGAATTGACAATTTTGGATCTGCTTCAAAACTGTAGCTCATGGCTGTGATATTTTCAGTTGAAAAACCCGGTCCAACACGCACTGATATTAGCACATTTTGTATCAAGCCTGTCGACTCAAATTTAACGACCAAATTCTTAATAGCGGTCGCAGAAGGACGATTATGTTGTCCACAAATATCACGATTTTTACGAAATGTAACTTTAAAATAACCACTATTTTCGTAGTGGATTTTAATCATTTTAATACGATTTTCGTGTGAAATTGAATTCATTGTAAGAATTGCGTTGTTGGTTTTATAACAATTGAAAAACAAACTTTTTGTTTGTTCAAAAACACGATAAAAGAACTACTTAAACCTGAACACTGACTCACCAATATAGTTTAGAAGACGGATAGAAAGCGCTCGCCGCTAATACCGAACAAACATCCATCAAAGACAGACAAAGGATTGGCAACAGTTTAGACTATACCTTCTCTTTCGCTCACATTTTTTTAAACTAAAAAGTCCTTTGTAGATTATGACCTAATAATGATGTTTAAACTAAGGGCCTGACATGGTCTGCCTTAAAGTTTTAACTCAGCTAAACGTTTGATCACGTTTATACTTTCTGAAGCTAGTTCCCGTTGAAGAAAATTCTCAAGTTGTCTGGAGCAAGAAGCAATTGTTTAAAATGAAATGATTGTTAAATCTTGAGAATTTTTTTTTTTAATATTTTTTAAAAGAGTGTCACCGTCACTTAGATTGACTCCAGAATCTTGTTGTATAATTTTTACTTAACGACAAAAATAAAAGAAGCATATCAAAAATTATCTATCTAGAGCACCATGTAGGAACAAACTCTGGTTCTTTTCTGTAGGCCATTTTTTACAGGCCTTTACTGTTAAGGCCTTATGTGGTATGTTTTGCAGAATTCAACATAATTCTAATATGGTTAAAAGATATATCAATCATATTAATCATTTTGGATTAAGCTTCCAATCAACTCTCATTAGGTTTAAAAAATGTTTATTCATGATTTATGTATGGTGGAGCATTTTTGATGTGCTAGATTGAGCAACAACCAAATCGAGATTAAATGCATATTACAATTGATTAATAAAATATTTGCAACATTGTTTTATATACTCATAAATATTGCTTGTAGTCATCAAATTTAATTATGAAAATAATTAAATTATCCACCAGATAAAGATATTTACTTATTATAAACATATTCTGCTCTTTAAGGCCTTTTAAATTTGTTCCTTTTTAGCCGTGACATTAACGTCCTTTATAAAATCAATCTTACTTTATATTTTGGGTGAATGTGTGTGCAAATAAGAAATTTCTAAAGCTTATAACAATCCAAATTCAATTAAACAAACACAATAACTTTTATTTTTTCGTCAGCGATAAATCCCAGTGATTACTACAGAAAACTAAACATTCATATCCAACTGTTTTAATGCCTGCAGCCAAAAAAAAAAAAAAAACGAAAACATGCAAGTATTCACAACAACACTTAGCAGAGTAAGTAGAAGAAATAAAATACTTCGTTATACTTACATCAATGTGTGTAGTGTGCGTGGGTGCAGAAGGTTGAAAAGAAGGGTGTTCCAAGACTTTCAAGAAATGCGTGTATAAAAAATTTTTAGAGGAAAACATTTTCAGTGGATTCTTTAATTAGTAGCTGCACATAAATAGGAGAGTAAAAACTGTATCCGATTCTCTTAGATAGGCATCATCATGGTCTTTTTCAGGGGAATGGGTGAACTTATATAGTGGACTCTATCTGTAGATTAGTCTCGTATAAGTGGAAGCAATGTTTAAGGAACAGAATGAGGAAAGAAGAAAACGAACAGAATGACCCTTCAATGAATTGCATAGTTTTCTATTGGACGTAAGCCATAAAAATCGAGATCTCAGGTCAAGAAAGCGTACTACCTAGAATGGTAAAAAAACTTTTCCACCCCACATCACATCCATAGCTACTCGTATGTTAAACGTTTATATATTAGACCGTCAATATATTAGACCGTTCATAAAAAAAAGAAAACACCGACCAGTCTTTTTTCAAGAGATTCAAATGTAGAGAAGTGGTCCTTATTAAAGGTCCCACACGTAAGAATAGCCATCCTTGCCATTCTGCACTTATTAATTGTGGATTTACAAATCAAGAAAATACATTGATATTTGTCGACATAGTCGATCTACCTTTTCTTTGATGGAAAGTTTTACATCTTCTTAGAAGACGTTAAGAATATCTGACTCGGGGTGGGAATTTCTCGGGTTTTTAAAGGAAATATTCACCCTGACCATAATTGTTGGTCTTTTAGGTTTGGCGAGGATGCCAAAAAAGTGGCCGTCAGATGATTGCTGCAGAAGTAGTCATAATAAGTAAGCCTCAAAGGATTTGTGTCCTACGCATTTTGAGCCATGTGCTCTTGATAGCCTCCGCAAACTCTTTACAGTGAAGTAGATAGATCTGCATCTGTTGATTAGGGGATGCAACTGGTGAGAGTTAACCTCGCAAACATACATTGACAAATATCATGCATTGAACTTTCTTTTATACTTTACACAAGCGTAATGCTTATGTCTGGCAACACTCAAGTACTTCTTATGTGCTCTAGTTCTCAAGTGACACTCACCATTTAGGTAGAGTGTCTTATTTTGTTATTTTAAGGTTAGAACCGTAATAACAGGCAAAAAAAGAAGCAAAATAAGAAGAAGAAAATATAAACTTGGAGAGGAAACTTGGGAGAGAAAAAAATTATGAAAAAAATCCTATTCTATATAATTGAAGGAAATCTGTTCAGAATTTTATTGCTTCGCTCTTTTTTTTTTTGTTTTGATTGTATCAACTGTGACACAATTGAACACTTTCAACATACAAGAGAAAAGTTCTCGTGAATTTGATTTTTGCTCACTTCACTGCATGAAACAAAAAGTATACAATACTTTATTTTAACTGGCCAAAGACTATTAATGTCCCCACATTCGCTATCTTCTGAATTCTTTCAAACAATCATGCTGGCTTAAAGGCAGAGAAACTCTTTCTCCATTTCGGTGGTATCACAGGAAACTGTAGGGCCTGTCATTCTGATATACAGACTGTCACTTTTACATAACCTAGATTGGAAATATATATATATATATATATATATATATATATATTCAGCCTGTATTATTGTGCTATAACCTTTAAATCTAAGAATCTGTGATTTTTTGCTATATATAGGAAAAATTCAAACTTAACGCACACATTTAGCGTTATGTTAAAAGAAAAATAAATCTTTTTTCTATTTTTCTTTTAATTTCTTATCAGTTTCCTTTAAAACTCGATGCTCAATAAGTGTATTAAACAATCTTTAGCCCAGTTATTTAACAACTGTTAAAAAATGCAAACAAGAGCCCCTAGAAGTAATCATTCATTCATTTAATACGCACTCAAACGTATTTCATAAGCGAATGGGCGATAAACTACGTGAATATGCCCTTCTCCCTTAATTTAGGTATTTGATTTCACAAAGAATAAGGCTTCCCATTTGACGACTACTAATACATTTTGTTTAAAAAATTAATACGCGTGAATACGACAACACTCCCATAAATGCTTTAATTGTCTTTTATGGATTTTCGTGGATTTCATTCCTGCATTTGATTTGTTTTATTCTCGTAAATTTGGTAGGCGTTTTTGCATAAATTACAAAAAGTTTATCTTTATAATTCCACATCGTTGTTGCTGTTGTTATTCAATTTAAAAATGAAAATCTAATTATTTTGAAATAATTTGAAATAGGATTTTTTTTTATTTAATATATTCAAGATTGTGATTAACTTAATTAAAGTAGGATTTTTAAGTGAAGTAAAATAAAAGTAAGAAATTAGTAGAAAATATGTGAAATAAAGTTCCCTTTAGAAAAAATACAACAAAGTTAAGAGCTTTTGAGGTTCCTGATGCTCTGCAAAGTAAATTTGTTACTTACTTCTTAAACAATATCATGTGACCACTTACATCCTTATGTTTTGGCCGACGTTCATGCATACCTTCCATAATACAATTGAGCAACCATCTGAGTAAAAGTTCCTTTATGCCTGAACAGATAACCGCTGCTGATGTACAAGATGGTAAACTCGCTGTGATGCGTCACCAGTACCGACCGCGAGGCCATAACCTAGTGGTGGCCGTATCACTGTGGGTGATTTTAGCGCCACCCTTCTCCTAGAAAGCCTTCGGATATCTCTACCCTTCAGTCACACCTAGTCACAACTTCGAGCGCTCGGAGCAGGCTAACACCCCACTCCTTGCTGAAGAGTTGGAGACTATCCAACTCCTAGTCCGGAACACATGCAAGCTTAACTAAATTTCAGAACACAACCGCAAGCATTCAATGTGTTGATAGTGAATGATTCGGCCCACACAACTCAAACGAGGGCCGCAAAGTCACAACCACCACGACAGTCCTGAAGGGCCAAACTCAATAATCAGTCAGAGAACAGCTAAAATTCTAAACTCTAGGGCTTACTGATACCCGTAGAAATAACATGGAATTGTCCAGTTGGCTCCCTGCTAGCCTTTAGGGGACTAGGCTCTCTTTTAACCCAGGTGACACATGTAATGACGGTGAGATTCCGTCAAGACATAAAAATGTGCCCCCCGAAGGGTGTGTTAAAGTCGCTATATGATAAAATTGGTGTGAACTTTCAGAATCAAATATAAAGATGTTTTTAATGGTGTAAACTGGTTTCAGCCCGCCTTGCTATTGCTCTACGACTATGGTCAATGGGAGTTAAAGTAGAAGTGCAGCCAATGAATTCGTAGATATAGTGCAAATGATATTTGTTGCTTAGCTCGAAAGCCAACATGCTTACCTTCTGTAGCACATATATTATCTAAACATAGTTTTAGTGAGTCACATGTTTCGAAGAAGAAGAAAGAAGAATAATTTATTTTTTGGAAGGTTTATAATTTTGTTGAAGGATATTATTCAGGTAACAATATTTTCGCAAAATGAAACACCTTAAAAATATAAAAATATTCTGTGGAATTTATTCCTAAATAAGGTCTGCAAATAAGGTCTGCCTCATATTTAGGGTTTAGAAAACTTTTTTTTTCTCAAATAAAATTGTTCATAGCTTTCAATAAGAAAGGTCGCAAAGACTAACATTAGTAGAGTTATAATTGCGAGATCCAGTAAATAACTAAGGGTTAACATATGTCTATTACCTTTCCGGAAATGTATTATGACGTTTATTTCTTTTAATAAATATTTTGTTATATTGAGTTCTTTTATGAACTTTAGAGTTTGAAATTAAATTAAACGATTTATTTAATAAAAAAAAAAAACACGATGGTAACTTTGTTGTCTTTACTTAAAGATGACTTAACTTGAATTAATTCATTTCTGCAGCAAGTGATGCCTATATAGCTGTTTTAAGCAGTTTTCGCATATACAAGAATATTCTAATTTAATATCACCCCATATTGTTGTTATTATCATTCAGTGTAGGCGTCTGCTTGTCTGTGTGTTTTGTTTTTGTTCTGTGTTAGTTGGTTTTGTTTTCTGTTATTTATCTTATTTGGTAGAATTTCTTATAAGCGTTTTGTTAATGTATACGATTTCTTAGAGAACTGTGGGGTTTGTAAAATTCACATTGGGTCGTTTCGTTTACTTTTTTCTGATAATTATTTTCTTTTAAAACCTAACAAATCGTCTTAGTATTATAGTCCTGAAGATTAAAACAAAACTAGAAATATAACAATACAATAACACGGTTTCCCTAGTTGCTGGTGTATGCTTAACAGCGTCCAGCGTTGAATTAAAAGGTGGCTGGCTAATTCAGCCTTTATTTTTGACTAATTTTCTTAACGGCAGCTGACCCTCTTTGTTTCGTGGCCGGGGAAAATGCACAGAACACCAAAAATTCCGCAAGGTAATAACCACTAGAACATGATTTAACGCTGCTCTGGTCACTCCCAATAGCGACTGTAGGCACAAACCAGCGGGTAAATAATCACTGCCCAATTTGTGACTTCACACTATTTGCCTGTTATCTGTCGGCCGGCTGCGCACCAACTGTTAATCAGCTTTTAGTTAGGCTGACTTATTTGTAAACAAATTGTTTATGAAAAGTTGACATTCAAAACCTAGAAAATCGCATCACATTCTACTAAGTTTTAGTTAAATGTTATTCAAAATGATATATAAATTTTAATTTTGAACCTAAATTCTGTTACAATGCAACAAAAACAATCATTTATATTATTATTTCAGAAATCAGCTGCGACTACCACGTGCCTAAGTATGAATGTATTTATGTACTTGAATCTTTTTTATTCAATATAAATCCAAATAGAAATTATTTTTAAGTTTAAACGAATAGATTGTTTGACAATAAAAATTAAGTCAAGCGGAAAATGTTTAATTTTCTGTCTTTAAGCATTCGAAAGTTATATATCACACACATGTATTTAATGTTAAATCAGGGTGTAGGATAACGGCCAAGCAAAAGTAACAAAAAATATTTCATTTAAACTTAAGCGACATTAAATTATGTTAAAATGAACATAATTTTTTAAGCAGCTTATTTGTCGCACCATCAACATTACTTTTATTATTTCGACCACAAATAGCAGAATAAAACTTTAAGAGTGACATTAGTCAGGATGAGATATAAAAAAAATATAAATATTTTGCTTCAAAAACATGTACGAAAATATCCTTTAAAGGGTTTGTCAACACGTGTGGTTAGATACACAAAACTTGTAATCTAAGCCATTTAACTTATTTGTATTTTAATATGTGCACCAGATAAATATCTTGTGTGAATTTACTGAAGTCTTCAGACTCCAAACAGCGATATAGGTTTTGATGTATATAATCTTTCAATCATGTTCAGGAATTAGTTGAATACTCATCGTTCATTTGTTTCAAATATTACCTCTCTTCTAAAGAAAATGCTAGCAATGGAAATTTAAATTTTCTGTTTGCTAAATGTTTGGTGTTTATTTAATACGTTGTGGACTCTGATCAATTGCAGCGACTGATATTTGGAGTGGGTTAAAAAATAATTCTTGCAAAGGCAAAAACAGACCTCAAATAAGCAGACTATCTAAAATAGAAATTTTAATGAAATCAATCTATACACTGGATAGGATAATATCAGTTTATGCTACATGCTAGAATACTACATTATTCGCAATTATATGCTGGAAATCTTCACAATAATTTTATTAAAAAGTTTTAAATACAACACACTAAGAGAAAAATCGCATTTTAAAATTGAAGCATATCGTAGTTGAAACGAAAATTTTTCAACTTTGAGCATTTCAACCTTAAGCTGAAATAGAGTAACCTTGAAATAAAGAAAAAACCACTTGAAATCAGCATACGAGTAGTACAATCATAAAATTGATATTTGACTAAAAAACAAAAAAGGATTTTTTTTAATTCTAAAACGTCCAACATTGAATTAAGAAAAAACAACATGAAATTCGCAGACACGGTATTCTTACAAAGTCAACTTTGATTCAAAAATAAACCAACATATTTTCCATTAAGACAAAACTATAATTTAAAAATGCAAGCTTTTACATATAATGCGTGCGTCTTTGAATTTATTAATAAAATGATGGATTTAATAACGTGCGTTGTTTAAATCATTTTTAATACGGAGTATTATGCATTCTTAAAGCAACAATGCATTGTCGAATTTATGTTGGACCTTTTTTAAAAGAGTTCGAAAATTTTACAATCAACGTTGTAATACGTTATTATACAATTTATTTATCATTCATTAGTCAGTGGCAGACAGTGAAAATAGAAAATAAAGAGTTTCATTTTAATGCTTATTTCTTTAATTTAAAAATATAAAATGGGAATAATTCGAGTTCATAGATGGACTTTTAGTTGCTGAAAGTGAAATTTTGATTAATGGTGACTCACAACCAGTGAATGAAATTGGCACAGTTGTTGATGTGGAAGATTGCGAAGATCATGATTTGGAGAACTTAAAAAAGCTATTCATGGAATTTAATTTAATGCCATTACTGCCAGTATTGCAAGGTAAGGACATCAATTTCAACTTAAACTTTTGACGCCGCACATGGTACAAAAGCTTACAAATTTCAGCATGTAACCTAACATATTGGTGCTTCCAATATTCGAGTAAAGAAGACCGCGTCGAAGCGATTCCAAATTTAGGCCTGTGAATTTAATTTAGAGAGAAGTTATTCATGTGGCGTAAAAAAGAAGTGATTAAAATCTTAATTCGTTTGAAAATTATATTCATATATTTAGCATGCATTTATTTTTTTTTTTTTTCAGTTGAGAGTGGGCGACGAAACTATTTCTAATCTCACGAAAGTCCAGGAATGGATTAATAGAGATTTTTCGAATGTGGGATCACCATTTTCTTTAGATCTTCAACAAGATGTGTTTTAAATAGGGTTTGTAATGTAAAAATAATTAACATACAGAATTTTTTTTATTTACATATGTCCGCACTTTCATTCTTTTTCAAGGATTACTAGATATATTAAAGCAAAGATCTAAAGGCCATGTGTTGAAGACACATGTGAGATTTTTCCCAGTGAGGTGACTGCAAAGGTAAACAAATTGTTTCAAGTCGAAACAAATGTTAAATGAAATATATGTTTTATGTTAAGTCAGTCAGTCAGTTTTATACTCATTTTCAATGTTTTAAATTAATAAAAGAATTTGATGAAATTTATGTTTTAAATATTAAATATTTTAATGGATTCCCTTTTTATTCATATCTAATTTTTATAGTTTTTTAAACGATCTTTTTTTATCTTTAATAAATATCTTTTTTCTTTTTTTAGATCTTTTTTTATATATTTTTTCTTTTCTTTTCTTTAAATTTTTTTTAAAAAATTTTTTTCTGAAGAAGCTTTCCGAAATATTGAAAAGAAAAAATATATAAAAAAGATCTAAAAAAAGAAAAAAAATATTTATTATTCATATCTAATAAATAACACAGACTTATATACAACCAAAAAAACTTTTTTTCACTTTTTATAATTGGAATTAATTTTTATTATTATTATATTAATACATATTTTATATAAAACATATAAACAAATCAGAAAATAAATTTTTGATTAATGAAATTATTAAAATATAAACCTTTGTCCCACTGTAGTGGAAAAATATCAACCTTAAATCGACGGTGGAGGTTTTTAATTAAAAAACGCTACCATGTTAAAGCGAAGCTGCGCACTCTTAATTTAAATATGCTCGTATTTGATTTAAAAATGTTTCTGTTTTAAACAGACGTAGAAAATATTTCATTCAAGGTCGCTTGTTTTTGGTTTAAAGATGCCATTTTTTTTAATTTAACTCCGAGCATTATTGAAATAGCTTTAAATCTACCTCGATTTTGGATTAACGTTTTTTTATGTTGAATGTTGTTAAATATATATGTAATTTCCAACCTTAGCTCATTTTCACGGCTGTTTTTTGTTAATTTCCTGTTGTTTTTTTCTATGAGTGCACATATAGTTGATATAGCAAACAGTTATTGAACTCAAGATAAAGGTGTAGATGGGACCAAAGTAAAAGCGTCATATTAAAATAAGGCTATAAAGGCCACTTTTGTGGAAACTTCAAAGAGGCATAATCTTTAAAGGTTCACAAAAAAAAACAGTCTTTAAATGAAAATAATTTTTTATTTTTCGTAATTTTATTTACTAAATTGTATAAGTTTTGTATGTCTGCGTATTATGGTTGCAAGTTTAAAACCATAACCGTCAATAACTTTGTCTATATGGGAATACCCCTTATTTTCAAAATATAATTTTCTACTGGCTATCACAGTAGATAAAGTAGCACATAGCATTGCGTGGTAAATAATGTGAAAATGTGTGTATATACCTCTAAGGGAACATTCTGTAATTTTTTGAATTATTTGTTACACGGAGTTATGAAAAAAATAATTATAAAAATATTTACGCAAAATATAGAGATGGCTGACGGTGATGTAAAAGAATTTTAGAAAAGTTTAAAATGGAATTATTTTAGAAACTTAAGAAAAAAAATTTAAAAGCTGAAAGCTTTAAAAATTTCGAAATAGGTCCCATTTGGTTTAAAGTGTGTCAAATATCTGTTTCAATATAATAAGGGCTATCCTGCATATAGCACATTAAAAATGTAAATTTAAACTTAGTATTTAATTATTTGTACAACCCCATTAAAGTGCTTTTCAATGAGTTTTTTTTTTGAGAGGCACATGTAAAAGCTGCTAAATTAAGAATTCGTTAAAATTAAAAAATAATACTAATATATATTTGTTTTTATATATGAAAAATAAAACAAATAAGTTAATATTCCAACGATTATTTTCATCAAAAAAATTTTTTTTTGTAGTTGTTAACTCTCAATAATTATTTATTGTATCTTCAAGAAAATGAACTAACAATAATTATTAAAATTTTAAATTAAAAAAAAAAGTTACATTAGTCCCGACCATGTCAGACCTAATCTTCTATGTAAAAAAAAAAGTTGTCATAAAAAACAAATATTCTAAGATATGTCGTCTGTAGCATTGAGGATTAAAGCTGCAGTATCGGCTACGTCCACTTTAATTCAATATATTGCGAGCAAGGGGGCTAGGATGGTCTTCAAGCTTCATCAAGTATTTGCCTGCTTATTTGATGATTTCTGTAGTCACCAGAGGTATGTCTAAATCATAATGTATGTTTGAATTTCTGATGTACCATGGAGCGGAAGTTATCAACCGTAAAATTTTATTTTGCATACGTTCGATTCTATCCACATTTGAAGCTGAGGCAGTGCCCCAAAGTTGGATTCCGTAAGACCATATTGGTTTTAAAATAGTCTTGTAAATTAGAAGCTTACAATCTAGGCTAAGTTTTGAGTTCCCGCCAATAAGCCAATGTAGTTGTGTTAGCTTAAGTTTCATTTGTGTTAGCTTTGAGTCAATATGATGTTTCCATGTAAGGCGACGGTCAAGATGTATACCAAGATATCTCACATAAGTATAGTGTGGAACAATCTGATTATTGATTCGAACGGGTCTTTTTTAATTAACTATATTAATATTAACAATTTTAATAATTTTTGTTGTTATAAAATTTCCTGAAGAAGCTTTTCAGAGAAAAGCGAAATATTGAAAAAAATATGTACTTAAATTTAATTAAAAAAGACCGTTTAAAAGATTAAAACATATTTATTTAATATAAATAAAAAGAGGTCGAGTTAAAAAATAATAATAAAACTATTATTTTCTTTATCTTACGTTATTTTGATATTACTGTTTTTGTGATTCAATGTTTTATTAATTAAATTAATAAGTTAAATTATATTGAAAGAGGATTTACATGGAATCAGTTAAAAATTATTATTTTACACCACCCAGTAATTTTATAATTAGAACATAAACTTTTTAAATATTTTCCGCTAAAACGTTTTAAATCATAAAAATGTGAAAAATGTGTTCTTCAGAAATGTTTCATAAAAATATTCTGTTTGTCTAAAATTAGAGTTAATAGTTTTACCAACAAAACTGAGTATGAAAACTTTTATTAATTTAGAAAAAATTATATATGAAATATTTTTTTTTTTGAAGAGGAGGAATGTCGCGAAAAAATATATTTTTGTTTTAACGTGTTTTCAGATATAATACTTTTTTTATTCACGAGAATCGAAATAAAAGTAATCTTTTTTATACTTCATTGTTAAGATGAAAGAAAAAAAATATTTAAAAAAAAATAAAAAACAATAAAAATTTAATATCAAACTAGTGGAATGTAATTTAACGCGATTTGTAGTTGTAGCAACGATACGTTTATACTTATTTACACACTTGATGGCTGTTAAATTGAATTTATTCGTTGCGGAATTTATTTGCATATAAAAATAAATGCTTCCAAATGTATTTATGTATAAGATACCCATTTATGCGTCTATATGCGAATATTTCATATAAAAAATATTCTCGTTTACATGTATATTTGTGCTCCAGAGCACATATAGATTCACGTTTATTCACATTACACTTATTCAATTATTTATACATGGCTGTAGTTGTTTTTATAGACATGTATGTATGTATTTTGTTTTTTTCCGTGTGTGTGTGTGTGTGTGTCTCGGAAAAATCTCTTGGTTTTAATTCTTATTACTGCTATATACTACGTATATATGTATAAATATTTTATTTTTGTTGTATAGTAATTTATTAAAATCCTACAGTTTTATCATTTTTTTTTTGGGAGCATTCATGTATATTTTTTAATCTTCACTTAAGTACTTTGCAATTAGTTTCCTTAAATCCTATTTGTTTGAGTTTACCACTGCCGATTTTATTAATTTGTAAATTTTTATACTATTTTCTGGCTGTAATGTTGGTATAGTAATAATATATCTTAATTAAATTAATTATAACTTCTGTTACTTTTAGATATGGTTAATTAAATTGCTTAATACTTTTGGAAAAATTCAAAATGTAGAATTTATGTGTAGACATTTATACATACAGTCGTAAACTGATGATAAAATAACTTTAAAATATTTAGAATAATTTTTTAGTAGTTAATTAAAAAATTTAAAAACTTTATTTTTTATTATTTTTTTTTCAATATTTCGCAAACCATTGGTTGGCATCATCAGGATAAAACCATTTTTTGGCGAAATATTGAAAAAAATAATAAAAAATAAAGTTTTTTAATTTTTATTAAGTAATGACCTAGTGCTTAATAATGAACTATAATTATTATTTAAAATAATATTTTAGAATACCGAAATTTTAAAATAACGACTGAACCTTAATAAAAAGCACTGATACACTTTCGCTTGTGTTTAGACAAACCATATTCAAAGATAAATGACAGCTTCTGTACTTCAGTTTTAATTGTGTATTAATCGATATCGAGTTTATATTGTTACGGTTATTAATTTAATTCCACATTTTCTTATATTGAGTACTTTTAGTGCAAAATAATAATTCAACACTTTAGAGTTTTGAATTAAATTAAACGTTTTATTTACTTTCAATGCACACAAATAAACTTCACCCCTGTAATACTTTTAAAGATGCTTTATTATTATTAGTTATCTTTTCTCCACGAATTCATGTTACAACATGAATTCATTTCAATCGCCAGAAAATGGTGCTTGTTTTAAGCGGTTCTTGCATATACAAGAATATTCTACTTTAACATCATCCCATATTGTTGTTGTTATCATTATTCAGTATAGGCGCTTGTTTGGCTGGGTGTGTTTTGTTTTTTTTTTATGTAGTTTAGCTTATTTTACAGAATTTCTTATGATGTAATGGTTTAATTTCAACAGCTGTAAAGGGTGTCAGCTAGTTAATAGGCGTTCAAAAGAACTGCCAGAATTTGAAACTTTAATAAATGAGAACTAGGCAGAAATTGCCGGTTTAAGTTATTCAGTTAAAGTCTAATTTATTTATTTATTTTAATGCTGCTGATATACTGCTTATGAATATTTATTTTACAATCTAGAATTGAGTGTTTTCCAAAGTCACTCAGTTCTTATTTCCACTATATTAATTATAAAATAAAAAAATAGCATGTATCAACAATAAGCAAATGGTCAGCGGCACATGGCAAATACATTGTATTGTCGAATATGACACCTTATGATGTGTCAGCATATTTACAATAAAATTATTGTAAGCACCCTGCATGAGTTGTGCTGCCTTGCACACACTATACATGTCGTATGATCACTTGAGTACACTACATTAAGCATGTTGTTGTTGTTGTATTATGTGTGTAAGATTTCTTAGAAATCACACAGTTTGTAAAACACACAATAGGTCATTTCGTTTTCTTTTTTTTTACTGATAATTATTTTCTTTTCAAACAAATCATCTTTGCAACAATATATTATTTATTAAAGAAAGTATATGTGTGAAACCTGTACTTAAACTTTGGGAAGCGACTAGCATTTCGAAAAATGTGGGCTTGAGAGCATCTTTAGAATTGTTTGAGCTAAATTGATAGACTTATTTTATTAATTAAAATAAAACAAGCCGTTCGAGTCTGTGAGGGAATAGTCACAAAATCATAATGCCTCTACGTTTTTATTATGAAGGTGATTTCTTTTTCATTGTTAGCTTTGAAGACTTGCGAGTTTTATAGTTTAATGTAGAAAAAAGACGAGATTTTAAACCATTCAAAAAAGGAGTCTGGTGCAATGACATGCAGTTGTGAAGAAATAAACTCCTAAAATCTTTATCGCCCTATGACTGGTTGAAACTTAATCTTTACCTATATATAAAGACAATGTCATAAAGCTTGTTTTGATATATTATGCGCCATTTTGTATATTTGTATTAGATTTGGAAATATAACCTCTTTAAAGAAGGAATGAAACCTAGAACATTCTTCAAAGTCGCTTTGTTTTTTAGGTTTTTGTTTTGTTTTGTGAATGGGACTTGAACTTTGTTTTTTTTAAATTTTATTCCCGCTGTGAAATACATTTCAATAGAAAAAACATTTGAATACTATTCTCTGTATCGTTTATAAACTTCCCAGATTATCTTCGGTTATTGTTGTATGGTTAAAATATTAATTTTTTGAAATTTAATTTAAATTATTTGGACAGAAATGTTTAGTTTATTTGAAAATCTGTAAGAAGTTTCTTAAGGAAGTAAGTTTGCATTAGCAAAGTGGCCATTGAGAAGTTATTTCACTTTAGTAGTTAATATCGGTTAATTAAAATTATTTAGTTGGGAATCCAGCACGTTTAAACTTAGCCAATGTAAATTGGCCATCCCGTGACTAGACGGTTTTTTATTCGTAACAAAGAAATACTGACTAAAGATCTCCACATCTGCATAAAAACAAAATGCAATTGATACTAAAACTAACGACTCTTTGATTTCATTGATCGAAATCGATGTGGTCATTAAAAACCATTAAATTGGTAACTGAAATTTTGAAGGTAAATATTTACTGCACCTACAATTAAGCAAAATTCAAAATTCAGATGTGTGTAATATTTTGTATTTCGATTTATACTTAACAAAGGGCTATGCTTTGTTATTAGTTTTAAAACTGTAGTTGGTTATAGTTTTTGTCAGTCATTTTATTATTATAATTGACAAAAATTCAAGAGTTGCCTTAAATACCTTTTCGTAATCTTCTCATTTATGGTAAAAGTAAAAATTCAGTTTAAAATGTATTTTTGAATATTTATTAAGTTAACTTAAATATGATTATTTTTCATTAATTTTATTACAGTAATTTTTTGATTTTTATTTAATTTTATTTAATTAATTTTGTTTTTAAACATAAGTACTTGAATATTTACATATGTAAATATAGTTGACATATACATGGTTTTCATTATTTTAATATTTATAATAATTTGTATTTGGTAATAAAACAATAACATTAATTGTTAATGTATTTTGAATTAAATTTAATTTAACTTAAATAATTTAATGTACAACAAATTACAAGCATATTTACAATTTCCTTGATGAATACAGTTTCAAATTAATTGACGTTTACTGTACAAGCCCAAATATTTTATATGTATTTTTCGTTTTATAAAATAGAAAAATTTCAAATTGCACTAAGCCTTTTTATATTATAAATTATTTAATAAGTTAATTTTAATAAATTTTTTGGTTTAATCACATTTTCTTTTGTTCGTTTTGCTTTAATCTTTAGATTGCGAGCGATATTTTCGCATTTCCATTATTTGCAACAACTTCTGTTGCATCTTACAATTTTATGAATGTGAATGGCTTAGGTGATGTGCTGCACCCAAAGGATGGAAATATGGGCCATACGGTGGATATGGCATAGTGTGTGAGTATAGGAGACTGCTGGCATATGCACCGGGTCCAAATGAACCTCCGGATGGTGGAGGTGGTATGGTTGGACTGTTGACATCCATGCCAGGATTTTGCTTCTTCCACTTTGTGCGACGATTTTGAAACCATATTTTCACCTGGTATGAAATAAAAAAAACAAATATGTTTTATACATCAATAATGTTAAGAAGTATAGAACTTTAGTCTAGATAAATTATGCAGGATATAAAAGTTGTACAGAATTCTGTAAAAGTATAAAACTGAATTAACACAATTGCTTACAATATCATGCAAAAAATTATAAAAAAAGATAAAACAATTGCATTCAATATGCCTGTCTATCCAAACCGATGTTTTATTATTTTACTCACAAGGACAAGTCTGAATTACAAATTATTTCTATTTACAAAGGATTTCGATTATATTTTCTTACTTGCAAGCTGTTTTATACCATCTACTGTGGTTTTTATTATTATTTTCCACGTTAATTCGTTCTACCACTAGATGATGCTTCTATTGATTCTATGAAGAAAATGTGTTGTTTATTCCTCTTTGATTTTCTAGTGTAAGAACGTGCCACTCATAATTTCCAGGTTTTCATTAGAAATAATCAACGGCCGCTATTGATCAAAATTTTCTAATCCTGTTTAAGGATGCCTGGTAGCGGCAACTGGATGCCAATCAGAATTTAGTTGCCACTTTACTGTTTAAAGATATTTTAATATCCTTTTTCGTTATTCAATTCAAATTAAATTTTTTTAGTATATTCATCCTTAGAAAAGGATAAATATATATACTCGTATATGTCGCAACTGGATAGCAGATTATGAATTATGACTGCATGAATTATATGGCCTAGACGGAAACATAGAAAGAATTCTCTAAAAAATGAATACGTGACTATGGTGTTGGTGGTGGCTATGATTATCTGGCTCTACGAATTAAAAACCCATAATAACGGATAACCCCAATAATTACTTCTACAAAAGCTGTCACTATGAGTGAGACAGAAAACGAGCGCATATTCTCCGCTGTGTTGTTAAAGATAAAGATATGATATGATAAAGATAGGGTTACGTGAATTTGATCCCACCATCTGGAGCATTTCCAAATTTTGGTTTTTCACATCGCTATGGTTTCCATTTGATAAATATTGGCCCGCTTGTAAATGCATGTTCTATTCGTGGATGCAACTATATCTCCCGTTCTATACTCTAGGTATAAGCATGCTTATTCATGTCTTATGAGACCACAAGTGAACGCTTTTCCAATGATCTTGGTTAAGCACAATTCGCTAAGAGAGATTGATTCATAGTGTTTTTACGTTTCAACGGTTTTATAGCTTTATAGTTTTGTAGCCCCTGTAGGCTAGTAGATAGTGTACTAGCTTGTCCGTATGGGGGTTGTGGGTTCGATTCCCAACGAAAACCTTGGTTTTGTCACTACAAAAAATAAAAATTGACTGTCGCTGGGGCTGCTCAGCGATGAAGGCGTAGTCACTGGTCGCTGTGCTGTCTTATACGGCAGTTAATTTCCGACTATCCTTCTACTTTCACCACCTGTTTCATCTCTTCTCTATTTCTTTCCTAAATGAACGGTACTTAACTAAATGGGCATTGTTGCGTGAAGAGAAGAAAATGTTATACTTTAGCAATGCCAGTAAGAGCATAATTAGGTGCTTTGCCGTGTATAAAGTTTGTCACCTGCGATAGCTGGCCATTAAGTAAAATGTAAGGCTCCTATAATTTCCTTTAAATTAGAATGAATATGGGCAATAATTTTCAGCTCTATTAAGCTAATAACTCCTAGTTTATTGCCTTTAAACAATATGTATCACTATGGGAAAAAATATGAACTTATGTTAGAAAAAACTGCTAAAAAGCCAATAAAAATCCTGTAAAGTCTTCTTAACTTGAGAAGTTTATACAAATATCTACGTAAGTTATAATCCTCTAGTCGTTAGAAGTGGTTGGTTGTCTCAGGCAAATAGTAACTATTTGAAAATAACACATCTTAATCATTTCTGAGAATGACCACAACTTAAGCATTTTGGCGTATGTAACGGAAATACTGTTTAGGATACAAATTTGCAATTAAATTTCGAAGGAATACGTTAAATAGAAAACAAGTGCCCCTCTACTAGATATAACTTAAACGTTTTCAAGCCGGAAATTAAGGCAGATATTGTGTAGTAGTCCTAGCTACACTATGAGTGGAAATCAATTCCTTTAGAAAGAGAATGAATTATAATTTTTTACATACGACATCATTATGCTCAGTAAATCCTACATACGTTTTGTATAAAATAAATCGAAATGTTCTATGGATTTTTGTATTATGAAGAAATTCTTTGTTTTTTTACCTGGGTCTCTGTTAATGATAAACTTATAGCCAAATTCAGTCTCTCGCATACGCTTAAATAACGTGTTGTTTTAAATTTGTTTTCCAGTGAAACCAGCTGTTCATATGTAAATGCAGTGCGTGCTCTGCGCGGTTTGGTACCACCACCGCCATTTTGAGATTTACCATCACCATTTCGGCTGCCGCCTTTTTTGGAATCAGTTTCGCTTGCATGGTCATCAATATCACTCATGCCATCATCACACATGTCATCCTGATCCATGTCGTTAAGGTCTTGGGCTAAAAATAAAAATGTAAAAAATCGATGAAAAAAGTTTCTGGCTTTTATATAAAGAAATATAAACGATTAATTTAAATGGTATAAAAATAAAATAAAAGAAATTAGCAATCGTTTTGCCAGTATTAAATTGAAGGAATTATAAACAAAAAAAAAAAAAAAAGAAAAAATAATCATCAATCAATGAGGACGAAAAACAAAGCCTTGTTTTTATTTGGGTAAGAAAGCTTAAGCTGACCACCCTGCACTCAACCATATGATGACCACTTTCAAATATTATTATCTCAAATAGCAAGAACCAAAAAAAAAACCCTTACATAATATTTTTTGTGTTTATAATTGAAATCAATCACTTTTATGTCACTTGTCTTAACCACCCTCTCATCATCATCATCATCATCATCATAAAGCAAAAATAAAAAAATAACAAAAAACAATCAAAAGCTACACATGTCACTGATGTCACCGGTACAAAATAATAAAACGGAAAAAATATTCAATCAATATTTCCTCGTTTATTTGTGAAAAATTAATTGGAAAAATTCGTTGTTGCTGTTATTTACTCAAATACATACTCAATTAAAAGAATTATAGGCAGTAGGAGTATGATATTTTTTCAGGATTTCCTTACACCTCCCTGGGTTAAGTGATTTATCCTCAATTATTTCAATTAATTGAATTGTGTACACAGATACGTTATACGTTTATCTTATTGCTCATAACTGTTGTATTATATTGTTAGGCAAGTTTAAATGTGAGACAAATGAATACTATAACACGAGCTAACCATTTTGTTAATTAATCGTTTTTATATTTTTGGATGATAGAGATAACTTGTGTTAAGTTTATAACTCATAAATACTTAATAAAACGTTTCAAAATGTTTCTTCCACAGAACTCAATGTTTTGTAATATTCGAATATTTGGCTTGAACCTCTAGCATTTTATTTTATTTATTTTGATTATTGTAAAATAATTTCTTTTTTAATTCATTCTTGTTTTTGCATATTTTTATTCCTATTAATTTAAAACACAACTTTTATCACAAAACAGTTATAACATTTTGATTAATTTTAACTGAAATATTATTTTCGGAAATTCAATATCCCAGACATAAAAATGCAGACTTGCAAAGACGATACAAGTTCGAAAAAATACATCTTAAACTTGTTTTAAAATAAAACACTTGATTTAAATCGTTTTTGTGTTGTGAAATGTGTGTAGGAAAACATGAACAACATAACTTGATTTGCTTAAAACACCACATTTTAATAAAAACATACACACTGCTATACAAATTTTCTGTAATGTCCTAAATATCTTCTGGAACTATCAGATCTATTAGATTTTGGAATCATATATACTTGTAAGTCATCATAGTTACGATTGTATCGGGTTTTTTCAACAAGAAGGTTGTTTTTCAATTGTGGCAACATTTACTTTTTTGACGTATTCGTAGTAGATGCATTGGCAATTGTTACAATGAATGCAATTTCGCACGGAAATCGCATTGAAATAATTTAAATCCACTATGAAAATGGTGGTTCTGTTGAAGTTACATTTCATAAAATTCGTGATATTTTCGGAACACATAACCGTCCTTCTGGGACCGCTATTAAGAATTTAGTCGTTAAATTTGAGTTGACAAGCTCGACGCGAACACCAACGGCGGTTCGACCGGATCGTTCAACTTAAAACATCGCAGCCGTGAGCCACAGTGTTGAAGCAGATCCAAACTTGTCAATTTCTCTACGTTCTCAACAATTAGGGTGATCCAAAACTACAACATGGCAAAATTTGCGTAAGTTTGTGACTTTGAAGGCATACAAGGGTTAACTGGTGTAGGAATTGAAAAAAATAATTTTTTCTGGCCAAGCTTATGTTTATTTGTCAGGGTATGTCAATAAGCAAATTGCAAAAAAGCCTTTGTATGTTTAACGTATCACTTTATGGTGCGCTATGTGGTCTGAAGGCATGATTATGCCGTTAGTTTTTTTTGAAGATGAGCCTGTAAATGCGCTAACTGTCGATGGACCATGCTATCACGATATGCTAACAACTCAATTTTGGCTTATTATTGATGACGTGGATATCACTGACATGTAGTTTTAACAGGACGATGCCATATGTCACACAACTAATGAAGCGATCAGAGTGTGATTCGTTTTACATCCGCACCTGGCTATGTAGCCTTAATCAGATAGTGGACAAACCACTATTGTATAATTTGGAACAGGCGTCCTAGGAAGCCGACGACATAATTCTAAGCAACAGAACCACCTAGTTGTAACTTTAATGATTCCAGGGCAGGGCTGCAAACCATCACACCTTGCTAAAGAGTTGGAAACTCCCCTACTCCTGTCCAGAACACCTGTATAGCATGCTCACTGGACTGGATCATTCACTTTGTATGTCATTATCAGTGATATGATCCTGGCCACCATAATAACCATTATACTGTTATGGGGCCGCAAAACCACAACCACCACGATACTCTCATATAGGGGCCAACCTCAATGATCTCAGTCAGAGAACTATTAAATGTCTAAAGAGACAAGTAATGAACTTTGCGGCTCACTGATCCCCGTGGAAATAAAGTAGAGCTTCCAGTTGACTACCTGCCTGTCTTCAGGGGACTGGGCTCCATTCCCCCCCCCCCCCCCCCCTTGCACAGATCTAGATAGCTGGTTACGCACTATAAAGAACATAAATGTGCCCCCGGGGGGGAATCTAATGAAACGATCAATTTATTGCAAACCAAATTAACCAATCGCATAATTTCAGCACAATCAGCAGTTAAGCGGCCAGCCAGATGGGATTATTTAACACCGCTGGATTATTTTTTGTGGGACTACGTTAAGGACAAAGTCTATACGCAGCTTTAAAACTCAAAATCCGTGATGTGATTAACGAAATAGAATCGCCATTGTGTCAAAAAGTGATTAAAAACTTTGAAAGAAGAATTGACGTCTGTAAGCGTGGTCGTGGTGGACATTTGCCATTTATTATTTTTCATTCATAGTTGCCGAACTTTTTTTTTCGTAAAACAATAAAAATTTGAATCATCTTAATCTAAATCTTTTATTTTATTGCTTCTAGAAAACAAACTTCGTGTTAAAAAACCATTTACAAGAAAATTCTACTTATCATGTGCGTATGTGTGTGTGTGTTTTAATATGTTTTTTATTTTCTGTAGTTTAACTTTTTTTTTTGCTGCCTTGTGTGTATGAGATTTCTTAGAAACTGCCTTATTTGTTAAAAGACATAGTAGGTGGTTTCGTTTACTTCTTTTACTGACAGCAATATTTTTAATAGTTTATTTAAGCCACCACTAGTAAAAGCTGAATTCTTTCTGGATCTTAGCAAGAGCGAGATCCTGGGTATTTTCCAAGTAATATTTACAGATCATCTAAGTGAGCGTCAAAGGTAGTTACGACTTTCACGAAATTAAATATAAATTTGCGGAAATATTAAATGGTCGATAACTTAACTAAGTTGTGAAATCGATACAAAATTAAATATTTATTGGCAGAAAACTAACAGTTTACAAATGGCTTGTCAATAAAAACTTGATCCGACCCATTTAAAATATTAAGCAATAAAAAAATAATCGTTTAAAAGAAATATTTTAATAAAACTGAAAGGAATAGAATGAACACTTTTAGTTTTAATTAAATCAATAACTATTAATTGTAGTTCAATTTGAGATTTATTTATAACTATAGAAATAGCTTAGGCTGTAAATTAAATTTTTATATTTTCTAAGCCCTTAAGGTATTTTTAAGCGCCATCTATTGACTAAATCCATTCTAAAACCTGGCCAATAAAATGTGAATTTAGTCTTACGATTCGATTGCTGTCTTAATCGATGTTCTTCTTATTTAACCATTGGCCACTTTGTTTGCAAGAATGCTTTTAAATTTTGGAGCCCAGATTATACGTCATTTATTAATATGACATGCTACATGCGCTACACATAAAGTAATGCATGCGTTTGAGCTAATGCGACTGCGCCATTTTGGAATAGGTGATTTTCTTTCTTTATGGCCCCAAAATAACAATAAAACCAGAACGGTTCTGAGAAGGTATCTCATTAATACAAAACTCGAAATGCAAAATCATCAGTATCAGCTAATGTCTGCCTACCCGCTTTTAAAAACAAAATATTGATTCATTATGAACTTGTATCCTTAAAGCGCGGCAATAACAAATTCTGACTTTCAAACTTTTTTTTCAAGGTCAATCTGGCCTGAGATTTGAGAACGAATGTTTCTTTCTAGTTGGGGCTTATTTTTTTATCGTTTATTTCTTATAGAGTTTATTAAAATTAATTTTATACTGATCAATGCACTTGTAACCTTCTAATACAAATGTATTGGAAGTATACAATGCGTTATTTTAAGAATAAAGGACTTCAGCACATATAAATTAATATGTGCTGAAGTCCTTTAAGTAGGAAAAAGTAAGCATTGGTAACTAAGACTTTAAGGCATCTTAAGACATGTCTGTATTAATGATGCCATGGTTAGTTTTTGGTAGTCTCGAGGGGAGCGAACCAGATGAAAAAGTGGGCAAAGTTACTTCAAGCATGCTTCAGTTATATATTTAGTTTTCACTTTCAGCTGAGCTGAGCTGCTTAATTTTTGTTGGGGGAAAGAATCACCTCCTAGATGGAGAAGATTGTTGTTAAGGATAGTATCATAAAAAGAGATGCCACAGGTAAACTTAGATGTTTGATGTTCAATAAAAAAAAGATAATTTTCTCGAATAATTATTAGCAATAACAGATATTTTTATACCTGTGGTATTTCATAAGGCAAAAATATTTCTCTAGCCTGTGCTGCGCATATTATATATTAATATTAATTTATTCTAAAGTAGAATTAAATTTGAATAAATAAAACCAATAATTAAAATAATTTGTTAACACCTCTAAAACTCAAATGTTCAAGTTTTCCTCTACAAGAGTTAATATTTTATAGCTTCCCTGCCTCAATATTATCTGTCACACAACAGACTTATCATACACTTAATTTAGGATTATTTCTTATTGTTTTCATTTTCACTCGTTCAGTCCTTTTGCAAAGTATTTTGTGAATTTTTGATTTACATTTTGAAAAGGGTTGACAAATTATTTAAAGATTTATCCGTATCTAAATGAGTTTGTGTTTGTGAAGCTTAATGTTGTCCTTTTTTTTTATATTCAAGGATATTAATGTAAATCTCATTTTGGCCTTAACTTTATGTAGTCGATTTGATTCCAATTTATTTTACGTAACAGCAGAAACGCTGTAACATTGTCTTTTTGTCAAGCTTGTCAAAATTTTTTCTAAATGCTTGAGTGCATTTTGAACTCGTTTTAATGCTTGTTAAATAACGAAATACAGCAGCTATAAAATCTAACCCTGTTTTATGTTTTTCCTATTGCTGGAGTCAAAAGAAACTGTTTTTCTTCAAAAAGACTCCAATGGCTTGTGGCAACTAAATTAATTTGTTGTGTAGTTAATTTGTTAACAAGTAAACTTTTATTTAACCATTTCTCATTGCTGTTGGTGCTGTTAGTGAATGTGTTTTGTATTTTCTTTGGGAACTTTTGAAGATTAAAAACATGTTTAAGGAAAAGTTGTTAGTACCAGGAAATAAAGGGTTAAGGTACATATTTTTGCTTTTGAAAAAGAAGAAGAATTCATATAATTATTGTATTATATTATAGAGTTACGAATAAAATGAGGGTATGTTGAATATAGGAACACAAAATTTTGAAATAGCACCATCGAGTTGAAAACAGAATTTGTCATATAAAAGGCTTTTCAACAAGAATTTGTTTTATAAAACCAAATAAAACCAGACATTTAAATAAGGATGATTCAAATTTTTATTGTATTACGAAGACTAAAGTTCGGCAATTATGAATGAAAAATGATATCCAACCGACCACGCTGCGGATGCCGACACTTTAATCAAAGTTTTTAATCACTTTTTGGTAAAATGGCGGTCCTATTTCGTTAATCACATTACGGATTTTGAGTTTTAAGACTAAAATCGAATCGATTGGTTAAGGACAGAGTCTATACGGAGACACTGTCCTTAAGTCTATACGAAGACTCTGTCCTTAACATAGCCCTACAAAAATAATCGAGTGGTGTTAAATCACACCATCTGACTGACTATTTATGCGGTAGGGAAATTTGGTTTGCAATAAATTCATCATTTCATTGGCTGTGTGACATGTGATAATATTCTGTAGAAACTGTTACTGATGTCAATAATAGGCCAATATTTAGTTGTTGGCATGACGTCCTAGAGTGATACATTGACCATTACCGCATATGCAGCCTCATCTTCGAAAAAAAACGGTCAAATCACGCCTCCAGACCTCATAGCGCACCATACAGTGACACCTTGAGCATGCAAAGGTTTTTCAATAATATCTCTAGAATTTTCAGAACCCCAAATGCGGCAAGTTTGTTTGTTGACATACGCTCCTGACAAGGGAAAACGGGCTTCGTGTGAAAAAATGATTTTTTTCAGAAAAACCAGCCGGATGTTCCTAATTGGATTGAGCGAATCTACGCCGTTGTGAATGGTTGGTCGGCTTCATTTTCTACACCAGTTAGCCCTGTAAGGCTAAGGTTTTGGATAACCACAATTGTCAAGAACTTCGAGAAATTGACGAATTTTTATCTGCTTCAACACTGTGAACCGTTGAACGACCCGGTCGAACACGTATTTTTCTTCCCAAATTTAACTACCAAATTCTTAATAGCGGTCTCAGAGGGACGATTATGTTGTCAGCAAATATCACGAATTTTACGAAATGTAACATTAACAAAACCATCATTTTCATAGTTGATTTTAATTATTTTAATGCGATTTTTGTGGGAAATTGAATTCATTGTAACAATTGGCAAAGTAAATGTCAAAACTATTATGCTGTTGGTGTTGTCACAATTGAAAAACAATTCTTGTTGAAAACCTGATCGATCAACTAATTTGTTTGCCCTTTTTTATGCTTTCTAAAATGAAATGATAATTAAATTGACAGGCCTGTCAGAAAACTTTAACAAAATAATATATAAGATTATAATAGCTCGTGTGGCAGCAATATTTATAGCAAGCAGTTCAAAAGTTATACACTAAGTGGCATAAGACAAAGATTGTCACAATGAAAACACCAGCTGATTAATTTATTCTATTTTCACGTCTACAAAGTGTGGTAGGTGATTAGAATAAAAATCATAAACTAATGCAGCATGGACTGTGTTGGAAGATGCACTTGGATTAAAATAAGAGATCAAGAGTCATGAGTTTAAATCCTATCAGCGTCATTAATACATATAGTTGTTGCTGAATAGCCGCGATTGATTAAATGAAAAATACCAGTTAAAAGCCACCATCAGCAGGATTAGAAAAAGAGAGAATAGTTTTATAGTCATGCTGATGAAGAGAATTGCTTGTTAAAATAGCAGATGCAAGACCTGTGAACTTAAAAGAAGGAAATCGTAGTTTAAGTCTCAATGCAACCTTTTTAAGGCATTGTTGTAACGATGTGAGATAGTGTTCCTATAAATAGAGAACAAGGCCACGAGTAGGTCGCGTCTTGTCAGTGCCACAAAATATTGAGAGTGTGAATGCATAAATTTAATAAAATTATATTTTCTATTTCAAAAAGAAATCATTTGCGTTCTTTTCTAACAAGAGCCACAGAAGACGAAACATAAAGCAAAAAACGGAACACTTAACAATGCTATACAATGTGTTCAATTACTTAGTTGTAGCTATATAAAAATTACACTTAAACCAACTGTGATCGCTTTTTTATTCATTCGTTAACTAGTTGGGTTAAGCTAAATATGCATTTGTATTTGCTTGTAGCCTAAAAGTAGGCAAATAATCAGCTATTTTAATTACACCTAAACCATTGCACTCGATTTTATCGCAATTGTATTGTTTGGTTGAAATCTTTTAATCACTTTAATTATCTCAATACACATCCATCAACTCATCAAGCGGTTGTTATTTAATCATTAAACAATCATGAGGGCTCATTTACATTTTCTTTTATTTACTCATGCTCTTGCGTTGTGTAAGCATTGCGGTAATTAATCAGTAAATTAACATCAATGCTTCATTTAATATTGAACATTTATTGACCAACAGTTCCTGCGAATAAACACACCATTACCAGACAAATGCAAACAAATACCTAATGCACTTATACATGTACGTTTATATACTTTTATGCTTTCTTTCTGTGTGTAAAAATATATGCCATAAGCTGTGCGACTGCAATAAAACTCTTACTATATAATTTTCGCCTTGTCTGCCATTATTGTAAACTAAGTGAGTAAGTGAATGATGTATGTATTTCTATCTGCTTTAACACATGCACACATACATAATAGCTATGCATACGCAATTGCAATTTCCCATTTTCATCCATTTATGTGATACAGCATATGAAAAATCATAACAAATATCAAGGCCAAATAAAGAAACGCGTGCTTGTAAAAGCGCCTAGAGCACATAGCCTAGGCCTTCTAAATAAATAAATTGT
Source organism: Trichopoda pennipes (assembly GCA_030448955.1). Classification (NCBI taxonomy): domain Eukaryota; kingdom Metazoa; phylum Arthropoda; class Insecta; order Diptera; family Tachinidae; genus Trichopoda; species Trichopoda pennipes. Next base: position 2,726,244 of record JASKUP010000033.1, read on the forward strand.
TTCATATAGGGCCTTACGTATTTTACTCTCGTTGTTCTTTTTTCTAAAGACTTCGTTTAAATGTATGTTTTACATGATTTGTTTTTACAGGTACGGCGTATAATGGCGGTTGTTAATACAAACAACATTTTCAAATAAGTTTACTTTTGTAATGGCTGTCTGTTTAAAAGAACATTTACAATAAAAACAACGTCAGTATCGTCATCAACAACAACCCGCAGTCATTTTATAAACATCTCAATGTTTAAATACCTGTTTTCACTACACAAATTTTTTGTTTCAGGCAAAAAAGATCAGACAGAGGCAAAATATTCTTTAATATTTTTAAATTTAAGAAAGTGTATACAAGTATAAATATTTGATATGATAAAGCAAATTAAAATTAAAAGAAAGTTTTTTCCCTTTAATTTTGGAGATAAAATCTTAACCACAGAGAAATGTTCTTAATTTCTATATAATCATTGATTTAGATGTCAACCTGTGTTTACTCTTCATCAACTATTTTTCACACTGATTTTTATTCTACAATTATGCAAATCAATAGAAATTAATTATAATTGAATTAATACGTCATTTAATTTCCTGTTAAAAAGGAAATAAAATTTAGGTCCAGATTCTTTCAGACATTAAAAGAATGCAGATTTTATAGTGTTTAATTAAGTTTAGAGTGAACGCTGTATATGTTAATCAATTGTATTTGTTGTATAGTCCGGGATTTCTTAATACATATACCAGCTAGATTGTATTTGACATCTGTATTATATCGGATTTTTTAAAAAAACAGTTTGTTTTTCAATTGTGGCAACACCAACATTTAGTTGTTTGACGTATTCGTAGTAAATGCAATGTTCGAAAAAATACATCTTAAACTTCTTTTAAAATAAAACATTTGATGCTTGATTCCAGAGTAGCGAAGTATTCACTCACTGTTCATACATGTATGAATATGTACATTTCATTTTTTAGCCGCTTCTTCTCATACATGTGTGAGAGACTACAAATTATTTTGTGTTTTCTCATTTGTGAATGCGACGATTTATTTTTTTTCTTTCTACCCATAAGTGAAAAAATGAGAAACACACAAGTGTTCATTTTTGAATATTTACAATTTTGATAATTTTTCATAAATGAAAAGGTCGTAAAAATATGTGCGTTAAGCATTCGCGTACATAAACGCACATATTCGATAATGCGCAATTGTCGGCGTATGCAGGAAAAAAAATGTTTTTTTTTTATTTATTTTAGAACATATTGCAATATTGTATTTTGAGTTAATATGTACCCATGTGTTTTTACTACATTTTACGGTAAACTGCGATCGTAGGTAAAAAATTTTTTCACGTTCATTTATGAGAAATTTTATAAAATTTCAACGTTCATAAATGAACATGTACATTTATGAAAAATAACATTAATGAGAAGTAGCTAATTTATCATTTATCACATATGAATAAGACTAATAAATCTTGTTGTTCGCATTCATGTATGAAAATAACCAGAAAATTTTTTGCTGTTCGTTTATGAGTGTGACAAATAAATATAAAATTTTAGATTTCTCATTTATGAAAAATATCATGAATAATGATTTTTGAATGTTCATAAATAAAAAATTCTGAACCCTGCTTGATTCCTTTAAATAAATATTTCATGATATTCTCACAAAATATTTATTACAAAAATTTTTATTTAAAAATAAACATCTTATAATATTCTCATAAAACATTTATTCAAATAAAAATAAAAATATTTGAAATGTATTGTAATAGGGGAGAGCATATTCATATTGCAATTTCACTATTGCTCAAGTAGCTCATCAGTGATTTTTACCCCAATTTTGTATAGAAAAACCTAAGAGTGTTATATCCAATGCCAAACTGATTCTATGAGAATTTTTCATAAAATCACCATAGCATAGACAGCAAGACTCAAAGACACTTCCATACAAACACTACAAAACATTTCAAAATAACAAAAAACATTGTTTATTTTCAATCATTTTCAATGGAAACCCTTATGTAGAATAAGGGTTACCATTGGATACCATTCATATGTAATGTGAAAATTCCAGAAAATAAAAAATATTTTTAAATAATTTTACAAAATTCTAAAAAAGCAGCGGGCACATACAATGGAAATAAGTAATTTATATTAAAAATGATTCCGGATAATTATAAATTACATAAAACATTTGATTTAAATCGTTTTTGTGTTATGAAATGTGTATAGGAAAACATGAACAGCATATTTTGATTTGCTTAAAACACCATATATTAATAAAAACATACCGGTGAAAACACACTGATATACTAATTTTCTGTAATGTCTTAAATATCTTCTAGAACTATCAGATCTATCAGATTTGGAATCATATATACTTGTAAGTCATCATAGATGCGATTGTATCCGATTTTTTTAACAAAAAGTTTGTTTTTCAATTGTGGCAACACGAACCACATTATAGTTTTGACATTTACTTTTTTGATGCATTCGTAGTAGATGCATTGGCAATTGTTACAATGAATGCAATTTCGCACGGAAATCGCACTGAAATAATTTAAATCCACCATGAAAATGGTGGTTCTGTTGAAGTTACATTTCGTAAAATTAATGATTGTTTTGGACTACATAATCTTCCTTCTGAGATCGCTCTTAAGAATTTGGTCGTTAAATTTAAAACAAAGCAGTCGTGAGGCATAGTGTTGAAGCTGATCCAAATTTGTCAATTTCTCGACGTTCTCAACAATTGGTGTTAGCCCAAATCAACACATAGCGAATTTTGCGCAAGGATTTGACTTTGCAGGCTTACAAGGTGTAACTGAAGCCAACCGACGATTCATTCTGGCAATGCGTGTTCGACCGCGTGGTTCAACTGAAACCACACAGCCTTGAGCCACAGTGTTGAAGCAGATCCAAACTTGTCAATTTCTCGACGTTCTCAAAAATTGGGATTATCCAAAACCATCACATGGCGAATTTTGCGTAAGTATTTGATTTTGAAACATTAAAAGATTCAATTGGTGCAGGAATTGTAGCCGACCGACCATTCATATTGCCGTAGATTCGCTCAATTCATTCAGAAACAACCGGCTGTGTTTTCTGAAAATATAATTTTTTCAGACCAACCCCATTTTCACTTGTCAAGGATATGTCAGCAAGCGAAATTGCCGCATTTGGACTATTAAAAATTCTAGAGCAATTATTTAGAAGTCTTTGCGTGCTCAATGTTTCATTGTATGGTGCGTGTGATTCGCGCTGTTTTTTTTAGAGGAGGCTGCAAATACGGTAACGGTCAATAGATCACGCTATCGCGAGATGCTAACAACTCAATTTTGGCCTATTATTGATGAGGTGGATATCATTGACATGTGATTTCACATGTCATGCACCCAATAAAACGAGTAATTTATTGCAAACCAAATTTCTCGATCGCGTAATTTCAACAAGCACCAATTAAGTGGCCAGCCAGATTGCGTGATTTAACACCATTGGATTTTTTTGGAAGCCAATCGAATCGATTTCAGCCTTAAAATTCAAAATCAGTGATGTGACTAATGAAATAGGACCACCATCTTGCCAAAAAGTTATTAAAAACTTTGATGAAAGAATCGTGGTCGGCATTTGCCAGATAACATTTTTCATTTATAATTGCTAAACTTTTCTCTTCATAACACTATAAAAATTTAAATCATCTTAATCTCAATTTTTTGTTTTATTTTGTTTTAGAAAGAAAAGTTCCTGTTGAAAAGCCCTTTATTTTGTGTAACATGCATGTGAATTTTTTTCCTTTTAGTAGCATTATTGTGCCTCTTAAAAAATTTCAAACAATCAGATCATTAAATGTAGTTTTTTGAAACAACGCAAAACACAAATAACAAACCGCATTTTTGCCTATTTCTTCGTCTTGGTAGCTATTCTACCTGATTGTTGCTGATTCGTTTTTTTATAATCTTGTAATTTATTTTCAGTGAGCTATTTTGCTATACAAATTTCAGTTATTTTCATGAGTATTAAAATGCAACAAATTTAAATTTGTTTGATATGAACATAGATTTTCATACATTCCACAAGATTTGTATATATATCGTTTGGACGCGGTAGATTAGGATCCGTTTTACGTTCAAATATATTTTCAATCGGGTTTTGGTAAAATCAGTTCAGGGCGATGAAATTTTTGCATTTGTCTTTGGATAATAAAATCAAGTTTGAAGGGTTGTCAATGAAAAACGTAATATTAATGTAATTGGGCTTATATGAACCTATTTACATTAATATATTATATTAATGTAAATAGGCTTATATTGTATATGTTAAAGGTGTTGCCATGTGTACCCATGACAGGCAATACTTCTGTTATGTAACTAAAAGTTTTCTTCTCTTATAGCTTTAGATATTTTCCATTGAGTTTTTTTAGCTCCTTTCGCTAAATGTATAACCTCTTTTAACCCATCCAACTACAAATAATAATAATACATAATAATAATTTGCGTACTTTAATAAATATAATAATAAATATATAAAAATTAAAAATTGTCTTTTATGAAGCTTAACAGAATCTCATCATATCTGTTTGATCGGAAACAACATTTCCTAGTTAAAAACAACACCTCGAGAGATATCTCAGTTTTATCTGGCGACAGTCATCTAGGGTCAATGTAATTTTTCCTTTTTATTAATGATCTCCCAAAATATAATTGTAGTTTTAAGTAAAAGATGCATGTTATAGTTTGCAAGGAATACATCTATAGACGTATAAAGTTTTTTTGAAGTTTTACTGTCTTTTTGCTGTGTTGGTTGAATATAATTTCTGTTTAATCACTTAGACTTGAAATATTAAACTCTTGAATTTTCTATACAAAATTTGGTGTAAAATCCACTGATGATCTATATGAGCAGTAGCGAAATGGCCACTGCTAAATGATAGATATTTTGTGAGAATATCACAAGCCTACTATTCCATCTAGACTGGTGTCTTGCGGGGTCCATCTGGACAATCCACTATATACCCACAGGAATCAGTAGGCTCGCAGATTTCACTATTTGTCTCTTTAGACATTAAGCTGTTCTCTGGCTGATTATTGAGGTTGGCCCCTATATGGGAGTATCGTGGTGGTTGTGGTTTCGAGGCCCTCGTGAGAGTTTGTGGGTCGGATCATTCAAAATGAACACAATGAATGGTTCAGGTCCAGTGAGTATGAATGCCGTCGTGTTCTTAATTATATTAAGCTTCATGCGTTTTGGACCAGGAGTTGGAAAGTCTGCAAGGAGTAAAGGCTGCGACCTACTTCGAGCTTTTGAAATTGCAACTAAGAGTGACCGGAGAATGCACGGATTCGAAGGACTTCTAGGACGTGAATGGCGCTACATACCACTCACAGTGGTAATGGCCACCATCTGATTATGGCTCATTGCCGGTGCAGATGTAAACCTTATCACACATAATAACAAATAATAATATACAATATACAAATTAAAATATACCTAAAGTAGAGATGTGATTTGAAAGTAGAAATGTTTAAAATACTATTTATTTACTTTGTAACAAATAAATGCAGATGTAAAGTAGGAGATATAAAATTCCAAAGTTATCAAACAAAAAACCTATAAATTAACTTTGAAATTTAAATAGCCTCTGAACTCTTTGAAGATCGTCTGTGGGCTTCTCACTGCAAAATGTTTGTACATACTCAAATTGCAGATATAAGATATCACTCCCGGTTCTAAATAAGGTCTCATGAAATATTTGGCTTAAATTAACTAAAACTAAGCTCAAGACTTAACAAGAGTACTACTTTAAAAGCAAACACTTTGTTTTTGGCTTAAAAAATCCAAGGTTACCATACCTTTGATAACGCCAAGATTTATTTACAACAGTCAAAATGTTCTTTATAAGACTCCATTTCAATAACAGCAACACTCAATTTAAAACGATAAACAGTACTAATTTTTAACCGCATTTAATTTGAATTTGTGGTCACAGCCGGTCGCATAACAACTCAACCGCGCAGACCTGATTGATATAAACACAAACGCTATAAAAATCTCAATTTAAGTACCTCGCAAAAAAATTTAACTGCCAAAAACATGCAAATACACACACACACACCCACATACACTAATAATCATGCTAAAAACACACCAGTTAAACACCGTAAAAACCTCCAGTTAAATCTTTACAAACGAAAACATTAAATTGAACATTGAAACTGTTGCTAGAAACTCGAAAATATTTAAGTGTGAGCCCAGACAATCGATATATTTGTTGGCAACTTAAATTTTTGGTGTTGGCATTAGCGATTGTTGTCGATAATCAGGAAGATGGGGGAAAATGACCCGCCATCAGTTTTCTTTTTCATTTTTAGTTTCATTTTAAATGCCATTGTAGCTGCTCTTTTCGTTTTGAAAATGCTTTTTCACGTTGGTATTTTATTAATAAAGCTGGAGTCAGCATGTTTGTTATTGCATTGTATAGTCGTTTGAGCTTATCAAGCTGCGTGTATGTTTGTCTATTAGTCTGGCTGCATGTTTATGTTAGCGTAACGCTAAATTTTGTGTTAATACAAACTCCAATGGTCAAGAGTTTGTTGATGAGTTGGGCTAATTGGGTGTTTTCAGTCATTTCAGTTTGCATTTTTATGTTACCGATTCATTTGCAAGGGTTGTACATGAAACCGTATCGTTTATATATGTGCATAACCGCAATTGACAGGTTAAATTGATTTTGAATCACAAGTGTATGTCAACGTCATCAAAATATGGAGTGAGAAGAATTATTTTCTATATTTTGAATCTATAGTTTTCTTCGGGAATAAAGAGTTAAATCGTTCCAATAATAATAATAATTTTAAAATACTAACATAAATAACATAACGCTATAATATAATATATTTTTAGCTTTCTTCTCTTTAATCCAAAAAAAAATAAATAAAAACAAACGTCTAAAAATCTATTTTCTTTTGAAAACGATTTTTTTTATCATTCCTCTTATTTTTTAACTAGCATCCTCTTAACAATATTATGATACTTTTACAAAAATCCCATCCTTGATGCTTTTACTTTTGAGTATTTTTTAAAAAGAAAGATAAAAAGAAAGAAAAAAAAAATAGATTTGATTGATGACATTTCATATAAGTACGAGCCTTAGTTGTAGCGTAGCGTTGTTGCCTGAAGTTGAGGTCATGTAGCATTTAGTGATCTACTTTCTCACAGCTTACTTCTGTATAATTCCTTGTTTTGTCTTGAGCTAATAGGTTCCTGCCTGTGCTGTGCTAGCTATTAAAAGAAAACGCCGTAGGTCCTAACAAAAATGGATATATCTGGCATTTGTATTCTGTTTAATTTTTCCTTTCCCTTTATGAATAAAATATTATACTCTCAGTGATTGTTGTAGAAACTTGTGAATTAATAATAATAATGTTTAAGAAACAAATTTCCAAACGAAAATAAGGGGAGTTTTATGATAAAAAATAAAATTCAACGGACACATTACTACTACCGCACTCGTATAACAAAAACAGGGGGGGCTGCTTACGGCTATAAAAGTGCAAGTGGAAACAAAAACAACCTGATAAATGTGTAGAGAGTGAAAATATTTATATGGCGTCATTTAAGCACAAAATGGGGATATTGTATACTAATATGTACATCTCCATCATTTACAACAACCAGCAAGAATGGGAGGGTGCTTTTTAAGTGAAAAGCATCAGCAATCAGACGTTGCGAACAACAAGGGATCATAGCAGGAAGTTGTTAGAAATATTAGCATTGTGACATGCTTTAAAAACATAAAAAAGGTGGTGGATAAATAAAACGAATCTCCAAACAATAGAAAATATTAAATATGGCTGCAGAATAATGCAAAAGCAGACGTTGATATGGCCAAAGAAAATTAAAAAAAATGTTTTTATTTTTTAAATATATTTTTGTTTGTTAAAATATATTTGTTTCAATCGCTATTCCATAATTTTTTTACTTAGCATTTTCTTAAAAAATCATGTATTGAATGCCAATTTATTCTAGATGTGAATTAGCAACATACGAAGCTTTTGTGAATTCAAGTCTAATTAGTTAAATAGTGGTCCTGTACATGAAGACGTGAAGCGTCAATAAGGGGATTTTTAACAAGAAGTTTGTTTTCTAAAATAAAATAAAACAAACAAATTAGATAAAGATAATTCAAATTTTTATTGTATTATGCGGAGAAAAGTTCGGGGGTTATGAATGAAAAATGATATCTGGCAATTGTCTACTACGACTACACTGACAGATGTCGAATCTTTCATCAAAGGTTTTAATAATTTATTTTGCAAAATGATCCTATTTGATTCGATTGGCTCTGTATACACTCTGTCCTTAACATAGCCCCATAAAAAATAATGCAATAGTGCTAAAACACACGATGTCACAGATGTCAACTCTTTCATTAAAATTTTTAATCACTTTTTGGCAAAATGGCGGTGCTATTTGATTATTCACGTCACTGATTTTGAGTTTTAAGGCCGAAATCGATTCGATTGGCTCCGTACAGATTCGGTTCCTTACATAGCCCTACAAAAAATAATCCAGTGGTGTTAAATCACACTGGACACTTAACTTCTGATTGTCGTGAATTATTGCGATAGGGAAATTTGCAATAAATTGATCCTTTCATTGGCTTTATGACATGTGGTACCGCCCTGTTGAAACCGCATGTCAGTGATATACACGTCGTCAATAATAGACCAAAACTGAGTTGTTAGCATTTCGCGATAACGTGATCTATGGACCATTACCGCAATTCCCCTGTAGGCTAGTAGGCAGTGTACTAGCTTGCAAATATGGGGGTTGTGGGTTCGATTCCCAACGAATAGCTTTTTTTTTTCACTACAAAAATAAAAAAATTAACTATCGCTGGGGCTGCTCAGCGATGAAGGCATAGTCACTGGTCGCTGTGCTGTCTTATTATACGGCAGTTAATTTCCGACTATCGTTCTACTTTCACCACCTGTTTCATCTATTCTCTATCCCTTTCCTAAAGAATGTAGCACGGTACTTGACTAAATAGGCATTGTTGCCTGAAGTGCTACTTCTCTTAAAAAAAAAAAAAATTCCACCCACATCTTTGACAAAAAAAAAACAAACAGTAGAGTCACGCCTCCAGAACACATAATGCACTATACAGAGACACGTGCTACATGCAAAGACTTCTCAAAATCGCTTTAAGATTTTCAGAAGCCGAAATGCGGCAATTTTGCTTGTTGAAATACCCTGACAAGAGAAAATGGGCTTCGTGATCAGAAAAAATGATTTTTTCAGAAAAACCTTCGGGTTGTTCCTGGATGAATTGAGGGAATTTACGGCTTCAGTTCCTACACCACTTTAACCTTGTAATGCTTCAAAGTCAAATTCTTATGCAAAATTTGACGCGTGGTGGTTTTGGATAACCACTGTTGTTGATAATGTTGAAGAATTTAAAAGTTTGGATCTGTTTTCAGTTGAACAACCCGGTCGAGCAATTTTCTTACATTTTGTATCGAGTCTGTTGACTCAAATTTAATCACCAAATGCTTGCGATTTTCGTGCAAAATTAAATTCATTGAAACAATTGCGAATGCTTTTACTACGAATACCTTTAAAAATTACATATAAAAATTATCATGTTGTTGGTGTTGCCACAAATGAAAAACAAACTTCTTGTTAAAAACCGTGTTAGAATGGTCACAGTTATTATATATTTTTACGCTACTACCCTTCCATTATACAGTGGGACAGAAAATAAACACTTTGAAAGTAAATAAGCAATTTGCTTTTTTGGAAGATAAATTTGGATTTATGACTTTATTTAATAAAAAAATATGATATCGGTATAACACATGAATATCTTGCTTACTAAATAACTTTATTGTTACTTTGTCCTGTATAACAACCACTCTAATTTCACTTCGAAATATAAGAGATGGATAAATCAAATCAAATTCATACAAATTTAAAACTAACATTACAATGTTCCTAAACTTCATAAAATTGCTGAATTTGCTAACTTTATGACATACAACAAGCAAAGTTCCAAGCAAGAAATGATTTGTAGGTGGATCCAAAAAGCATACTATTTCGAATTGATGTTTAAAATGATATGAAAAATCTCTTTGGACCATAAGCACGGCAATATGTGACTATATATATATACTGTATATTGGTATTATACAGTACTTTGATGTCTATATTATTTCTAAAAAATCTGAATTTAGGAATTACTTCGTATATTTATTTCACCTAAAGGAAATTAAAAACTTCAAATAGCTGAATTATGTAGCAACTGTCCAAATCCGATATTTAACTGTCTATAACTTTGAACCACTCAGCTATATTGAATTAAAATTAGTAAGTGAAGTCTATTAAGACAGATTACTGTTTTGAAGTAGGAATACCAGGAGAGATCCAAAAGAGGTTTTAATGGCTACTATGCCTGCAAGTATACCCTAGGCGGCTTCTACTTCTTCTTGACAAATATGAAAGAATGATGGCACAATATGGCACAAAGTCTTCTAAAATTTTTTGAATCAAGATTGACGGCGTAATAATAGGAATAGTGCATTAAAAATGATGCGAATCGCAATTTTGTACAGGGAAAAAAATTATTTTCAAAGATTAACTTGTTGTATTTTAGGCGGAAATATTACCAGTGTGAGCTGCGGTTTTAATATCTCAAAACTTGAAAGAAGTCACTTTATATAGAGTGGTCACCGGCGCTTTTACCTTATAATAAAACACCACATGTTAATTTAATAAGTGGATATAGAAAGGGTAAGGACGTGCTAATACATAAACATCGGGTGAGATTGTATTGCTAAAATGGAAAGACTGCCGACTACCAACATGTGCCTTCAAATTTTTGCTATTTGATTGACCAGTTGGAGCTAAAGTAAGTACTCACACTAGTGACCATTTCAGGCAGGCTTTTCTGTTGCCACAAGTATCTGCATTATGCATCGTAAGTTTATGTTTAAATAACTTTTATGGAATAAATATTCGCATTTCATTTTAGCAGAAAACCGTTACCAGTACCAAGAGTCTAGGAAGAAGAATTTGGAATTTCGTTAAAAAGAGCTCAAGCGATAACACAAAGGTAAATTGATTAATGCCAGCTCCCATTCGCCAGAACCGACTATTCTGTTTATTCACATATACATTATAAACTTTTTACATGAAAATCGGGTTGCCATGGGCGAGCTGTTACATCCTACTGGCATATGTACGGCGGCATAAATGGTCTTGTAAAATAAGCTCGACTGACTCTTATATGAAAAGCAATTCCTTGTGCAAAATTGTGGCCAAAGTTTTTCTTTGACGGCCAAGCTTCTGAGCACGGCGTCGAATTTTGGTTGATGGATTCTTGGCCAGCAGTAATGTTTTCAGTCGATCTTACATTACGTTGTCGTCCATGCTTGAGCCTATCATTCACTACACGATAAATAGTGTGTTTTGTTGGCACATTGTTTCTCCTAAAAATTTGATTTTAACTTTCTCATCGTCACAGTAATCAATGATAGATTTTGATAAAATCTTTTAACGATTAAAACACGTTGGGTTGTCGAATATTTTTCCATAATAAATTTGCTATGAGTCTACAAAACTGGCTGCAAAACAAATATTATACCTTCCAGGCGGACACCCTATATTTATTTTGATCTACGTTAATTTGTACTAGAAACATATAAATATATATAGAGTCTGCCATCAAACTAGTGACCAGCCGGATCATGTGATTTAACATCATTGGATTATTTTTTGTGGGGCTATGTTAGGGATAGAGTCTATGCGGAGCCCAATCGAATCGATTTCAGCCTTAAAACTCAAAATCCGTAATGTGATTAACGATATATAACCGCCATTTTGTCAAAAAGTGATTAAAAACTTTGATGATAGAATCGACATCTGTCAGCGTGGTCGTGCTAGACATTTGCCAGATATCATTTTTTATTCACAATTGCCAAACACTTCTCTTCGTAGTACAATAAAAATTTAAACCATCTTAATCTGAATTTTTTGTTTTATTTTGCTTTAGAATACATACTTCTTAATGAAAAACCCTATATAAAAATATTATTTAAAAGACCTTAAATGCGGAAAACTTTTGAAGTTTTATATTGCATTTTTTGTTGTTATGTTCCAAGAATTTTATCAAAAGAAATTGTTATTATTAGATTTTGTTCAAACGACTCGAATGTCGTCAATTATTTAAAATGTTATCAAAAATCCCACAACCACAAATACTCCCGCGGGGGCCATTCATTTTATGAAACACCATAATAATTGACGCCATATTAAAATTACTAGCTTAAAAAAACAACAACGACAGCATTATAATATTACTGTTATATGAGTCTATCTACTCCTGCTTCTTTACTTTATACCACACACATACACACACACACACACACCCAAGCTTTATTGCTTTAATTCATGGGCTTCTTACAGTTAATGAATGTTTTTTATTGCTATTGTCATAATGCTTGTGGTTATTGTATAAAAGTTTATGATGCTACCGGTAATTAACACTCTCTGAGTTTATAATTAAGTTTATGACTTTAACAACACATAAATGTGTACGAGTGTTTAAAGCCAGAACCATCATAAGTTTTTTTGTTGGGTTACTGTCGGTGTTGTTAATTAAAGAACGTTTTTCGTAATGAACTTTAGGAGAGAACAAGAGTTAGCTATACTTTGTTTGGAAATATACTTTGAAACAACTAGAAAATTTTTTAAAAAGTTTTTTATCTTTATATATATAATTCTACTGCACGCGTATTGCGACTAAATTCCCCTAAACGGCTGGACCGATTTGCATAAATTTTTTTGTATGCGTTTGGGTGGCGCCCCGGGCGGTTTAGATTTACAAAGGGGCGTGGTACCTCCGATACAAACCACAAATTAAAAATCTATTATTTCTGCTCCTTATAACGGTATTTGCACAAAATTTGGTACGTCGGTTTGGTGTGCATTTTTTAAGTGCTGCAAATACGGGCGGGATTGTATAAAGGGGTATGGTACCTCCCATACAAACCACAACTTAAGAATCCAATATTTCTGTGGAGTAAACATATTGTTACAGATGTGTCTTGTTTAAGTTTTAAAATAAAATAATTAAGCAATAAAGCGAACTACTGGGTATGTTGCTTACGAACTGCGTGGCTTGCTAAGAAAACGTATGGTACAACAACACAATTTCTAGTTACAATCTGCGTAGAAATTTTAAACACAAACAGCAACAATTTGATATGCTGCTTACTAACTGCGTGGCATGAAAGACAAAAACAAATTTCTGTTCACTAACTGCGTAGAAATTTTATACGCGAAAGACAACAACAACAAACATGTATGCTGTTTACCATCTGCATAAAAACAAAAACAAAACTACACAAAGACATCCAGGCGCCTATACATCGAATAAACAACATACAACAACAAAATGTGATACATAGGGAGTAGAAGATTCTTAAATCTTCTAGACTTGGACAAATATATATAGGACAGCGCGTGAGTGGATAGTCAATCAGTGTAAAGTTAAACCTCATAAAGTAAAGACGTGCATTTTAAGTAAATTGTTCTGAAGTGTCAACTTTGTGTAGTTAAAGTAAATAAAATTGTTATAAATTTAAACTTTCTAAATACTGCTGTTATTTATTTTGCAATATAGAACTCACAACAAATCGTTTATAAAAGCTATAAACGTAACAATATTTTAAGTTCTGCTGCAAATATAGGCGGGATTTGATAGAGACGCGTGGTACCTCCCATACAAATCTTCTTTATGTATATAATTCTACTGTAAGTGTGTATGTCACTGAATAATTTTTTTTGCATGCATTTGGGTGTCATCTTAGATAGTTTACATTCACAAACCAGCCCGGCAGATGGCGCTGCAGTCGGTATCCAGGTTATTCAACTATTTGTGTATTCATTCATTCAATGCATAATTTTTTGTGCGCTGCATGTTGATATTATATGGTATCGCATTTACGTAAATATTGAGCATTGTTTACTTCAAAAATACGCACACGCCATAAATTCGTCGCCAGCCACCAACTGCTTCAAATGTGCCTTGGCGGATGATGGTGAAAGGCCCAAAGTAACATGGACTCGATTACTGCCGCCGTTAAAACAGTCGCGGTGGGCATGGAGCTTATTTGTTTGCGTTTCTTCTTTGCGATCTCACAAATTCGTTCTCAATGGGTGAGCTAGTTATATATAATTTCGATGGGGACTAAATATTCGGTATTTTAAACGTGCCGATTTATGATTTTGATGTTTTAGCATAATTTTACTATAAAAAATATTGTTTTTTTAAATTCAGTTAATAATAATAGTAACCTTGGTATTAACTTTAACTACTTTATAGCACAATAATATCAGATTTTTTATTTGGGGTTTAACACTTTTTATAGTTGTTAGGGGGGCTAACTAATCTTTAAATATTCATAACTTCTATTTTTCAAATCTTTCTTCCATAATAAAGAATGATTACTTTCTGGTACATCGATACTGCCATGCTACGAAATAGTGAGAAAATTAAATACATGTTATCCGCATTTATAGATATAATTTAATACAATGACGGTAATTGGTTTTAGGCGTTGTAAGGTCATATTGAGTTAAGATTATGCCTCTTCACCATGAAAATAGTTACCATTGTCATTCTTTTCCGTTTTTGCTGGCTGTTTGTTACGTATGAATGGCGAGCGCTTTTGATGTGAAGACACCGCTTTCAAGTCGTGCTCTAATCTCTACTGGTGAGTCGGTGTTCGGCTATAGGTAGTTCTGTTGTTAAGGTCGTATATACTCATGTAGGTAGAATGCCCGCCTTCTGGCACTTTATGCGGGGTTATTTTCAATATATCCTTTTGTTATTATCTGGGTACGTGTTCCGCTGAGGGTGTTTTCCATTTGATCGAGTGTATGAGTACTTTTGTGGTGTGAAAATTGTATCTGAAGTCGTGTTTTCCTGTTCGCTTATCAAATCACTGTAAACAATTTTTGTTTTGTAGACTTCCATGTTTTCAACAATGTCAAGTCTTCGTACTATTTTGCTAGGATGCAGTAAATGTCTATATGATACCAAGAGATATTCGGAGATGTCAGTGTGTAATGCATAGTTGGAGTCCTCTCTCTTTTTCGTTTATATGTTCTATTAATCTTGTTTTTAGTGTTTGTCCCGTTTGTTCTATATAATTATGTTTGCAGGTACAAGTAATTTTGTATACTTCGATGGAACTAAGTTTGTAAGCTGTTTCTATCGATGTCCTGAGATTATGTCTCAGAGTGTTGCAGGTTTTTAATGCTGTGAGTAAACCTTCTTAGTGAAAAACGGCTAGTTAATCTATGTATTTCTGGTCCTGTGTAAGTAAAAGTGTGCCGTCGTGTTGTATCGGTTGTCTCTTTGTCTTCTTTATTTCTGTTTGTATTGTTGTATTGTCTATGAAGTTTGTCGATAGTAGTGGGTTTGTAGCCGTTATTTCTGTGATATAAATTGTGCCGAATTTTTTGTTGTGCTTATCTGGAGTAAGTGGGATTATCTTCAGATTATCTAAATGTTGCTAGTTTATGTTAGGGAGGGTTATTCGAGGTGATATGGATGGTAGCAACCGTCGTAATTGGTTTTCAATAGATGTCAAATGTTAGCATTTGACAGTTCGTTATTGTGATGTAAATATAATGCAAATTTCTATCTTGTTCTTTTTTAATTGTGTATGTAATGTTCTTATGGATTGTTTTTAAGTCTGTTAGAATTTGTTCGGCATTGTCTTGTTCGAGAATGCATGTGGTGTCATTTAGGTATCTGTAGTCATGACTTATTCTGGATTTTTTTATTAGTGTCTTTACATGTAGTGATTTGAAATGTTGCATTAAAATTTCCATGACGATAGCTAAAGTTAGGTTTCCCATGCCGAGGGCGTCAGGTAATTTTTAAAATTGGTTACTAAATCTAAAGAAGATTTGTTCTGTTATAATCTTTGTAATATCTTTAATGTAGGTGATATTTTGGTTGTCGCATAAATTGTCTAGTGTGCCGCGTAGGAAAACTAAGGTTTCTTGAATTGGCAATGAGGTATATATGTTAATCCTTGATGTCAAAGTAAACGAGTGGCATGTTTTCGGCTATTTTGATGTCTTTAAGCTTTTCGACAAGGTCTTTTATATTACGTGCTGTATTTTATATGTATTTTGTAATTTTTTTTTCTTTAAGTCGGCCGGTAAAGTGTTTGCCAGGTAATAAATTGGTACAGGTCTGTAGTTTATAATAGGTCTCATTGATATGTTTTCTTTGTGTATTTTCGGTTGTGCTTTGAGTGTTGATAGTGCTGGCTTCAGGTTCATGTATTTGTATATCTTTTCGTCAGTAAAAGTTTGGCAGTGTTTCAATAGGCTGGGTATATCTTTTTGGAAAGATTTAGTTGGGTCATTTTTAAATTTAATGCAGTTGATGTGTTGTGTTTTGTTTATATAATCTTTTTTGTACATTGCTACAGTCGTGTTTCTTTTGTCCGCTTTTCTAATTAATAAAAAATAGTTTTCTGAATATAAAATAAGTGCATGCAGTCGACATTACTTTAATATAAAGAGCGAATTATCGCTTAGCCCATCAAATTTATTTTCCCAGATACGCGTTACCACATAACAAAACACATCAAGTTTTCTTAAGATGCTTTAAAGATACAGACTTTAGTCGTTCTAAATATGCAAATTTGGCACCACTGCGCAACGTAATAAAAATGTTCTAGCAAACGATAAGAATAATGTTAAATGCAAATTTGAATGTTTGGGTTTATTTTGATATTTATAGTATATCTAAACATTTTCCATTAGAATGGATACTTAACAGCAGATATGTGTGGAAGAGAAAATATAATCTTTCCACAGCATAAATTATAATTTTTCCCCAAGATTATTTTATCCAAATTAACTAGATATTACTGATATGCAAACATTAATTCTTTAATAAGCAAATTGTTACGAAAATGATTTGTTTAAGTTTTGAAGGAGAATAATTATCGGTAAAGAAAAGTAAACGAAATGACCTATTTCGTGTGAATTTTACAAACTGTGTAGTGTTCTAGAATTCTAGGAAAGAATACAAAGCAACTATCACCGAACAGAAACAAAACACACAGCCACACAGGCGCCCACACTGAATGATGATAACAACAACAATATGGGATGATATTGAAGTAGAATATTCTTGTATATGCCAGAATTGCTTAAAATAGATATATAAGAACCATCTGCTGGGTAACACAATTAATTAGAGTAGGCACAACGCTGAGTAAAGATATAATAATAAAGCATCTTTTAGGGGCTAAAGTGGTAAAGTTGCCATCATGTTTATTTTGTGTGTATTAAAGTGAATAAATCGTGTAGTTTAATTTAAAAACTCAAAGTGTTGTGTTTTTTTTTGCAATAAAAGACCTTAATATAAAAAAATGTTTATAAAAAAGAATAAACGTAACAATATATACTACTCATATTATATAAAAAGTTTCAGTTCTTTTAATATTTTTTCTATAAACAAACAATTCTGCATAAAGCATGTATTAAATATGTTATAAGAACTAAAGCCTTACTAAAATTACTTGTAGACCATAATAATAACTTTACCTATTATAATAACTTTACGTAACATATAAGATGTTATACATTGACTAGAAAGTTAGCAATGGTAGATATTTTTAGAAATTGGTTCAAATCTTTTTAGTGCTGATAGAAATTTTAAACTTGATAACAAGCATGCAATGAAAATTGAAAATAAGAGCAATGATATCTCCTCAATTTAAATATAGTCTAAAAGATATATCTTAGTGGTTCAACGAAATACTGCAGTCTAAAAAATACCGAAATCTCACAATCGCTATTTTTCGCTATGGTGTGCAAGCATAAATTTAAAAAGACAAGTCGTGTGTAGAGCTTTCCTTAGAACCTAACAAGGAGGGACGCTAAACGATTACACCTAAAAACGTAAATCATTTAAAAATGGTTTTCATTCTACTATAAATACTTATACGACCGAGTATTCATCCGTAAATGCTACAGAACAAGTACCGTTTAGGTTTCCTGATTGCGTATGCTGTTTGTTGCAACAGTTTGTTGCAGTAGCTTCGATTGCATTTCTATAAAAATGCAGCCATTTAATAACCTTGATTTCTATTTGTTTTGCTTGTTTTTATTCCGGATAGAGCTAAATTTAGTATTGGTCACAAGATAAGGCCATGTGCCTCAAAACCATATCTATATGGGATTAAGTTCATATATTTACAATATTAGAAAATATTAGGTGAGTCGTTCAAAACTGGTTTGAATTGAAGAGATATCAATTAATTTTTCCTAATCTTAGTTACTATCATTGACATATCTATATATATAAAAATTAAGCCCAAAATAGGTGTCCGTTGGTTGCCAGTGTTTGACGAGATGCGCCGTCGGATTTCCACCAAATTTTCAAGACAAATTTTTCAAAAAAATTAAATTTTTTTTCCATTGAATATATACTTCGACTCAATGTTTTGTATCAAATGAAATGTGTGTTTTCATTTGTATGTTGCTGTGTGTGTGCTTGTACAGAATGCGACGGCAATACAAATCGAATTATGCTCATGTTCATAGCAAGTGGATGTGCAAACAAATAGAGAATTTTGTTTCCACGTTCTGTTGCATTTTGTGTGATCCATAAGCCGAACGTTTTTCAAATCACTTGTTAGCTACTGGGAATGGCGCAATTGCAATTGACCCCACCACAAAAATAATTGCGGTTCCAGATAATTTTTGCCACTTTGCACAATCAAAACAAGAATTGATCACAAACATATTTCCCGGTAGCACACAATTTTAGAAACCATGATTGGTTGAAGGAAAGAGCTATCTTAGCTGCGAAAACTGCAGATGTTTTAGATAGCAATCTGACAATTTTGAATGACATTCCCGGGGAAATTTTGACCTAAAAATTGGTTGACCATGTTACCAATCAAGACGATGTTGTTATCCAGTCGAATTTTAAAATTCATTTGAGTTATGTGGACTGCCGCCCCACCGCCTACAAGTGGAAGTTGGTGTTCCAAATATTTTGCTTAGGAATATCTGCCAGCCACGACTTTGCAATGGGACACGTTTAGTCATGAAAATGTGATTGAAGCAAAAATTTTAAGAGGAGAATATAAGGGCGAGGATGTGCTGACACCACGCATTCCTATGATTCCTCTAGATTTGCCGTTTGATGTTAAATGGCTTCAGTTCCCCATAAGTGTTGCTTTTGCATTGAACCCTATTTTTCGCACGGTCAATTATATGTATCATGTTCACGAGTTAATAAACCAACTGCTTTATTTGGTTATACCGCGAACCAAAATCAATAGAAAAATGTCGTATATGTAAAAGCATTGCAATAGAATAACACGTATTTTATAAGCACATAAAAATACTGAATTGTGAAAAAGATAAAATTATTAAAAAACTATTTGATTATTAGTTTTATTTTTATTCGACCTTTTTATTTTAATTAAATATGTCTTAAAAAATGGTATTTTTTAATTAAATTTTAACGATTTTATTTTTTCTATATTTCGCTTTCCTATGGAAAGCTTCTTCGAGAAACTTTTAATAACAAAAATTATTTTTGAAAACATTTACCAAAAAAAAAATTAAACCAAATATTTTCAAAAAATTATTTCAATTTTTGTTAATAATGTTTGTTATTACAAGTTTCCTGAAGAAGTAAAAAAAATATAGAAAAAATAAAATCGTTAAAATTTAATTAAAAAAGACCATTTAAAAGATTAGAACATATTTAGTTATTAAAAAACCTAAAAACGAAAAAAAAGAAATTGTGTTCTTTCTGATTAATTTTCTTAAATGATTGATTTTTTTGGCGCACAAATGCCATCTATCTATCATTTATTTAACAATTAACACCAAAATACTTTTTGTATATGTATATAGGAATAATGAAAACAATAGATTTTTAAAAAGACGCAGTTAATATCCTATGTAAAAGATTAATAATAGTTTGTTATGTTCTAACACCATCATACATTACACGTCTACGAATACAAAAGGTAAATATTAAAGTTCCAATTCATTCATTTCAACGATAAAAGTGTCAAATGACCCCCTTACTGCTAATTATAAAAGATCATAATATAACCATTTAACACCTTAAAAATACAATTAAATATAATTTATCGTTTTAACGCCATTTAAGCATAAAATCCAGTGCGCATGAGTAAAAATTTAAACACACAATTTTCTTATTGTTTTCCCCTTGTCAACTAAAATGTTGCACTAATTAACAAACTTGTTAATGAATGTAAACTAACTACATGAAGTTGTTACCTTATGGCTTTTTTTGTGCTTTACGAAATGAAATTAATTTATGCGATTTTGTACGTTTTCAGATACAAACGAATGAACTAATTATTGGCCCGCAAAGAACCCAAAACTTTATTAATCACAGTTTTTTAAAATATTATAAATAAATGTTTTCAAAAGTAAGAGCTGTACAAACAAATTTCAAAAGCCCAAAAATTATTCTAAAAAGCATATATATATGTACATATAAGTAGGCACTGATTTAAATTTAAATAGAATAAAGGTCCAAAAATTTACATATTTGTAAGATACAATACTACCAATATTATGCTTTATTATTCAGGTTCAATATGGCGTATACTTGACTTCAATTTATGAATTTGTTATTATGCTAATTGCACACAATTCTGACATCTCTCTCTCTCTCTCTCTCTCACACACACACACTATCACTCTTTTTTTTTGTATTTACTAGTATTCGCACTCTTTATAATGCAGGGGAATTCATCCATCCGGATATACATGTTTCTATGAATTGGCATATGGTCTTGTTATGAGTGTATTTCCTGTTTACATTTAATGTGTGTCTGTATAGACATGTATTGTGTTTGTATGCTTACAACCATTTGCCATTGTTTCATTGCCTCTGTGTATTTAAATCCGCCATTGATGAAGATAATTGTGTTTTATTAGCACAAGTAATTGTGTAAAATTAGGTGTGGAAAGATGTGCCTATTGTATGCACTTGACGTATGTTTTTGCAAACCTAAAGTAAAATTAAGTTATTTTTGCTAAACTAAAATTAATTTATATTTATTTATATTAGCAGGTCATCCATCGATCTAATTTCTGGTCATTTATTTATTTACAAATATAAAATAAAGCTAATTAATTTTATTTTTATTATTATTACCTAACGTTTCGTTGAATTTTTCAAACACCTGGCAATAAATAATTAACTTAATGAAAATAAATGGCCTACGTTTATTTTGTTTTCACTTTGGTGATGTTTCTTAAATTGTTTTGTAATTGAGAAATTTTATATTTTAAGAAACAAAATAATCGCAAGCATCCCATTAGAATATTAAAAATTTCATTGGTCGCAATAATAATGAAAGGCACACTATTTATTATCATTCTAAATGATTTGCTTTGTGAAACTCTTAACCCTATATACTCTTTCTCAAAGGACCACATCATTTGCCATTTATATAGATTCAGTAATAGACCGAAAGAGTTGAAGGTGGGTTCCCAAAGGTAGAACATGCATAATACGTTCAATCACGATCTCTCAAAAAACTACGAATGGCGTCGTCTTAATGACCGTAAGACTTAATGTTGCATGCTTACGCATAGAGCTGTATTCGGAAATGGTGATATAAGTATTAAGGAATCGGAAGCTTTTGATGTTCTTGGCATAATGTTTGATGGCTTCAGGTTTCTAAAGAAGCTTTCAAGTGCCTTGGTTTTCTAAAACGGTGTAAGAGATTCTTTACTTCATCCGACCATCGTACTATTTATGCCATCTATATCCGTTCAAAAACGGAAGACAACTCTCAAGTATAGGCCGGCGCCCTAAAGCCTACTATGGAGTTGTTCGGCTACGTACAACAGTAGCCTACTGTCCCTACTGTCCCCAGTCCTCAGAGCATCGACGCAATGTGGACTGTGTTTCACACTTTCATCATTACTACAGTGGTAAGTGCTCTAGAGAAATTAGGGAACTTGTTACCCTTACACGTACATTTTTGCTTTTAACTCAATTTTCGTTGAGAGCTCATCCATATATAGTTGATTGGCCAGTGAATCGCACTACTCATTACAGGAAAAATTGAACTCCACATATGAAGAACGGTTCATATGTGGAGTAAACTCCCTCGAAAGATCTTTCCTGTCATTATCAATTTAGAAAAATTCTCATCAAATGTCCACAAACACTACTTCCCTTTTCTCCTCGCCGTAAGCTAATTTTTAATTTCTGTTACAATGCCTTGCATGAGTAGGGCTCATCTGCGAGAAAAAAATAAAAATTATATAAATTATGTGTTTAAGTATGTCTTGCCGTCAATTTTTCTCAATATTTACTACTGTAAGGTAAATGGAAAACAAGCCAATCATTTATAAATACGACTAAAGACGTTGGAAAATAACGAAGAAACTTAACTTTTTTATTTGCTTTTTATAAATAAAAAAATCTCTGATCACAATAAGCTCAAAATAGAACCAGAACAATAAGTACGATAAACTCTCAGTGTATTTCATATGCGAAAGAAATATAAAAATGAAACATGAAATTTTGTATGAAGAGGAAGGCGCGATAAAACTAAACAAGTCAGCGGAGTATATGCGGCTGCATCGAGTCTTATGTACACTTCAGAAAATGCCACGGAATATATCTTGAATATTATGAAGATGTTGTTGGTTAATTTTTGGTCATTGAATTTTTTATTAGTCAACATACTATCAGACACCAACTTGATTCTCGTGTATGGTTTTTGATATATTAACGTGCAACAAACTCAAAGAACTGAAAAAAATAACAAAATATTTGACACTCAAAACTCTCCTTAACGTGGCAAATTCATTTCATCTTCTCATTTATTTCATTGATCCAGTATAATTCAACTATGGCGGAATTATTTCATACTCTAAAATAGTTTTATTGAAATCAAAACGGTAATAATTAAGGGGCATCCAATTTGCCCATTGAGGTCACTTATGTTGTTTTAAATATTTCAATGCAAAAAAAATTGTAAAGATATAATAAAAAAAATTAAGCATTAGTCCATCACTTTGTGAAATTCCGATTGTTTTTTAATCTAGGCCGTTTTTTCTGAATTTTCGATGGTCAATGAAATTTCAAAAATTTTCTCTAAAAACGAGTTTTTAGTAAATTTTAATTTTTTTGCGTTAAATTTTTGTGAAGTTTCGATAGTTTAAAGAAATTCCGATTATTAGTTTGTCTAGAAACATAGCAATAACACTACATAAAAATAAGTCAATAGTTGATTTTTTTGTATACTTAAAGTTTATATGTTTGAAATAAAAACTAAGAATTTAAGAAAAGGAAATTATTAAATTAAAAAAAAATAAGCAATTTTATTATTCGTGCTTGATTCCTTTAAATAAATATTTCGTGATATTCTCACGAAATATTTATTACAAAAATTTTTATTAAAAAATAAACATTTTATGATATTCTCATAAAACATTTATTCCAAAAAAAATAAAAAATATTTGAAATGTATTACTGCGGGGGAGAGCATATCCATATTGCAATTTCACTATTGCTCACATAGCTCATCAGTGAATTTTACCCCAATAGCAATAGTGAAATTGCAATATGGATATGCTCTCCCCCGCAGTAATACATTTCAAATATTTTTTATTTTTGTTGGAATAAATGTTTTATGAGAATATCATAAAATGTTTATTTTTTAATAAAAATTGTTGTAATAAATATTTCGTGAGAATATCACGAAATATTTATTTAAAGGAATCAAGCACGAATAATAAAATTGCTTAGATTGAAAATGATTTCGATGAAAAAATTACTTATTAAAAAAAAATAACTAAGAAAATTATTATTTGGAATAATTTTCAAGTTAATCTACGTTAACTGTGCTAGATTCCTTTAAACATAAATATTTTATGATATTCTCATAAAATAGTTTCTTAATGGTTTTTTGAGTTTTGTTGTCTTTTTGCTTTTAAATATAATTCTTATTTGATCAATATGGAGATATAAGGCTCATGAATTTTCTATATAAAATTTATGAAAAATCCACTGATAAGCTATATTAGCAGCAGTTTAATGGCCATATGGATATGGCTTCCCCAGAGTAATATTCTGGAAAATAAAAAATTTCATGAAGACATTATGAAATATTTATTTAGCGTAGATTAATCTAAAAAATTAAATTAATATACACTTATAAGAGAATCGCACCTAAAAATTCATGCTGGAAAGATATTTTATTATTTTAAATATTTTGTAATTTTTAAAAGAAATAAATAATATAATAAAATTCTTTTCATGGAAATAATAATTTGTTAGTTAAAATAAATTTTTTTTTTTTTTTGTAAAATTTTAGTCTAAACATGATATTGTAATGAATTTTCGGTTAAGTGTGATTTCAATACTTTGATAACAAGAGTTCCGCTAATTTTCGGTTTTAAATAAAATTCGTTAACAGCATGGAAAGAACTGTAGAAAAGATGAATCGTTCGCTTTTTGTGGAACACACCTCCAGCTAAATTGAAGGACCGTATTTTTTTTAAACCAAAAAACTATATTTGAGAAATTGGTGAACTAAAATTTTCTGTAGCTCTACTGATGCCTTGGAAAAATTGAGTTAAACATAAATTGTTAAATCAATTTCCTTATGATCGAAACTGAACATTATAGAGACTAATTGAACAAAATGACTGCACTTGCAACTTGTATAGTCTCGTTTAAATAAGAATTTTTTTTTTAAATATATCACAATAATATCACAATAATTTTGCCACACTCGATTCTTTATATATTCTCATAAGTTTATAACGATATCTACGCATAAGCCACTTTATTTTCTATCCGTTGTAATTGAACTTGGCAGTGTTGTTATTGTTATACTTATAATTTTGATAAATAATCTTTGGGGATTTTTGGGTTAATTTTAAATGTTTTGAAATTTTTCCAAAGATTTGTGTTTTACATCAATTTTAATATTATTGCAATTGATTATTATTATTATTTTTATTAAACTATTTTATCTTAAGGTCTTTTTGTTAGCAACAATAAAAAATCACTACTTGAAACATACATATATGCACGAGTTATAAGTTTCAGTTGCAAATAAAACGCTTGATTAAGACTAGATCTGGCTAGATTAAGACCATTTAAAGATTTTCTAGAATGATGAGCTATATGAGCCGTAGTGAAATATGCATTCCTCCGCAGAAATACATTTATTATATTATTTTATATTATATTATATTATATTTAATTTTAAACGAATCTAGCACAACTTAACCTATATAAAATTAAAAATAATTCCAAAAAATTAAATTGTTTATTTCAAAATTATTTTATTTTTAGGGGGATATTTTTTGGAAAATACCTAAAATTTGGGGATTGATCCTGAAAATTAGTTTATGAACTGCATGTTTGTATTAATGTTGTAAATACTTTTTTCCTTTGTTATAAGTTCTATTACTATAAATAGAAAAGAAATACTTTCTATTGCATACGGAATAAAAGCAGAATTTGTTGTTTCGATTATGATTATAGTTTTTTACTAACAATAAAAATATTTCCTAAGTAGTTCATGCAATATTTTGGTAGGAAATACAAATATATTTTTAATCTTACTATTGCATAAAGTTTTATAAAAAATAAATTAGTTGCATATGAAATAGGATTATTTTATAGGAAAAATTTCATAAAACTAAAACTACCATCTGCTGCACAAACACAATAAAATCTACAACGTTTAGATTGTACAATAGTAAATTCAATTCAATGTGTACATTCGTCATAAAATCATAAATTTGTATTTCACACACACACACACACATACACATGTATAGCAATATTTGTATATAAACAGAAAAACCTACATACTCATACAGAAATAACGAAAAATAACAATTTTTATTTCTTCTACAAATACATAAAGTAAAGAGTTGGAAAAAAAGGATGAAGAAAAAGATTTTAATCAATATGATGGACAGATTTACTGTTCGTATGAATGACTGCATGTGGGGCTGACTAAATGCATTAAAGTTAAAAAATAAATCATAAAAAATGAAACATATCGTAATTTAGATGTGGAAACTAGACTTATGCGAATTGTTTTTCCTATCCAGTTTTTCTAACTATTTGTTTGTACAACTATTTGTTGTACTTCTTGTATTAAAACCAAATAGAAATTGATTGAAATACATATTTTTTTTTTTATGTTCTCTACAAATAACTTCTGTGATAAATTTTAATACTTTGAATTGTTTTTCTCTCAATCCCTCTAAATGCTGGTTAGAAATTTAATTGCGTTTTTTATTCATTGCTATGGAAGAAAAAAGTATTGAAAAGTATTTGAAATGGCAATTAAAAACATACAAATATTTGGCCAAAAATATCAGTTAAAAGTTGCATTGGATATTTAAACAAAAAGCTTGGATTATATGCTAGAATACATTTTATGGAATATGATTTTATATGTATACTTAAATAAATTATATTTGTAATTCCACTTACCCGACATATCTTCACTACGCTCCTCATCGTGCATATCCTCATCGCGATCATAATTACTGCTGCCGCTACAGCTCCACCTTGCGTTATTATAATGTTGTTGTATTGTCTTTCCCGTAAATTTATTGGGATCTAAGATATTTTCTACGGAAAATGCTAAACGTTTTGCTGTCTCCTTATCACTGGTTGCTGTTGTCGAGGAGGTTGTTGAGGTCGGCGATATTGTCGTTGATGTGAGATTAGAATTGGGCACTGAACGGGTTAAATCGACGGGACAAACCTTAATGGAATAGAGAATATTATTACAAAACATTGCATTTGTAATTGTATGTTGTCTTAAATATTTTGAATTATCGTTAAGTAATTAAGGACCAGGGGTATATTAAGTTGTTTGGGTTTGTTCCGCCACTAAATAAAATACTGTTGTCATTCCTTTCCGCCTTTGCTGGCTGTTTGTTTGGTGGTATGAATAGACAGTACAGTATAGAAGACGGCTTGAGAATGATGTCTTCACATCGAAAGCGCTCATCGTTTATACCGAACAAACAATCAGCAAAGACGGAATGGAATGGCGGTATAGTTTAGTTTCAAATTTCAGGCTAATAAGCGTTTTATTTTCTAATTTTTGTAAATTAATTTTTACTTGTACTCTGATATTCTATTTTCTAAAATTTTTGTTAGAATTGTGAAGTTTTGTAAATGGTTTCTTGTAATTTTTCGATATCAAACTTTAAAATTTTAATTTTAAATTTTAATGAAATAAGCTTTAAAATCGTTACAATTTTCACTTGGATTAAAAAAGTTGAAGTGGGATAAGGTTACATAATAACTACATGTGAAATTTCAGATAACTAAATTCTATAATCTCTCCATTTCACCGATTTATTAAAATTTATCTACATTTGAATAGATTATTTTCTTCAGTTTCTCTTATAGGAAAAGATAACAAATTGTAAATTATTTTATATTTTAAAATAAAAATACAGTATTTTATATTTATACTATTTTATATTTTTATATGGAATAATAAAAACCCTTATGTTTATAATTATACTGTCAAAATACAAGTCTATCGCTTTAAAATTATAATTTTCAAATTCAAGTTTTCTTCTCATTTTGAAATTCTAAATATGAAGCCATTGGTGTGATTGTATGAAAACTATATCCGACTTCTCCGATAATAAGCATGATTTCATACTTTGCTCTACAATAACTCGAAATTTCGCATAATAATCGTTACCAACCAGCTATTTCTGCATTTGGTCTCATGAAAATTTTATTTTTTCTATTTGCATTTAAAAATGACTCACAAAATCTATACGAAATTGAGAATACATGAAAGTTTCTTTAGAATGTCATTTAGAGTACGGAAATAATTCTCTGTCAATCACGCGCAAGGTTTTCGATAAGTTTTCTGGAAGAAACCAATGATCAATTTGTTTGTACAAAAAGAATTCCGCATAAAATACAGACATACATTCGGATACACAGTACATTTCTCAATGCAGCGTGCAGAGTGCTAATGGAAATGAACAATTCGATTACTGCAGCTACGAATAATAATAACATTTAGAATTTTTATAGCTTTCATGAAAACTTTAATTAAAAAACATTAAAGAATTTTTCATTCTTTTTTTGTAACAATATGCAAAAGTGGAAAAAATAAAATTTTCTTTTTTGCTATTGCAATTTATCCATATGATTGTAGGTATTACGTAAAGGGCTTATTTTATAGAGATATACTTTTTTTATTTATTTTTTTTAAAGAGAAGTAGCACTTTAGGCAACAATGCCCATTTAGTCAAGTATCATGCTACATTCTTTAGGAAAGGAATAGAGAGGAGATGAAACAGGTGGTGAAAGTAGAAGGATAGTCGGAAATTAACTGGCGTATAATAAGACAGCACAGCGACAAGTGACTATGCCTTCATCGGTGAGCAGCCCCACCGACAGTAAATTTTTATTTTTGTAGTGAAAAAAAATCAAGATATTCGTTGGGAATCAAACCCACAACCCCCATAATCACAAGCTAGTAGACTACCTACTAGCCTACAGGGGCACCACTTTGAAATGAATAAGACAAAAATGAATTTATTCGAAAGATAATTTTCTGGCATTATAATTTAAATTTAACTTTTGGCAAATAACGAAGGCTCTGAAAATTGTCGATGAATTTTTCCAGCAGTTGTGGCAGTATATCGGCCATAATGAGGCACATGCTGTTCTTTAAGCGATCAATTATTTCAGGCTTATCGGCATAGACTAGCGACTTATCATATCCCGCTAAAAAATGATCTAGCAATACACGTGAAACTATGCGACTACCAAAATTTTCCGTCAATAAACGCGATGGCATACAATGTAACATGAGCTGTGTGACATATTGTGCCGTCTTGTCGTAACCTTCGCTCCTCCACATCATGGTTGCTCAATTGAAAATGTTAGTAATAATGTCCTATGGCCATCACTGACCAGCATAGTTTTAAGAAGTATGGACCGTTAATTCCACCAGTCCATAAAGCAAACAAGATAGTCAGTTTTTCTAGATCACTCTAAGCAAGCTTCGCCACCAAACAAAATTTGCTTAAGAAAACCCGGATCAACGGCAATCACGTTTTGGGTAAAATTTACACAACTGGGAAGCGTAAATTAAAAATCAATATATTTATTTTTAAATGTCAAACTAAATTAAACATATATCACTAGACAGCTGACAAAATGACCGACAGATAAGCAAAGAAAAATTTTCTTAAATAAATTATAAATTTCCACTTATAATTTATATGTTTTGGCGCAGTTGCTTAGTTGGAGTTTAATTGCTCCATAAAACACGGTGATTAGAATAGTAAAACATCTTGCAGCAGAAAACACCTGTTTTTTTTAATAGAATGTCGAGATAGCAGAAATTCAAAGAAATTGTGTTCGAGCCAGGGGACTTTAAAAATTGAAAATATTCTATAACAGCAAGTCTCTAAAACATATGCAATGCTGTTCTTAAAAAGCCATTTGGACTGGCAAATAAAATTGTACAAAGGAAATTCCTGTATTTGGCTACATCTGCATCTACGAAAGCTTAATTGGTCGAAAATAGATTTGCTTAATTTTTTTCCGTATTCTTAACATAAGTGTAAACAAAGTTACAAACCGTTGCCTGATGAAATCCTTAATAATGTATTAAAAGAGCAAGTGGTATAGTGCTAACAAATTACGTTTCTTAGGAAACGTCCTTTGCAGGAGACTCGAGTGGTGTTTATAATTGTGGTGGACTAAAATGCGATATAGAGATATAGATGGTTAGCGTAAAAGAGTAAGGCCTTAATTGAAAAACATGGAGGAACAGTAATTTGTACCTTGAATTTAGCGTAATACTCTAACATATCCAGTGGCAGTTATCTAAGATTACCTACGATAAATGGTCCTTAAATAAGAAAAGGAATATTGTATACAAAGAGAATACCAGGAGCGTTTGGTGATTCGACCACTATTATATTACATCACATAAGAAGTTTTGAAACTGGATCTTCTGAAAAGGCCAAAATTCTTAGCTTTCACATCATATGGCGCTTGATATTGTTGCAAAGACAGTCAATGAGACTTAGGCAGTCAGAAGGTAGCATTCAAATGGTTAGGTTTGAATGGATCTTTTTAATGACCCTTTTCCTACTCCAACATAAAGTAAAAACCATAACCAGCCGTAAGGCAGGTGAGTATATATCGATCTAGAATTGGTAATTGTGATGTTAGAACACAGTGTAGCCTTCAGCACTTAAGTTTAATGAAAATTAAGTGCCCATGTAGGCTAGTAGGTTGTGTATTAGCTTGCCAGTGTGGGGGTTGTGGGTTCGATTCCCAACAAAAACATTGGTTTTTTTTCACTACAAAAATAACAATCGATTGTCGGTGGGCCTGCTCAGTGATGAAGGTATGGTGACTGGTCGCTGTGCTGTCTTATACGGCAGTTAATTTCCGACTACCCTTCTACTTTCACCACCTGTTTTATCTCTTCTCTGTCTTTATACGACAGTTAATTTCCGATTATTCTTCTCTCTTCTCTATCCCTTTCCTAAAGAATGTAGCACGGTACTTGACTAAATAGGCATTGCTGCCTGAAGTGCCACTTCTCTTTTACAAAAAAAAAAATGTATAATTATTGATTTTAAAACCATCTCGATTAAGTGCGACATAAGGCTTCATGTACGTTCCGTATTATATTGAATAATGTCGAATACAATATGTGCACTAAATACTTGAAAAGAAGAGTGCCTGCCGCAGCTTTCTGTGCTGTTGTTCATAAAGTATGGTATTCTACGTTCCTGTCTTGCTAATCGTGACTGTGAAGGTCATAAATTAGTGCAAAATTAACAGACACACTTTGGACAATACTCGATTGTTTTAGACATAAGAGTTCTCCGTTCTATGTAAGTAAGATAAAAAAAAGTATTTTTCACATATTTGAGATTTCTAGTGAATCAACTTATGCTAAAGCCTTTGAATAACGGGAAATATATTTGCAAGTACGCAAATTTAGTGTTTCAAGAGATTCACAAATGGGAGATGATTCGTAGAATCTTTGATAGCTTGCTAGTCTACCTCAAACCTCAAAGGAAATACTCTTTCAATGATTTACAGGGCTCATGAATTTTTAAAACAATGCTTAATTAATGTCATAATTTCGCATTTCTAGCATTGTTAAAGTCTTTGGATGACTTTTTCTCGTAAACAGAAAAAAGTTTTCGAAGCAAATCTCTCAGAGGTGTGAGAGCTTTTTTCTTTGTACAAACAAAGAAACATGCAGACATGCACATACTTTATTTCGATATGCTTTAATTCGTTAACTATACCTTCAAGTTATGTCTTAAAGTTTAGAACGAAATTCAAATTTTGCTGGTAGGAAGTATTAAAAGATCCTTGAGAGAATTGTAAACAATATGATGCTTTAACTGCAAATATGAATTACATCTTAGCGACTGGCAACGTGCTTTTACTTTAGGTAGCATTATGTTGAAAGTTTAGATAAGAACACTCCCTGTTGAGAGGTGGAATTGGGAAGAACCAATTGTCGGACAACTCATGTTTTACGTATGTATTTCTATGGTGAAAATGTATGCGAATAATGCTTAATTTTATAAAAATTGTAGCAGTGCAAAAATCGCTCAGGATTGGGAACAGTAAATTAATCAAATTAATCAAATAAAAATTTGTATTGTAATACCCTTAATTTCATATCGTCTGGCTTTCCAAACAATGAGCACGAAGGATGATAAAAAAATACTTTTGTTTGGGTACGGTTTTCCGGTTTTAAAGACAACACACAAGTTGTGTTTAAACACAACTGAGAATAGAACGCAACTAGTTCGAAAAGAACATTGAAGATGGCAAACAGCCGAAACCGGTTTGTTCACAAACCAAATTTGACGAGGGTCGACGGAAAACCGTACCCAAACAAAAGTAATTTTAACCCCGTCGGAAAATCCAAGCACATATAAAAAAAACCCTTTTAAAAAAATAGCGGTGATCTAATTCATTACAAGTCTTTATATCATTTAAGCCAAAGTATTTGTTTGGTAAGTAACAGACAAAATGATAACAAATTTTGGTGTAACTGATTCTATTTAATAATAAAAATACTTCTCTTTTTTAAGGATATGAAAGTGGGTTCTCGACTATTTTTCAATTTTCCTTACAGATAACACTCGACGATCGATGCGCTTTATAATTGGATAATGAGACAGATGATTGTAAATTTTTATAAGCCCGCTTTACTTCTAATTTTCTTATTGGAACAAATTTAGCTTCACAGTTAAACACGAGATCGTAGTGACAATAGAAAATTTACTATTGCTGTAGTTTTTTTTTTTGAAAGTTATTAAATGGAAAAGGAACTAAGGAACTTTTGTGTAAAAAAAAATTGCTTCCTTCTCTTAACAGTTATCAATTATCAGAAAAGAAACTCAAAACATGTCAATTATATTCGTTGGAAGCAAAAGGTTTTTCTTATTACAAAATTACGATAGAAAGGCATCTATAATTGAGTACTTAAAAAATATGATTTATTTTATAAAAAGAATATTTTTTAAAATTACGGCGAATAATATTTAAAAAAAAATATATATTTTATCCATTTTCACAACTTCTTTCAACTTTTTTTTATACTCACCGTTGGTGTTCCACGAGACTCGTCATTGCTCTCCTCATCATTGCCGTCGACATTAAGCTCTTCACTTGTATCACTGCGAGCATAATTAGCAGCTGCAATTTGTCTTGATGTGGCAGCCGCCGCTGCAGCAGCTGCTGCTAAGCCACCCAGTTGTATTCTAAATCCATAATCGCTTAAGTCTGGACGCGTTGGGGCTTGACCATTTAATGTGACTCCTGCTACCGCCGATGAACGTGCTACAGCAGCTTGAGCCTGAGCTACCAGTTTTAGTTTTTCCAAATCCATATCATGTTGTGATGACGTTGATGAAATTGTGGTTGATGAAGAGGAAGGGCTTAATGTTAAATGTGTGGCACTTAGGGGTGGAGGTATCGATATTTGACCACTAACAAAATGGGTTGGAACAGAAGCACCATGTGTTGTTATCATTAGAGATGCTGTAGCTGATGATGAGGGTTGTAAGGAATTTGTTGGCATTTGTAATGAGGGATTTGTTACGCTGGCTATTAAGGCTTGCGGTTGTTGCTGTTGTGCGGAATGTGATATTTGTGTTGTAACCAGCTGCTGTTGCTGTAAATTATGGCTTGGTGATGTAGGTGGTGATAATGGAGAACTAGTAGGTGAAGATAATGTAAGGGTTGTTTTGGAACTTCTTAAATGAAATGCTGCTGCCGCATTACCTGTTGGTAAATGTTGATGAAAGGCTGGATGTTGATTAGGATTATGGAGTAAATTTTGTTGCTGTTGTTGTTGCTGCTGTTGGTGATGATGTTGTTGTTGTTGTTGTACTTGGGCAGCAGCTGCCAAAAACTGTGGATTTTGCAAGAGATGTGGATGTTGTTGTAGCAAAGCTGCATGCGGATGTTGTAATGGTTCCGGTCTTGCTAAATGCCTGACTGATGGCAACTCAATAAGTTTACGCTGTTGCTGCAGTTGTACATTAGGCGGTGTTTGTGATCTTCTGCTACCATTTATGGTCATTTCGTTTTCCATTTCTTCAACAGTAGGCGAAAGCCTTTGTTGATGTTGTTCCGTTAATTGTTTCAGGCGTTCCATTGAATATCTTAAACCTTCATCATTTGCATTGTTCGTATTTGTTAGACTTTGATTAATTTGCGGCGTTATAACAAATTTCGGGATTTTAGCCGTAGGAGAGTGTGTGTCGTTGTTAGAGCCATTATTTTCATTGGCATTTGATTTATTTACTTCAGGAGAAGTATTTGATTTTGGTGAATCTGGATTTGAATTGGGACTCATTTGTGAGCCGTTTATAGAGGGCGAGCTACTATCCGTTGCTTTTTTAGGTGATTGTAACATCACCATTTTTAAGTTATTTATTTTTTTTTTTATTTTTTAGCATAAAATTTACATACGTTTTAATTAATGCTTTCTGAAAATTTTTGGATTTGCACTGACTTTCGTTTTATGTGTGCGCTTAAAACATTTAAGCTTCACTGTTTCTTCACTTACATGAAATATTTCTTTCAGTTTCAATGAAATTGAATTACTTTTTTAAATAAATTTTTAATTTTGTTAACTTTTCAATACCTTTAAATAGATGCTATCGATAAGTATTATATTAATTGTTAAAAATTTATCCGTGCTTAGATTTGACAATGTTGTTATCACTTTTAAGTCAATCAAACGACTGTTTTATTGTCGACATCCGTTTGTTGATAGCGGGTGATAATCTTGTTTAAAACTAATCACAACTAAGGGTTGTTCTGATTTCAAAAGAGACTCTGATTTTTGTCTTGTTTTTTGTTTTCAGTAAATATATCTGATTCGAAAAAACAAATATATTCATTTACAAAGCACAAGTGTAGACTGAGCTAAAAAAGAAACACTGCTGGTAAAACGATGCAAAATTGAACTCATACAGCATCCCTCTTATAAAGAGAACATAAAGTCACTCAATTTAATACTGAAAAGAGAGTAAAATTTGTGGTAGTTTATTTTCTAAATGATTTTGTAAAGGAATTCTTTTTATTCTTTTTATTTTGCAGCTGAAAATAATTTATTTTGCGTTTCGCTTCAGCTTACAATGCTTCTCTATTTATTTTCGTTCTATGGCTCCTCCTCTTTTGGTTTAAAAAGTTGAGCAATTTTATTTTATATTTTTGTTTTTAGTTTTAAAATTTTTCCTGTCAATTCAGAAAATCATCAATTTAATGTTCCAGCTCCATTAGCTTCAACTTCTCCTATTTTTTTGCGGTAAAACCTCCTTCGTCTGTTTTATTACTTAAATAATAAAATCCTTAGCACTCCATTTCCTTTCAGATATGATTCTTGGTTGGTCTGCCTCTATTAAAACTCCCCACTACCACTACGAGTTTTTCTTCTAGAATGTATGTGTAGTTTTGTATGTGTAGTTTTGTTTTAATACTATTTTACTGTAGTTGTTTCCCTCAAATCGTTACTTACACTTTGCTTAAAAGGATCACTATCACAATCTAAATGATTTAATTTGTTTTTTACCCCTCGTTAAACTAAAGGTCTTTTGAATTCGTCTCTAACTCCGCTCCTACTACTAACTACCACTTTAGTTATTGTAGTCTCAATTTTGTGCGTCCCTTACTCCCCTCCGCTACTCCTACATATTATCCTTTAAAGCAATCCGTTCGGTTTATATTATTATATTCATATAGTTGTACTCGTATCTATGATTTTTTTATGTTGTTGTTGTTGTTGTTGCTGCTGCTTTCTTTGGGTGTAGTAAAGATGTGAGTAATTGTCAAATTATTTAGCGCAAAATTTGTTTGTCTATACGGTTGGTTGGTTAGAAAATGAAAATTGCTTCATTTCATTTCTTTATTACATTTTGCTGATTTTTCTTGAAATCTGTGCTGTTTCTACTAAAATTTTATGTCTAGGAAAACGAGGCTAATCTAATAAGTTTTTTTTTTTTTTGGTTTTTTGTAATATGGCGCTCAATTTTTAATAATATATTTTCATTTCGCTATATTCGTAAATAAATATTCATTTAGTAGGTGATTGGGTATTTTTTTGCGATAATATTAATAAAGCTCCAGTTCTTTATTTCTTTCAAGGGCTTAAAACCGATTGCCAAAGCCTTTAAAAATATATATTATGCTACAAAATAGCTTGTAACACAAAAAAAAAATATCTTAATTTATGTGTCGTTTAAAGTTATGCTGGATATTTATTGCCAAGGATCTGAAATAGTTGATACGTAACGAGAAACAATCCTTGATTTTTCTTTTCCCCATTTTTAAAGTCATTTTTACTTTAATTTATTTATGTATTATGTCGAGGAAATATTATCTCTTTTTCAACAAGAAGTTTGTTGCTCAATTGTCGCAACACCAAAAAAATGATAGCTTTGACATGTAAATTTCTGTCGTATTCTTAGTAGATGCATTGGCAATTGTTACAATGAATTTAATTTCGCACGAAAATCGCATTAAAATAATTTAAAACCACCATGAAAATGTTGGTTCTGTTCAAGTTACATTTCGTAATATTCGTGATATTTTCGGACAGCATAATGATCGTCTTTTTCGGATCTATTAAGAATTTGGTCGTTAAATTTATGTTGACAGGCTCGATACAAAATGCTTAAACATCAATGCGTGTTCGACTAGGTCGATCAATTGAAAACATCGTAGCCGTGAGCCACAGTATTGAAGGAGATTCATATTTGACAATTCCTCGACATTCTCAACAATTGGGGTTACCCAAAACCACAACAGAATTTGACTTTGAATCCTGCAAAAGTTGAATCCAAACGACCATTCACGTCGTCGTAGATTCGTTCAATTCATTCTGGAACAACCGGCTGACGTAGCCCACTTTCGCTTGTCAGGGTATGTCAACAAGCAAAATTGCTGCATTTGGGCTACCGGAAATCTTAGAGCGATTATTTTGAAAGACATGTCTGTGTATAGTGCGTCATGTGGTGTGGAGACGCGATTGGGCCGTTTTTTTTTTGCAAGATAAGGCTGGAAATGCGTAACGATCAATGGATCATGCTACTGCAAGATGCTAACAACTTAATTTTGGCCTGCTATTAACGACTTGGATATTGCTGACATGTGGTTTCAACAGGACGGTGCCACATATCACACAAAAAATGGGATGAGCCATTTATTGCAACCCAAATTTCTCGCTCTCATAATTTCATGACAATCAGCAGTTAAGTGGCCAGTCGGATTGTCTGATTTAATAGCACTAGATTATTTTTTATGTTAAGGACAGAGTCTATGCGGAGCCAATCGAATCTATTTTAGTCTTAAAACTCAAAATCAATAATGTGATTAAGGAAATAGAACCGCCATTGTTACAAAAAGTGATTAAAAACTTTGATAGAAGAATCGACATCTGTAAGCGTGGTCGTGGTGAACATTTGCCAGATATTATTTTTCATTCATAATTGCCAAACTTTTCTTTTTGTAACACAATCATCTTAATCTGAATGTTTTGTTTTATTTTAGAAAAAGCTTTTTATTGAAAAACCCTTTATGAGCTAGGTAACTATTATTCTGCTAAAGGAGGGACAAGCTGAAATTTTCTAAAGCACAAATAAAATTAAGCGATGATTTTTGC
Source organism: Trichopoda pennipes (assembly GCA_030448955.1). NCBI lineage: Eukaryota > Metazoa > Arthropoda > Insecta > Diptera > Tachinidae > Trichopoda > Trichopoda pennipes. The sequence goes on from JASKUP010000033.1 coordinate 2,763,533, forward strand.
ATTAGTTTGTAATGTAATCATTTCAATGTTATTGTTTTTAATGTATTATATATTAAACAATACCGGCTATAAGAAAAGAATAAAGTATTGGAAAATGGATCTTTGCAAATTGCAATAACGTAGCTCACTTTTTCCTAAACCAGACCCATATTTGTTAGCAAAAGTATTTATCAAAATCATTTTTGAATTTCTAACGCTATTTAACAAAGTATAACACAATTTTGGAACTTAATTCTAAGAATTCCACGTAAAAGTATCCCCAAAAATAAGAAATTTTGCATCATTGGTTTTGTTAACTTGGATGCATTAATAACTTAATGGCCATAATATATTTTTTTTTAAAGTGTATTATTACAACTACTTCTAAATTGGCACCACTTAAATCTATTTCATTAAAATAATGACAACACGCTGTTTGTCTTTTCTGGGACGAAGATTATCTGATTTCGCGCACTTGTTATTTTCCATATTGAAATAGTAAATTTTCTTCTGGTTTTGAAATGTAATTCACTCTGAATAAATGAATTCTTTATTCCACAGCCATTAAATTATTAATGCAGCCAATTTAACCAAACGAATAATGCAGAGGTTCCTATTTTTGGGGATACTTTCACGAGCTGAAAATGTGGGGTACATACTTTTACGGATGCGTCTTGCTTAAGTTTTAAAAGTAAATAATTCAGTGTGTGTTTATTTGATACCTGACCTATGTTTTTAGTTAAGAGCATTAACCGAAATAGTGGAAAAATAAAATGAAACAAATAATTTTGTTTATTGTCTTTCATTTTTATTATTTGGAAAAGACCTTAAGCCGAACAAAAGCTCTCAACTAGAAAATAATTAAGTAATCAAGTAAAGGAAATAATTGGTATTGTTATTTACTAACTGTGTTGTTTTCTAAGAAAACACGCAAAACAACAACAATTTTGTAGTTACAAACTGCGTAGAAACCTTATACACGCAACACAACAACAACTTTCTAGTTACAAACTGCGTAGAAATCTTATACACGCAAGACAACAACAATTATTTTAAAATAATTTCAATGAAGAAACGTTAACAGCATAAAAACAAAGATACACACAGTCCAACAGTCTCCTATATATTGAATGAATAACATAACAGCAGCACAATGTGATGCAAAGGAAGTAGAAAATTCTTCATTTTTCTAGACCTCCAGTGGATAAACATAAAAGACAGAGTATGGATGGTTAGTTAGTTAAAACATAAATCTCGTAAAGTAAAGACTTCCAGTTTTAGTAAATTGTTCTGTGGTGCCAACGTGCAAATCTTACTTTGTGTATAGTTAAAGTAAATAAACTTGTAATTAATTTGAAAACTCTTATATCTGGTGTTATTTAGTTTGCAACAAAGAGTTCAGTAACAACAAAACGTTTATAAAAATAAAAATATATTTTCATTGTTAGTCGAGCATTTTGTGCCCAAGTGGTAAAAGTGCATTTTTATTAATGTAACTTATACTCCTTATGCTCTAAGTCCATCTAATAACTGCTTTGGCAGTGATGACAATGATTTATTTTATATATGTTTGTTAAATTTTTAAGTGGTAAAACAAATTTTAAAAATTTTAACATTCAACATTTTGTATAATTAAATTTATTTATTTAAGTACTATTTAAAATCTATTAGTTCCCAATAATAACATCTTCCGGTTAAAGCATTTTAAACTATATTTTATCAGTAGTATCAAACCAAGGATACGAATATGTTTTTCGTTTCTTATAAAGATCTTTCATTCATTATATTAGTATTATTATCTATCAGAAATTTTTCCTAAAGTTGTATTTTACATCCGCAAGGCAGAATTTAGTAATGAACTAGTTAGTGTTGCAGAATATGCCCGAGAAATATAGCCTTTCCTTGTTTGTAAAATATTTGCAATTTTTTCCATCAGTTGGTTTCTATAAGATTTTTGGAATTTTTCGACGTTTCCGTTAGAGATGAGACTGAAAATTATGTGATTCTAGTTAATAATTATTACAAAATTACCATTAACTTAAAATCTTTTAACTTCATTTAAAGTTTATGTTTTTAATTCGTTTCCATAAGTAATAACCTCAGCGATTTTATCAATACGAAATTAATAATAAACTAGCAAACCCGGCGAACACGTTTACCACCAGATGGCTTCGTTTTTTGTAATATTTCGTTTGGGAATTAAAAGACAAAGAAAAATTATTTGTTTTGTTTTATATTTGAAAACGAAAAATTTTATTTCATTGCACAACAGTAATTCATTCATTTTGATTACAATAATGAAGCGGAATTTAGTTGAACTTCTCTAAGTAAAAAATGAAAGTGCTCTTTGTTAAACCAGATTTTTTTTTGAACACGCAACGCAATGGACAGCTGCCCATGTGAAAAACAATGATTTTCTAAATTTATCCCGCATACACTATGCGATTGGCCTTGCGACTTGTTAATTGTTATTGCGAACGCAAGGCGAACCGGAAATTGCAATCGTTCACCTGCGTACTTTCCGTTAATAATGGTTGCCTCAATCAAATTCGGCATAATTCTTTTCACCGCAAGTCGAGTACCGTTGCAAAGTCGCAGTGGATTCAAATTACGCAATATCATAATAACTGAACCAACTTCGAGTTGCAAGTTATGTGGTGGAAATCCTGGTAATTCCAGAGACTTCCAAAACTCCGTTGAATAATTTACTGCATCATCGAGATTTGTTATGGAATCAACGGATATGTATATCACCAAATCGCCATCGATTTTTGATTGAATGGTGAAATTCAGGGCGTGTACATTATTATTCTTTGCGGCGAGAATTGCTCGTTTACTTAACCAAGCATAATTATGATAATTCTCACTAATGTTTGGGAAAACATTTTCAATAAGGGATAATTGAGAGTCTGCAAATCGGCAAAATTCGTTGGTAAGAGTAATTAATCCAGCTGTCAATTGTTTGGAAAATTGTGCAGCACTTTGATCATTTTGAAGTTGAACTCTCATATTAGTGGTTAGCGATAATGTTTTGACGTTATTCCACAAAGGTGATGCCTTCAAAGTCAGGCAAGCATTCAAATCATCTGCAGACGTTGCACGGGATATTACTGGCAATGTCTGCCTGAAATCGCCTGCCAACAATATCATCAAGCCACCAAAGATGTTGTTTTTTCACCGAAGATCCTTCAGTGTGAAGTTAAGCACTTCAAGTGATTTCTTATGTGCCATTGTGCACTCATCCCAAACAATGAGCTTGCATTGCATCAACAATTCTCCCATTGTACTGGATCGGGAAATAGTTTGATTCGTTTTATATCCGCACCTGGCTATGTAGCCTTAATCAGATGGTGGACAAACTACAATTGTATAATTTGGAACGTCATACATACGTCCTAGGAAGCCGAAGACATAATTTAATGATTCCAGGGTAGGGCTGCAAACCATCACACCTTGCTAAAGAGTTGGTGACTTTCCTACTCCTACTCCTGTCCAGAACACATGTCTAGCATGCTCACTGGACTGGATCATTCACTTTGCGTGTCATTATTAGTGAGTTGATCCTGACCACCATAATAACCATTATACTGTTATGGGGCCGCGAAACCACAACCACCACGATACTCCCATAAGGGGCCAACCTCAATGATCAGTCAGAGAACTATTAAATGTCTAAAGAGACAAATAATGAACTCTGCGGCTCACTGATCCCCGTGGAAATAAAGTAGAGCTTCCAGTTGACTCTCTGCCTGTCTTCAGAGGACTGGGCTCCCTTTTTCCCCCAGTTGCACAGATTTAGATAGCTGTTACGTACTATAAAGACCATAAATGTGCCCCCGGGGGGGGGGGGGGGAACTGGATCGGGAAATATTGCATGTTGGAGTATCAATTGTGTTTAAATTGAGCGGCAACTTAAGCATAGAATGTGCAGTATGACCGCCAGCTAGAGGAGTCGCCGCAATTCCAGATGATGCTAACACCAAAGCTGTCGCATCTTGATCCATTATTGGCCAAAATCAATGAAATGACAAATGTTTTCCCGATTCCTCCAGGTGCGTCTGGGAAGAATAGACCACCAGTATTATTGTCCCCCGCTTGCATAAATGTTTCGTATATTAGTTTTTGCTGTTCATTCAGCAACGGCACATTATTTCAAACGAATTCCTGCAATGTATCAACATTGTATTGCAGCTCTCGATTTAATTCTCGGTTGAATGCACCGTACATCGATCGATTTGACGCAATCATTCCTACTTCGATCACTAACCTCTTTGCAATTGTCAAGAATTGATCCTCAATCAGAATCAATCCTTCATTATATATATCATCGGTTATTTGCATGTCGGGATTATTCGTTCGAATGTGAAAGCGATGCAAGATATCTTCACATATGTCGTCTTTGCATTTGTTCCATAACTGAATTAGTTGTGAAGGGAAACAACATGTGGTGATGGCAATAGTGAACAGCGTTTGTATTTGGTACGCATTTGATGAAACAACTGAACTCGCAAGTGTTAAATCCCAATGAGAGTCGTTCTCTAGCAAACCACATAGTTGACATGCTTCTCGATATGTTTGGCATTGGTGGCCATTCAGAGTTTTCAAGTGCACAAATGATTTTGGTCCACGTACATTTAAAAACAGCAGTCGCAAATAAAAACATTCATCATTTCTAGGATGAACAGTATACATGCGACCTAGCGCACGGCGTCATCTACTTAAAAAGAAACGTACTTTTTTTCGTGAGGGATACTACACACCACGTACTGGTGCCGTTGTAGTACAGTATCAGAGATGGCGCTGTATGTGAAAAATGATTTTCCCTATTTTTCTGCTATTCTCTTGAAATTTTTCCTGAATTTTCTTAGCTCACGGAGCTCGAGACCTTGCCAACGAATGCAAAACCGTGGAAATCGGTTCGTGCGTTCTGAAGTTATAGCTTCAGGAAGGAAAACCCGACTGATTTTTATGTTATAGATTAATGCTTCATATTCTAAATTACATAGCGTCTACATATGCCATAATATCTGTAACTTTGTTGCATGCAAATCTTACATTTGTTATTGTAGTGCTGTTATATCGATGATGAGGAGGATTGCTCTGAGAAGTATATTATATATATTATTAAGTAAACAAACAATTTATAAATAAATAAATACATTCGTCTGCGAAGTAAAATAGCTACTTCCGTAAACAAACGGCTAAAAATACAGGAAATGGCGTCTAATCACTTCCTACTGCATTAATGGCTAAGATGGTATTAAATAAAAAATTAAGTTTTTCTTGCTCTCTCCTTCTTCTTTTACGACCTGTTCTTCTTTATAACTTTCTTCAAGAAAGTGGCACGATTGCAAGATAACTAAATAAATAAAAAATAAAAGAATTGAATAAATTTTGATCAACTATTAGCTATTTATAAAGCGGTTGTTATCACTTAAGACTGATATTAATTTTAAAAAGTTAGCTTCTTTTAAAGAACTTTTAAGACTTTCATTATATAAAATTGTTTATATCGTATTTTGTTTTTAGAATACACAAAAAGTAATGTACACCCATTTGAAAGTTTTTCTTTAAAGGACCAGTTTGTAAGTTGTACTCGTGTATGTATATGTGATGGCTGTTTAGTTGCTTCGTTTTAATCGTCTAGCGTTGCCAACTATGTTATCTAGTTTCTTTTCACAAATAAGATGGCATGCAGTTATTATTATTGTTGTACGTCAAGTCACTTGTTAATTAATTATTGTGTAATTTATTTATGTTCTTTGAATTTTTCAGTTGTATATTGTTAAGGAGCTGCTATTTACATTGAGATGCTAATTAGATGCCATTAAAATGTTATGCTTTCATTACAATAAACTATGCATGTATGAATGACAGACAGATTTTTTAATGCAAAATTACAAATTTTTTAATTATTATTATGATTATACTTATTATACATTAGTTTGTTAAAGATGAAAATTTTATTATTTAAAATTTGTGAAGACTCATTTAATAAGCGATTATTAAATTCGTGTAGTTGGTGTTCTTGACAAACTCTATTTATCCGTTAAGAAAGATTTATGAAAAACAACATTTTGAACAATTACTTTCTAAAGTCATTAATGAATGTTATGTACAGCGGTTATTAACAAGAAGTTTGTTTTCTAAAACAAAACCTAAGAAGGGAAAGTGGATTTTGTTAGAAAAACTGAGTGTTTCAGAAAAACCAGCCGGTTGTTCCTGAATGAATTTAGTCAATCTACGGCGATATGAAGGGTTTGTTGGCTTCAATTCTTGCACCAGTGAACAACCACAAATGCTAACGCGAAATTCGCGCTGTGGTGTTTTTGGATAATCCCAATTGTTGAGAACGTCGAGGAATTGACGAATTTGCATCTGCTCAACACTGTGGCTCATGGCTGCGATGTTTTCAGTTAATCAATCCAGTCGAACACGCGTTGGTGTTTGCACATTTTGTATCGACCCGGCGACTTAAATTAAACGATCGAATTCTTAAAAGCAGTCTCAGAAGAACGATTATGTTGTCCAAAAATATTACGAGTTTTACGAAATTTAACTTTAACAGAACCACCATTTTGATAGTGGATCTTAATTATTTTAATGCGATGTTCGTAAGAAATTAAACTCATTTGAATAACTGGCAATGCATCTGCTACGAATACACCAAAAAACTAAGTGGCAAAACTATTATGTTTTTGGTGGTGTCACAATTGAAAAACAAACTTCTTGTTGAAAACCCCGATATAATAATAAATCTATTTCCAAGAGTGAAAAGATATAGCTTTAATTCTTGTTTAAACTTTTATCATTGCCTTAAAGTGGCAACAGTACATTAATATATAGTAGAAGGGGATGCTGTAGCATTTTATAAAGTTTGCGATTTTATATTTTCAAGTGGTTTTTACAAAAGTTCAGTGGAAATGTGTTGTTGGCAGTTGAACATAAATTATTCAAAAAACGATCATTTAAATAAAATTGATAACATTTTATAGATTTATTAAAGAAGTTATGAAGTTTAATATGTTTTTCGGTTTGAATTTATCTTCAGTACAATTTTTGACCCTGCAACCGCCAAACTACTAAACGCAAAACATTATTTATCATTTTGTATTCGTATATTTCATTTATAACAACTGCAGCATTTAGTGAATTACTGAAGTCGAATATTAGCATGAGAGAATGAAAGCAATTTCATTTAACCACAAGTAGAAAATACAACAAGTTAAAAAAGCAAATAAAATAAAAACTATTTGTACTCCATAACAGAAAATGGGGAGAATAAATTTTATAAAAGTACTTAATACAAACAAATACACATACACACACACACACATCATTTCCGTACTGAAATGGTTGTGAGAAGATACCAACAAATAGCTACAACAAGAGAATAAACAAAACAAAAAAAAAAGAAAACAAACAACAACCACTTATACTTTACTTTAATCCCAAAGATACATTACAGTTATGAATCCGATGGATACACGACCATACTCACATACCAAACTACAAACTGTAAACAAGTATAATGGGTAAGTAATGAAAAGGAAATGAAAGGGCCAATAAATTGCCATCTCTTTCCCTGTTGTATTATCGCTCACTCTCAGTTGATTTTTGTTAAATCCCTTTAGCGCAAACGTTTACTAGCAACGCTCTTCTCTTCTCTTGTTTTGTTTATGTGCAGTTTTTATGAGAAAGAAATATTTCTGACGCACCAGGTTAGTTCGTTGTACTCAATTTGCTGTGGAATATTATTTTAATAGACTTTAATTTATTGTTGTTGTAGTTGATGATTGCAGATATAAGATAAAAAAAGCGTATGTTGCTTTTTTTTTTGTTTTTTTGCCTTTTTTACACGAACAATTTAATATCGCTTCCAATTTGCGGGTTATATGCTTGAGATCTTTTTCGAAATCATAAATGCTGCTGTTGTACGAGTATGTATGTGCCTGCCGTTTTTTTTTTGCTGGCTGGAGTATGAGCTAAATGGTTGCACCGTACAGTACATAAAAAAGCCATATTGTTAAAGCATTGATGCTATTGTTGGAAGGACGATTCTTTAAAATTTAGATGTTTCTAAAGTTCGACTGCATTATTTTTTGCTTTAAACTTATGAACGTATTTTTTTAATATTTAAACAAATTTACAAGAATTGCCAATTTGTAGAAATTACGTTAATATCGAAGCTAAAAGTTGGTTTTTTAAATACGTTTGTATAAAAGTGTGGGTTCATTTTTCTTAATTTTAAACTCTTTGGAATGTATATATTAACAATAATTCATTATTTAAAATACAACATTGTAAACAGTTGTTTGGTCCTAGAATCTCGTAAGAAACAAAGTCTCCAAATTCACAAAATTTCACAATTTCAGGCAAAAAATATTTTGAAGTATAAGGCATTTATGAATCACATTAGGAGTATTGAAAATGACAGTTAGGAAATCATATGACAATTGTATTCTATTAGCATTGATGAATGTCATATTTTGAAAACTCAAAATTCCTCTTAGTGCTAATAACCGATTCTCTGTGATTTCTTTTGGTTTCCGATATCACATTTATCGTTTTGAATGTAAAATGATTATCTCAGAAAATTATTATATTCAATGACTGCCTCTGGTTTAGATGTAGAAAATACGAAATGATATTTTGTTTTTTAATTTCTAGTAATTATTCCATTTAATTCCATATTTAAAGTTGGTTAGCGCTAGAAGTTTTTCTTGATATCTAAGCATATTTAGATAATGTTTAGATTATTTTGAAAATATGCATATTAGTGATGCATTTTGTATACAAATGGTTACAAACTCTCTGACCCATCATACATTACCATTTAAAGGCGATCTTGGCAGTGAATTGAATCTTTTCACTGGGGAAACTAGTGAAGAGTGTAGTAAGTTCTTTTGAAACCTAAGAGCCAGCGGTGCATTATATTGAAAATGGTCGAAAAGCTGCAGGACTTTCTCTTTTCTAAAATAAATAGGGCTTAAAAGGAGACCATTTTTTGTCTGTTACACAGCCCCCCGCCCCCAGATTTGTGCTGCTGGGGGTATAAGGCAAGCAGGGAGTCAACTGGAAGCTTTATGTTATTTCCACGGGAATCAGTAAGTCCCAGAGTTTCCTCTAATTGTATCTTTAGACTTTTAGCTGTTTCTCTGATTGACTATTGAGGTTGGCCCTTCGAGAGTATCGTGGGGGTTGTGGTTTTGCGGCCTCGCATGAATTTAATTATGAGTGCCAGGATCATCTCGTCCTTAATAACACCAACAGTTGAATGATCTGGGTCCAGTGAGTACGCTAGTTATGTCTTCTGCACCAGGAGTTGGATAGTCTCCAGCTCTTCAGCAAGGAGTATTGATTTGCAACCCTGCTTTGGAACCGCTGAAATCGCAACTCGGAAAGACCTGTTGGTAGAATTAGTCCTTGGCTTCCTAGGGCATGAATGACGTTGCTTTGCATTCCCAGTAGTTTGAACACCATCTGATTAAGGCCTACTGTCAGGTGCAGATGTAAATCTTATCACGAAATAATTGTAACCCCTCCGGGGGACATTGATATCTTTTGACGGAATTTCACCGTCATAACATGTGTTTTTGGGGGTAAAAGGGAGCCCAGCCGCTTCAAGGCAAGCAGGAGCCAACTGGACAATCCACTATAATTCCACGGGAATCAGTAAAGCCCTCAGCGTTCAGCTATTTGTTTTTTTAGCATTTTAGCTGTTCTCTGAATGCTTAGTGAGGTTGGCCCTTCGGGAGTATTGTGGTGGTTGTGATGGTTTCGAGGCCCTCGTTTGAGTTGTGTGGGTTAGATCATTCATGATTGCGGTTGTGTTCTTAAATTTTATTAGGCTTCATGCGTTTTGGACCAGGAGTTGTATAGTCTCCAATTTTTCAGCTAGAAATGAAGACTGCGGCCTACTGCGGGCTTTTGAAGCTGCAACAAGGATTGCCTGGAGGATATACGTATCTGAAGGCCTTCTAGGACATTTCATTCACAGTGGTATGATCCAACATCTGGTTATGGCTTACACAGCAAGGTACAGATGTAAATCTGATCACGCATAATTGTTAGAATCGCAATCAGTTGTTCACATGGTAATTGAAGTGATTTTTATTCTGGATGTGTCAGAGCTGGTGTTATATGTCAATATAAATTATCATGAATAGAATTTTCTGATAAGCGTTAATGCTGATGAGCAAAAGGCCAATTCACGTCTCAAACAAGTCGTATAGTCGATGCCTAATATTATCCATTCCATTATCACACTGGAGTTTGTTGCCGCGTTCAAGGTTGATTGTTTAGCCAGTTAATTAACCGGAATTCTGTGCAGCATAGTAAAATGAAGTAGATAGAATTGCCTTACTATAGAATTTACTACCGTGTTGAAAACTCACAAAGCGCTTCTTGGATATATGCTCAAATTGTTTTTCAGCATAAACGTCTGCTGACGCCGTACATGATCTTGCCCAGTAATTAAAATTGCAGTGCACAGTCTAACGTTACACCCAACATTTAGCTTGGTACGACAATATGTGCTCCACTCGGGTTAGAAGTGGTATAGAAATAGTTCCTTAGTAAACAAAACCGGATCATCTTTATATTTACACTAATGCATTACCCAGGACTTCACCTACTAATTTGTTCTCTTCTACTTTTCTTTTAGCAAATTTAATGCAGTTTTAGCACAGTTAGAAGTATTTCTTTTTCCAAATACTTATTCTTACACACAAATGAAGTTTTATAAATGGCGTCGACTCCATTTAATGAACTATACCGAAAACGTGTGTAGTAGCCTACAACCGCATTTTCGCACCAACTTTTATTCCTCAATATATAAATACTAATGGTAATAAGAGTAAGTAGTAAAATTGGCTCCCATAAAATGTCAAAAATTAAGTTTATTATAACGCTCCTTGTTATTACAGTTATATACACACACATACATATATTTTATAATTGTTTGTCTTTGGTGTATGTGTTGCAGCAAATTTTCTCTTTCGTTTCCTCTCAAACGTTCTTTAGTTCCATTTCATAATTTTTATTTGCTTTTAATTTTTTTGTGTTTTGCGGTTTAATTCTTTAAGGTACTTTTGTATTCACTCAATTTTCCGGCATTATATTTTTATAACTTTTCTCCTTTATTTATATTTGAAGTATGTATATGTGTGAGTGAATGTTTGATTTTTATTTTTGTAATTTTTGTTAACGAGAACACAATTTTCTATAATTACCCACTAAGTAGAGACACATTATTAATGTTCTGAGTGCTCGTTATAGTTTTTGTTTTCTTCACATTCATGTTCATTATAATTAGCTTTTTTTAATGTGTATGTTAGGTGACGTAAATATAACAAAAAAAAATTAACGTATAGAAACTTTATCTATATATAACAACTTGCTCTCAACATTAGTTGTCACACTCATTTTAATTGGTCTCCACTGATAAATGATTTGCTAGATATACAAAATTTTACACTGAAAGAAATTTTTAACTATTTCTAAATTTTAACAATGTACAAGCTTGTTCAGATTGAAAAGAGAATAGAGCACTGAAGAAATATTCCAGATTTCGATTTTTATGATATATATATACGAAAGCACTCTTTCTTTACTTGAGGAATTTTACGAGGTCATTTTTTTTAAGTATAACATTATGAAACACGTAATTTTAAACTGGACTAAAATTTTTTATTTGATGAAAATCCTTAGGAAAATAATAATAATAAATTTTTCAACAAGAAGTTTGTTTTTCAATTGTGGCAACGCCAACAACATGATAGTTTAGACATTTAGTTTTTTGACGTATTCGCAGTCAATGCCAATGCATTGGTAATTGTTATAATGAATTAAATTTCGTACGAAAATCGCCTTAAAATAATTAAAATAAAAATGGTGGTTCTGTTAAAGTTATATTTCGTAAAATTCGTGATATTTTGGGACAACATAATCGCTCTACTTAGACCACTTTTTAGAATTTGGTCGTTAAATTCGTCGACAGGCTCGATCCAAAATATACGAACACCAAATCGTGTTTGAGCAGGTCGTTCAACAGAAAACATCGTTGCCGTGAGCCACAGTGTTGAAGCAGATCCAAATTTGTCAATTCCTTAACGTTCTCAATACCGAATTTTGCATAAGGATTTGATTTTAAAACACTGCAAGGTTCGCCTGGTGCAGAAATTGAAGCCAACCAACCATTCACATAGCCGTAGATTCGCTCAATATATTCAGCAATAACCGGTTGATTTTTCTGAAAAAAATCATTTTCTCAGACGAAGCCCATTTTAACTTATTAGTGTATGTCAGCAAGCACAATTTCTACATTTAAGCTTCTGAAATACCTAGAGCGATTATGGAGAAGCCTTTGCATGCCCAACGTGTCACTGTTTTGTGCACTATGTGGTCTGGAGGCGTGATTCGGCCGTTTGTTTTTATGATGAAGCTGGAAATGTGGTAACGGTGAATGGATCACGCTATTGCGTGATGTTAACAACACAATTTTCACTTATTACTGACGACCAGCATATCGCTGACATGTGGTATCAATAGAACGGTGCCACATATCACACAGTCAATGAAACGAGCAATTTATTGCAAACCAAATTACCCGAACGCATAATTTCACGACCATCAGCTAGGTCATGTAATTTGACACCAATTGCATTATCTTTTGTGGAGCTATGTTAAGGACAGAGTCTATACGCAGCTAATCAAATCGATTTCAGCCTTGAAACTAAAAATCCGTAATGTGATTAACGAAATAGGACAGTGATTTCGCCACGTATCATATAACAGCCAAATTGTGATTAAAAATTAATTTTCTTTCAGTTGAATATATCGAAGAGCCGGTAGTCAAAACTAAATGGGTTCTCTTAAAAAAGCACTAACAGCTGTTAAAAACAGAGTGTTAAAAAAAGGAAATGTCAAAATTTTTGTGTTTCACGTCAATAACTTTTCAAATCACAATATTTTTTTACTCAGTGTACGTAAAACGCTTTTAACTCTCATGGCATTATTAAATGTTGCGCATACGCGTTCTAAAACCGCAAATTATTTAAATTGCTTGTCTCGTCATTATTCATTATTAAAGTATACATTACAACACGTGCTTAAATAAATATTATTTTACCCATACAAGGTATCACACAACCATATACAAATACAATCACACAAATATGTGTATAAATATGTATGTCTGATGCTCAAACATCCTTTATTGCGAGCAGGCATTATACTCGTATGATAAAAACAGATAAAGTTACATGGCTATTGTTGTCACTAACTGTACACGTTGACTATCTATCCGTATACACACTAAACATTTTAAACTTTACACTCGAACAATTTTTTTGGGATTTTATATTTCTAGAAAAATTTCATAAAACATAGTTACCACAATTAAGGCAATATGTATACGAGCGTACAATCAAATTAAGTCAGCTAAAAAGGATGCATAGGAAGGCAATTGTAAACTTAATTTTGTAGATAGCGAGTTTGAGAAAACAGAGCATAGTTCAAAAAATATATTTCTTATAGGCTTATGATTTCATTTAAAGCAACAACTTGGAATAATGAGAAATAACACTATAATATCAGTGTTAAAATTTTCAAATTTGAAAATTTGGGTCGTATAAGCATCAGAATAAAATTATTCGATTGTAACGCCACATAACGTAACTTTGTGGTAGAAAAATTTATTTATAATCTAGAAAGTTTTTTGTTGTCGCATAAACAACTACAGGTGAGGAATACTGGAATAATAGTCAAATCCGTTGGCAAACTTATATATTTATTTCATTATTTTGTGTTGTAAGCCTTATTACGTACGAATATAATTTGAGAGTCACCAAGAATGCGAAACTTTTTAGTTTTATTAAATTAATGAAAGTCGTCAGGAAAAGAATGATTTCTAATCTTGGTTATTCAACACATTTTCGTTATTACATTTTAGTTATGGCTTAAATCATCAACTTAATTCAACCAGATGTTTCAGCAATCACCGTGGAGTGGTAGAGTGTAATTATGCATAACCGTGTTTTATTATGCAATCCCTTTAAAGCATTCAACTATACTTGATCTCTTTTAATGGAGAAATAACACTTATTATAGTTTAAAAAACTAGGAAAAGGAAAAGCAACAATGCCTACTATAAATGAAAAATAACAACTGGCAATTGTCCCCCACGACCACGCTCATAGACGTCCATTCTTTCATCACAGTTGTTAATCACTTTTTGCCAAAATGGCGATCCTATTTCATTAGTCTTTTTTTTTTAAAGAGAAGTAGCACTTCAGGCAACAATGCCAAGTACCGTAGTACATTCTTTAGGAAAGGGATAGACAATAGATTAACAGGAGGGAAAAGTAGAAGGTTAGTCGAAAATTAACTGCCGTATAAGACAGCACAGCGACTAGTGGACTGAGCAGCCCCACCGACAGTCAATTTTTATTTTTGTAGTGAAAAAACCAAGGTTTTCGTTGGGAATCGAACCCACAACCCCCATACTGACAAGCTAGTACACTACCTACTAGCCTACAGGGGCACCTAGGTTTTACATATATATTAGGACAAATTACACAATAGAAAGTGATTTTAACCTAGCACTGATCTGACGGTGATCTTGCAGCTTATTTTAAACTTTAAAATGTTTAATCATTGTGTATGAGTTAATGCTGTCGGCAGTAAGTAGATTACAGAAATTATTGAAACATTTTTCATTCTCTTAAATATACAGATTCTTATGACTGCAAATAATAGTACGCTAATATTTTTTAAACTTTATTTATTTTTCAAAAAATTTCAAAAGCCATCCACACTATACATACTACTAGATGTCTGTTTTATAGCTTGTTGAAACTTGAACTCGAGTTCTCCTTTTTTATCAACTTGTTATGGTGACCTGAGTGGTGCATTGCAGTGTGACTCTCTCTCTCTTTTTTTGTTTTACTCTCTCGGCTATGCAGCATCATATTCCCCCCGGGGGCACATGATAGTATTTATGGATCCTACTACTTCCATCCAGACTGGTGTCTTGCGGGGTAAAAGGGAGCCCAGACCCCTTAAAGGCTAGTAGGAGTCATTTGGGCAATCCACTATATTTTCATGGGAATCAGTGGCCCGCAGAGTTTCGCTTTTTGTCTCTTTAGGCATTTAGCAGTTCTCTGGCTGATTATTGAGGTAGGCCCTTTTGGGAGTATCGTGGTGGCTGTGTGTTTCGAGGCCCTCGTTTGAGTTTGTGGGTCGGATCATTCGCAATGAACACAATGAATGGTCCAGGTCCAGTGAGTATTAATGCCGTTGTGTTCTTAATTATATTAAGCTTCATGCGTTGGATAGTCTTTAGCAAGGAGTGAAAGCTGCGGCCTACTGCGGGCTTTCGAAATTGCAACTAGGAGTGACCGGAGGATATATGTATCTAAAGGCTTTCCATGGCGAGAATGGTGCTACATATCATCCAAAGTGGTTCGACCATCATCTGATTATGACTCACTGCCGGTGCAGATGTAAATCTTTTTACATCATACAGAATCATATACCGCGGATAGATGATAACAGTTTTCTCTTTCCGATAATGTATTTATGCTATAAAAGCATAACTTAACATTTCTCTCAGGCATCTTAACTAAGTCATCTGCCGTGTCTGCACCATAATTTCTTTCCCTTATCATGTATTGTGAAAGGTTCGAACTGCTGTTTTTCATTTACTTATGCTTTTAACAAAAATTATGTATGATTCCTTATATTCACGATAGTGATGGGTTTTAGGCTCATGATATTCAGTTTTAATATAACTAGACATCGCAAGCAACGCAGCTAATACAGCTGTTCATAAAGTAACAATAGGTCAGTTCTGCCCTTTTTATTTAAGTCACAAACCACCTTATCTGAAAAAGAAACCTTCTGCTTCAGAGAAAGAAAATATTTCTACAAAAATAATAAATTTAAAAGAAATGTTTAAAAAATGATTCCTCTTTTTTCCTTTTTTTAGGTTAAAGAAACATATTTTTTATATTTATTTCATCTTTAACTAATAGTACCACCTCTTCAAATCGGAACCTTCACTTTTACAACCTAAGCCTTTCAAGTGTGTATTTTACATGACACTTCCCCCATATCGTACGAAATTGCTACCAATACACGTCAAAAGTGCTCTTGACATATACATTTTTACTTATATATAGAAGAAGAAGATATATAGAAGTTTATATACCTTCAGCTTAAACGATATAGAATATTATACCCTTGTGAGTAATAAAATTATATAAATTTTGTTGGTTTATGTAATGAAAATACCCTCATGCTTACATAATAATGAGATAGAATGAAAAGCTTAATAATTTTTGTTGTTTTATTAGTGCACCCTACATAACAATTTAAAGTTCTTGAACAGTACAATAAAAAAAGACTTTCGAAAAGTAAAAGAACCGAACTAATGAATTGGATTTATGTATAAAAACATATTTTCAGAAGTAGCATAGTTAACCATATTTGGATAAATCCCATATTATTTCTGTTAGTTCCTATAAACATTTTCATTTGAAGTGTTGCTGCTTTAAGGGACTCGCTTAATTACCATAGAAGTATGCAAATAAATTGCAATATAATTAAGCTTCAATTACTTACACTGACACACAGCTTTTCAATACGTTTACTCAAAAGCGCACACACAAACACACTATCTCCCATCTATAATGAAAATAATGACACACACACACACAAACACACGCAAGTGTAAAAAGAGATATTTATAGTTTATTATAAACTGTAATTGGTTTTTCATAAGCTTTTTTTGTGTAACTGTTCGTGTTATATTTTTATTAACAAAATTTTATTTTTAGTCTTTGTTAAGTTTAATAATGCTTTTTACAAAGTAATAAACATAGTTGTATTTTAAATTATATTGTTATTTAATTAATGCTTTGCTTTAGCATAATTTATATTCGTTTTAATATTTGTATGTACTCGTACAACAATTGCCATCACTGTTATTTATTGTAACTGTAACAATCATTTAATAGAAATAACTTAAATTAAATTAAAGCTTTTATTTTATAGATCTTTACCAGTGATAAGTATGTTATATCGAAATTTTTTATTGCTTACATGCTTTTGAAATGCTCTATTCAATAAAAACCACTTAACCATTATTAAATATTATGCTTACAGAGATCAGCGTAGGACGTCTAAAAAGAGAGATGAAAGGCACTGGGAACTTTCACAATAACTATCATCACACATGTATGATATGTATATAAGCCCAAAATAAGTGTCCGTTGGTTTCCAGTGTTTGACAAGATGCGCCGTCGGATTTCCACCAAATTTTCACAGTACCTTCGTAATGCTTGTTCGCTGGTTTGTATCTTTGTTTCAAGCGTTTACACACAATAGTGCGGTCCACAGTGCGTGTTTGAAACAAGACAAATTTTTCAAAAAATCAAAAATTTTTTTCCATTGAATACTTCCACTCAATGTTTTGTATCAAATGAAATGTGTGTTTTCGTTTGTACGTTGCTGCATATGTGTGTGCTTGCACAGAATGCGACGGCAATACAAATCGAATTATGCTCATGTTCATAGCAAGTGGATGTGCAAACAAATAGAGAATTTTGTTTCCACATTCTGTTGCATTTTGTGTGTGTGTGTGTAATTTGCGTGTTCAATTCCAAAATGATCCATAAGCCGAACGTTTTTCAAATCAATTGTTAGATATTGGGAATGGCGCAATTCCAATTGACCCCACCACTTTGCACAATCAAACCAAAAATTGGTCATAAACGTATTTCCCGGTATTGCATAAAATTTTAGAAACCATGATTGGTTGGGGGAAAGAGCTATCTTAGCTGCGAAAAACGCAGATGTTTCAGATATCAATTTGACAATTTTGAATTACATTCCCGGGGAAATTTTTACCTACAAATCTGTTGACTCTGTTACCAATCAAGACGATGTTGTAAATTATCCAGTCGAATTTTAAAATTCGCTTGAGTTATCTGGACTGCCGCCCCACCGCCTACAAGTGGAAGTTGGTGTTCCAATTATTTTGCTTAGAAATATCTGCCAGCTATGACTTTGCAATGGGACACGTTTAGTGATGAAAATGTGATTGAAGCAAATATTTTAAAAGAAAATATAAGAGCGAGGATGTGCTGATACCACGCATTCCTATGATTCCTCCAGATTTGCCGTTTGATTTTAAATGGCTTCAGTTACCCATACGTGTTGCTTTTGTAATGATCCCTGTTTTTCGTACGGTCAATTATATGTATCATGTTCACCTGTTAATGCACCAACTGCTTTGTTAGTATGATATTATATGAGAGCTATTCTTGTGATGCTTGGCTAATTGAAGGAAGATTTCCTCTTTTTAGTTAAGGATGTTGCGAGTCAGCTGATTTCGGTACGTTTCTAACTTTTTCAGATATGATGTTGCATGTTTGCCTATTTGGAATGTTAAGATCTTTATGAATGTTAGAGTTTATATACCAGGGTGCCACGGTTACATACATAAAATCTTGTTTTGAAACCTTTGAAGGTAAGGTCATGCCTCATATAGGTTTGAGGATTAAATTGTACAATAAAAGTTAACAATATAAGCTGTGTTGAATTTCTACCGTTTAGCCAATTAATTAATTAATTAATTTGCATTTCTTTTAGCTTTATCTGTGTAAATTTTGATTGTTTGTGACTCTTCCAGGTTAAGTGTCGTTCAAGATGTGTGCCAAGGTGTTCTGACCTCTGAATGCTGAGGTATAATTTGGTTATATATACGAAAAGAATAGCACGAGACTCTATGAATGTGAATGTTATGGGAGTACATTTTTGTTTATTTATGTGAACTCTCTATTTTTTCAATCACACCTCGAAATGATGTATATGATCCTGGAGGTAACTTGGATGCTACTTGGGGGCTTTCGTGAACGCTAAAAGGAGGCGCGTCATCGGCAAATGCCGATGTGTGGATAAGGTTGTAAGTAGGCATGTTCGAAGTGTACAACAATAAAAAACGGCTCCCAAAATACTATCTTTACTCATTTGCTCAGGTGAGCTTAAAAAATCTCCTGCTTTAAGTTAATTCTTAACCTGATACCTGTTAAATAGCTTTTTAAAAGCTTATAGAAGTTATCGGATAAATACAGTTTTAACTTATATAGTGAGCCATCATGCCAGACTTTGTCAAAAACTTGTGAAACGTCGATAAAAATCGCCTGAACAGAATTTTTTCTCCTTAAAGATTTTTTTAACTACGTTTACAAATCTGCTCGTGTGTTCCATAGTGCTGTCTCCTGAATCGGAATTGATGATCCGGTATACATTCTTTTTCACTCAAAATTGGGTTCAGGTTAGTAATTAAGATTTTCTCAAACAATTTTGACATATTTGCTAGTAGACTAAGTAGTATGTATGGCCTTTTCTGGCTTGATTATCATAGTTATTAAGGAGATTTTCAGGCTTAAGGAAAGGACTCAAGGCGTAAAATGGCAATAAAGATATAAAGTATTACTCTAACTACTACTCGGGAAAGTTACTGTCAAAGGCATAGGCTTTTTATGTGTTTATACCAGCAATTGCCCTTTAGGTATCACGAAGGTTAAATCTTAGTGGTGAAACTGCCTTCCCCTTCGATAGGTGGTAATTCAGTAAGTCATTTCTGAATGACTGTACATCTCCCTGCAACACATTCCTTTAAATATTGTTACGTTTATACTTTTTATAAACGTTTTGTTGTGAGTTCTTTATTGCAAAATAAATAACACCAGATTTTAAAGTTCTTAACGTAATTAGAAGTTTATTTACTACTTATTTAACTACTACAGAACAATTTACTTAAGATGCACGTCTTTACTTCAAGAGGTTTTTTTTTACACTAACTATCCACTCAGGTGCTGCCGTTTTGTATTACTTCACTAGAAGTCTAGAAAAATTAAGAATCTTCTACTCCCTTTGTATCACATTTAGTTGTTGTATATTGTCCATTCAATGTATAGGCGCCTGTATGTCTGTGTGTATATGCTGATAAAGTTTCTTCCTGGTATTTATTTTAAGATATTTGTTGTTGTCATGCATATATATGACTTCTCAGAAAGCCACGCGGTTAGTAAACAGCATATCAAATTGCTGTTGTTTGCATGTATAAAATTCCCACGTAGTTTGTAACTAGAAATTTGTTTTTGTCTTACGTGCATAAGGTTTCTTAGTAAGCCACATAGTTAGTAAACAGCATACGCAGTAGTTTACTTTAATGCTTAATTATTTTCTGTTAAACTTAAGCAAGACACATCCGTAAGAGTATTATAAATTTATTGAAATAATAAAATAAATATTTTTTTCCGTTTGGAGCAGTACTCAGGGGATGACCCCCAATGCATTGTGACAGAACTAGGAAATTAGGTTACAGGGTAACAGGAAAGAGGGAGTAGTGTTTGTGGACATTTGAATTTATTTTTCTTACATTGAAAGTGACAGGAAAAACCTTTGGAGGTAGTTTAGAAACTGTTCTGCTAAAAATACAGAATGCGTAGTGCGATTCTCTGGCCAATCGACCACAAATAAGCCCTCAACGAAAATCGACACTAACGCAAAAATATACAAGTTCCGGGAAGAAGTTCCCTAATTTCTTTGAGCACTTACCATTGTAGTATCGATAAAACAGTGAAATACATCCTATATTTTGTCAATGCTCTAGGGAATCCACGGAGTCGAATACCCTACCGTCCATAATGAGCCTCTTGGCTCTCTCCTATACACGGTCGAGCATTTTGGATGCCGGTCAATAATTAAGAGTTGTATTCCATCTTTGGACGGTTATAGGTGGTATAAATTGTACGAAGATCGGATGGAGTGATGTATATCTTACACCGTTTAGGCTCTTGAAAGCTTATTTAGAAGCCTGAAAACTAATTTTTACAAAAAAAATGTTCATTCTATTTAAAATCTTTTAGTATTTAAATTATAGCCAATAATCCTAGTTATTAGTACTTAAGTTTATAAGATTAATTATAATTTTAATTATGATACATGATAAATTAAATAAATATATAAATAATCGTTTTTAACAAAATTATTTAAATGGAGTTGAAGTGGTCTAGAAAAGTTTTAAATTCCTTTTAATTTTTACTAAATATTATGATTGCAGTTTTTGTTTTATTCATAATTATAATTATTATATTTTACCATAAAAAGATTACCTGCATGTATGTATGTATAATTTAAATTATCGTGTGCATATACATAAATTATTTGCCCCCAAACGTGTAAGTGCCATGTGTGGGTGAATTGCTTTGATTTCATTTACAAATTAATTATTCATGCAAATGGGTTTAAAATATACGACAATCATTTTGCATAATTAATTAATGCAAACATTCTGATATGATCATTGTATTATAATTTATTACTAATTAAATTATTTGTACACAGACTTTTTTCTTTTTGCTAAATTGCATTCAGTTTGTAAGCTAATTAATTGAGTGGTGTATTGTTTCTACAACCGTAAAATTAAAGAAGTGTTATTTTATAATCGAGCATTATGTTCTTCAGCACAATAATACCACATAAACAGATTATGTTAAGTTTGAAATAAATAAATCTGATATGTGAATGAGGTTCGAGAAATTAAATGCAAATCCGAAAATAGCAAAATTTCATACAGCTTCTTAGGTATATTTAACAATTTACTGATAAGTTTTGATTAACTGCAAAGCTTGTATAATTTTTACATTCCTTTATTATTATAGTTAAGAACCTCGATCGCTTACTAATTCACCTTTTAATTAATTTTTATTATATTTAAATATTTATTAACTCTATACAAATAAATAAATATTAATTTTTATAGGGTATTTTTAATTAAATTTAACACGTATATTGTCAATATTTCGATTTACCTTGAAAACCCTCATCAGCAAATTAATTTTTATAAAAACAAAAATTATTAACAATATCAAAAAAAAAAGATCGAAATTTTCAAAAAAAAAAATTTTTAATTTTCAAAAAACAAATTCCAACATTTTCATAAAAACTTTCAAAATTTTCAAAAAAAAAAAAATATCAAAAAGTTCAATTGTTAATAATTTTTGTTTTTATAAAAATTTAATTCCTGCAGAAGCTTTCCAAGGGAAAGCGAATATACGTACATATCGGAGAATATACGCACTTATTAAAAATACCCTTATAAATATGAATACTTATTTATTTAAGAAGAAAAGAAAAAAGGTCGAATAAAAATAATAATTATGAATTATTTAAATATAATTTTAGCGATTGAAATAACATAAAATTTATATTTAAATGCCAATGAATTCTTATTTTTCAGTTAGACTCAAGTTTGTTATTTTTATGGTTGTATTATAAAGCAATTAAAAAAAACACATTTAAATGCAATTTTCGCTTCACTACAACCTTCGTCAGCTTTTTTCATAGTTAGCAATTGTAAGTTTTTCTATTTGCACAAATATTTAATAATAAACTTATTTTTTCATATTTTTTAGAAATATTTCTTTACAAACAATAATTTACGTAATTTATAATAATAACTTTACGTTTTTTTGGCATCCCCTTCAAATTTCATATATCGGGCTTTTTAAAAAAAAGTTGGTTTTTCAATTGTGACAACATTTAGCTTTTTGTCGTATTCATAGTAGATGCATTGACAATTGTTACAATGCATTCCATTTCGCACGAAAATCGCATTAAAGTAATTAATATCCTCCATGAAAATGGTGATTCTGTAAAAGTTATATTTCTTAAGTTTATGATATTTCCGGACAACATAATCGTCTGTCTAAGACCCCTATTAAGAATTTGGTCGTTAACATTGAGTCGACAGGCTCGATACAAAATGTGCGAGCACTAAAGCACTTTCGACCGGGTCGTTAAACTGAAAACTTCATAGCCGTGAGCCGCAGTGTTAACAGATTTGTCAATTCCTCAACCTTCTCAAAAAGTTGGATTATCCAAATTTTACATAAGGATTTGGCTTTGAAGCCCTACAAGCTTCAACTGGTGCAGGAATTGAAGCCGCCCGATCACCATTTACATCACCATAGATTCGCTCAATTCATTCAGGAACAACCGGCTGGTTTTTCTAAAAAAATTATTTTCTTAGACGAAGCCCATTTTCGCTTGTCGTGATATGCTAACGAACAAAATGCCCGCAAAATGAACTTGTTAAAACTCTAAAGCGATTATTTAGAAGCCTTTCCATGCTGAGAGTGTCACTGTTTGGTGCGCTATGAGGTCTGGAGGCATGATTGGGCCGTCTTTTTTGATGATGCAAGTTTTTATTCTGTTACAAAAAGAAAATGATATTTGGCAAATATCCCCACGATCTCACGATCACATTTTTGCAAAATGGCGGTCATATTTCACTAATCACATCACGGATTTTAAGTTTTAAGTTTGAAATCGATTCGATTGGCTCCGTATAGACTCTGTCCTTAACATAGTTCCACAAAAAATTATCCAGTGGTGTTAAATCACACAATCTGTCTGGCTCATTGTTAGTTGTACAACAATGAGCCATACGATAGGGAAATTTGGTTTGCAATAAATTGATCGTTTCATTGGCTGTGTGACACTCAATAAACACTCTAGGATTTTCAGGCATGTTAACATGTTAAGTGAAAATGGACTTTGTCTGAAAAAATTAATTTTTCAGAAAACCATCCGGTTATTACTGAATGATTTAGGCTAATCTACAGCGATATTAATGATCGGTCGGCTTCAATTCCTACACCAGGCTTCGAAGTAAAATCCTTGCACGAAATTCACCACATGGTGGTTTTGAATAACGTCGAGAAATTGACAAATTTCGACCTGCTTCAACATTGTGGCTCAGGGCTGCAATGTTTTCAGGTGAAAAAACCGGTCAAAAACGCGTCGGTGTTTGCACATTTTGTATCGAGCCTTTCAACTCGATATGTTGTCCGAAAATATCATGAATTTTACGTAATGTAACATTAACATAACCACCATTTTCGTAGTGGATGTTAATTATTTTAATGCCAAATTGAAATCATTGTATCAATTACCAATGCATTTACTACGATTACGCCAAAAAACTAAATGTCAAAACTATCATGCTGTTGGTGTTGGCATAATTCATACATTTCGAACAGGTTAGACTTTGTGGTAATGAATTTTTGTAAAAAAAACCAAAATCGTGGATAACTAATTTGCATGCATTACTCATGTTTAAATCTCTAATTACCTTAAGCTCGCTTGTTAATTTCGCTGACTTTTTAAGCACTCCCACCTTTTTTTAAACCACGTGGTTTTTTAAATTGAAGGCCTTGCATTATTATTTTTGGTTCAATTCATCACAAAATATTTTAGCATCAAAAAGTTGTTGTTGGAAAATATGCGAAGTTTGTTGTTTGCGCGGTTTAGGGCTCAATATGCACGGAATAACCGACAAGTATGAACCAACGCCGAAATATTTACCCAGGAGTTATTTTAATAATTTTGTTATTTTTTTAGAAATCAGAAATAATGACGATCAGTTTTGGCATTCGATTATTAAATTCTCTTGTTCTTTTCTAAAAAGTTGAAAATTATCTACAAAATAAGAAAACTAAGTGATTAAAAATATTTAATTTATTAGCTGACTCTTAAAAAAATTTTCTTTTGATACTTTTATGTTTAAATATCACGCAAATGTTTACGTTTTGCTGTTGAGTGAAAACCACCATAATTTGAGACACTGTTTTATTGTTATTCTGGCTGGCCGGCTGTTTATTTGCTTTTCTATTTGCTGTATGCCGAGTTTTATTTACGCATTTAATTTTGCCCGTTAACCAAAAGATTCGCCTAAAATTAGGATGTTGGTTTTGCTTATATTTTTTTTTTAGCCCAACGGTTCGTTGCTCATTCATTTATTTTTTTCAGTGAGGCTCGTTAATTTGTATCCTAATTAAACTAATGAGCGTTTAAAGTCAATGCGCGTTAATTATTCTGGCAAACACTCATTTATACACGTAGCGCTGAATGAACCATAATGCGTATACGTAATTGTAAGCATATTTATGGACACATTAATTTATAATACTACTTTTGTGAAAGTTTATGTTTACTTAACAAACACACGTACACACTCATTTTATCATTTTACGTTTAAAAATTCATACATAAAGATAATTTGCAATTTTAGTAAATAATCGCTTATTTGTCGTCTGTGGCTGGCTGTGTAAAATTTTATTTCTGTATAACGACGCACAGTGGAACAATTTTACGAGAAGGCGGCCAAAAGTACCTTTTTTCATGGTCCCCAATTGTAAAATTTTAAAGTTCATTCGAAAGTAGATACTAGTGTACCTCGGGAGCCAAAAAATTAAAACTTTATTTTAACTCTTATTTGGGTACAGTTTTTCGTCGACCCTTGTCAAATTTGGTTTGTGACCAAACCGGTTTCGGCCGTGTTCCATCTTTAGTGCTCTTTTCGTACTTTTAACTACATCACACTAAACAGGGTGATTCAAAATGAGCATTTTCAGTATTTTGCTAAAATGAAAAGTTTCTAAGTAAATTTTTGATTTTTAAACATTTATAACTTTTTCGTTATACAAGATTTTTAAACGAGACAAACTTTGTATAATACCGTAATTTATTAGCTATTAGTATATTGATTTGATTGATTTTTGTTTCTTTTTTAGAAATTATTTTTTATTTACTTAATGGAGCATAACTTCTAAAGTTCGTTAGGGAATGTAAAAGCTGTATCATAGCCCTAAATGTCCCCTGACGATCCAACACGAACCGACCGTGAGCACCAAAACGATTTTTCTGACACAAGGTCGAAAATTTTTTGCAAAATAGAATTAGAAATGGAAAAAATTTATTTTTCTGTTTTGCTATTTTGTAAGGATTTTATTTATTTTTTTAATCTCCTTTACGAGACACGTTGTTTAGATAAATATGCGTATTTTTAGTTAATTTCAAAGTCATGCTCCACAGTTGGTCAAAAAATAATATTTTGCCTTCTTAAAATCAGGTAAATTGATATGATTTAGGTCACAAAAGTACTTTGATTTTTATATTGATTTGCACTGATTGTAAAATAGTTTTTTTTTTCAAATTTTTAAATTGCTTGGCTTTGGACATAAAAACAAACCATTGATATGTATCCACTGCTCTTACAGGTGGAAATACAAAATCAAAAACCATCCGAAAAATAAAAGATGAAATTAAAGACCTTTAACCTGTAATATTTACTGTTGACGAACAGGAAGTCAAAGTAAATTTTAAAATTTATCTCACAATGATTGATCGAAAAGTTGCACAAGCTTTAACTGATACAAAAGCACCATCAAGCTGCATTATATGCAAAAAGACATCAAGCCAATTAAGCCATCCAGTTCCAGAAGTTGACACTTTTAAGTCAGAATACGAATTCGAATTGTCCCCTCTTCATACTAGAATACGTTGATTTAGATTTTCGTTCGTTAGGCGAAACAGTGCAAAAAAATAAGGAAAATGAAAAAAAAAATCAAGAAAAATATATAAAACAAGGCCTAATCATCAATCAAAAGCAAGGGGAAGGGAACACAAATGATGAAACACTGCAAGAAGATTTTTTTTTCAGATACATAAGCTGCAGCATCTATCAAAAGAGTAGATTTGGAACTAATAAGGAGATTCAGTATTATTTTACAAGTTCTAGCATGCAGCAGAAAGATTGATGCAGTACGCCAAAAAAACAGCTTTACTTTACAACAAACAAAAAAATATTCTTGGAGATATATGCTATCCACAGTTCATAAAATTTTGTACCAAGGGGAACAAATAATTCAACACAATATGCTACCAATAGGAGATCTATCTGAAGAAGCGAACGAAACAAAGACTTTAGATTCTTTCGTGAGCATAACACAAGAAAAAAAGGCCAAGATAATGTACTAATGAAGACTTGATTGTTATTTTATTATGCATATGTCCAATATCCGGCAAAAATGGAAAACTACTTCTATTGAACTAGACGTAAAAGCTAAACTGCTTCTGGAAGATGAAAATCAAGGCTATTTATAACTAAAAGAAAGATTTACTAAAGTTGTTTAATGAATAGTCATTTTTCCAAACACAAGAGTTTTCTGTATAAATTTCATCCTTTTAAAATTTTTTTGCACATTAATAAAATATTAATCAATTTAAAATAAAAGTTTACATATACGAGTAGTATTTATGTTTATTTTGGACTTAAATACCTCCTTATCTAAAGTAAATTTGAATAAATTATTATGTTTGCTACTTAATGAGCTATTTTTTAACTCAAATTGTTTCAAAAAACCAATCTTTGGCGTTTGTTCTAAAAATTTCACGGGGAAAAAGCTTGGCCCTATCTGACTAAATTTAAGCTTTTAATAAGTATAAGTTCTAAACGTGAATCAAAATATAAGAGAAACTCTTTGAACAAGTTGTAATACTTTACTTTCGTACCAAAAATCAGCTAAAACTTAGAATGTATTTATAAACCTATCACAATTATTTTTCTAAATTTTTATATCTTAAATTTTTATACCTTAAACGATAACCTATGATCTCACTTAGTAGAAAAAAAACGCGTATTAAAATTACGATCCGTTCAAAAGTTATATAGTTCTGAACGCCTTCTCGTAAAATGGTCCACTGTGCGGCGGTACGATAAACATTGAGGTGTGTGCTTCTTAATACGATAATAATTATGTCCTAAAATATTACCTGATATCAGATGTTATTACTAATGGAGTGTCATATGACTGATTAATATAATCAGTTCTATTCTATTCTATTACATTTTAGTTAGACCTTCAGAAGAGTAATTGAAATAATTTAATTAAGTTCGTAATAGGAATAGCATTTCTAAATTGTGGTACACCAAATGGACTAGTTGCAGTTATTCAGACTATTCTTTTGTCTGCTATAAGAACGTCTTATTCATATGAAAACAAATATATAAAAATAATGTTGCTTGCCTAATTTTATTTTTAGAAATTTTTCTTATGGAAAGAAAATTTTTCGAGTTGGTGACTCAAAACTTGTGATTTTTGAAAAGATGAATTTTTAGTTTTACAAAATAAAATATTTTTTTAAAACTTTTTAAATTAAATAATGATGTGGACGTTAAAAGTACTTAATCACTATTTAAATTATATTGTAATACAAAAACTTTACACAGATATATAACAAGAACGAAACGAAATGCTTTTGTAGTTATTTCATGTGCAATCTTCATTTAATAAATATTGTTTTATAAACGTTTCGTTTTGAATTCTTTATTGCAAAATAAATAACACCAGTTTTTAGAGTTTTTAAATTTATTACAAATTTATTTACTTTAGCTACAAACAAAGTTCACACTACAGAACAATTTACTTAAGACGTCTTAACTTCATGAGATTTATTTTTACACTGACTGACTATCCACTCAAACGCTGCCCTTTTATATTTGTCCATTAAACGTCTAGTATTTATTTCAAGCTATTTGTTGTTGTCTAGATAAGTTTTCTTAGAAAACTTAAAAAACAGCATACTGTTTTGTTGCTGTCTTGCACGTAACAAAATTCTACGCAGTAAAGAGAAATTGTTGTTGTTTTGCTTGTTTAAAATTTCTACGCAATTTGTAACTAGAAATTTGTTGTTGCGTGCATAAGTTTTCTTGGCAAGCTACACAGTTAGTAAACAACAAGCCCAGTAGTCCACTTTATTGCTTAATTATTTTCTTTTAAAACTTGAGCAAGACACATTCTTAACAATATATTATCTCATATTCACTTTAGCACCAAACTGTGTATAAAGGACTTATCAACAAGAAGTTTGTTTTCTAAAACAAAGATTTAGTTGATTCAAATTTATATTGAAGAGAAAAGTTCAGCAATTATGAATGAAAAATGATAACTGGCAAATGTGCACCACGACCACGCTGACAGATATCGAATCTTTTAACAAAGCTTTTAATCAATTTTTGACAAAATGGCGGTCATATTTCATTAATCATATCACGGATTTTCAGTTTTAAGGCCGAAATCGAATCGATTGGCTCCGTATAGAATCTGTCCCTAACATAGCCCCACAAAATTATTCCAGTAATGCTAAATCACACAAGCTGGCCACTTAACTGCTGATTGTCGTGAAATTATGTGATCAAGAAATTTGGTTTGCAATAGATTGATCGTTTCATTAGCTGTTTGCCATGTGACACCGTCCTGTTGAAATCACATGTCTACGTGATATCCACGTCGCCAAAAATAGGCCAAAACTGAGTTAGCATCTCGCGATAGCGTGATACATAGATCTATACCACAATTCTAGCCTCAACTTCCAAAAAAACAAAAAAATAGCTCAATTATGCCTCCAGACCTCATAGCACAAGGCAAAAGCTTCTCAATAATCGCTCTAGCATTTTCAGAAGTCCAAATGTAGCAATTTCACTTGTTGACATATCCTGACAAGTGAAAGTGAGTATCGTTTGAGTAATTTTTTCAGAAAACCCAGTCGGTTGTTGCTGAATACATTGAGCCGGCTTCAATGCCTGCACCAGTTCAACCTTTTAAGGTTTCAAAGTCAAATCCTTACGCAAAATTCGCCATGTGGTTTTGGATAACCCCAATTGTTGGCAACGTCGAGGAATTGATAAATTTAGATCTGCTTTATCACTGTGGCTCACGGCTGCGATGTTTTTAGTTAAACGAACCTGTAAAATACGCGTTGGTGTCGGCATATTTTCTCTGGAGCCCGTTGACACAAATTTAACGACCAAATTTTTAAAAGCGGTTTCAGAAGGACGAATTTTATGAAATATTACCGTAATAGAACCACGATTTTCATAATGGATTCTAACTATTTTAATACGATTTTCGTGCGAAAATGTCAAAATATGTTGTCACAATTGAAAGACAAACTTCTTGTTGAAAAACCCAATATTATAAGTCTACTGCATGCGATTGGCTATGCTTAATACTGACAGTGGTTTTACAAAGCTCAGCAATTTAAATTTACTGTTGAGAATAAAAACAAAAATGCTGAAAAGCTTAGGTCTCTTGTACCATAGTTTTTTAAATAGGATAACTTTCATTTCTAATTGTAATTTTTAATAAAAATAGGGCCTAATTAAATTTCATGTTATTATTTGTCATAACTATGTCATTTGACATAGTTTTATTAATTAATTTATTATTTTTTTTTATTAATTTATTAAATTTTTGCGACAACAAGGCTGTTTAATAATCACTGGATAAATTTTGCGAAGCTGTGATTTTCTTGTAACTTCTTCTATTGCCTTTTAATTACATTATTACATTATTTTTCATGTCACGTGTAATTGTTTTTCGTAATTTTGAGGTTTTACGTTACAATAGTGAGTTTTTTGAAAATGTAAAATGTTTAACTTTTAAATAAGTCAACAATAGCTAAAGATAGGATATTGTTTAGCACTAATTTGATTTCGGATACACTTTTAACTAAAATTAAGCAACAAAGCTATTGTCACGTTTATTTGTTTTAGTAAACGTTTTGTTTGTTATTTGGAGTTCTTTTGTTGCAAAATAATAACACAGTACTTTGGAGTTTGAAATTAAGTTAAACCTGAATTAAGCCATTTGCACAGTAAGTTATACTTATAAAGTTCTCTTAAGTAGTTCTCGCACATACAAGAATATTATACTTTAAAGTCATCCCATACTGTTGTTGTTGTTGTTATCACTCAGCTTAGGCACCTGTTTTCCTGTGTGTTTTTTTGTTTTTGTTCTGTTTTTTTTTTTTAAAGAGAAGTAGCGCTTCAGGTAACAAAGTAAATAGGCAAGTACCGTGCTACATTCTTTAGGAAAGGGATAGAGTGCCTCCTACAGGAGCACAGGTTTTTGTTCTGTGTTAGTAGTTTTTGCTTTTTTTCTGTTATTTATCTTATTTCGTAGTAATTCTTATAGGTGTGTTGTTATTATCGTGCGTGTATACGATTTCTTAGAAACCTTTGTATAATACACTTTGTGTAATACACAGTGGGTCGTTTCGATTATTTTTTGACTCCAAATTATTTTATTTTAAAACTTAATATATCAACTTCGTAACAATATTTATGTCCAAATCATTATCATACAATGTACAATTTTCACTAAAACTTAATATCGACTCATACTTAAATTGTTTTTATCTATTAAGATTTTAATTTGATAAAATAAATGATGTAATTCCGGATTTGCCTTCAATACAAATTTCTGGAAACATGAAATCAAATTCTATATTTTTGAAAATTTCTGTAGGTGGGATTCCTTGCGCATCCATAGAATTATGGACGACAACAAAACTTAATCAGCAGCCAAAAATTTTATTCAGTTAGAAAAGATCCAAACAAATTGATATCCAAGGAAACGAGTCGCATGTTTTCGGTTATTTTGATGTCATTAAGTTTATCGATAAGGTCTTGTGTATTACATGTGTTTTGTAAATTTATCGTATTTTTAAGTAGGCCGGTGACGTGCTTAGCTAGGTGATATGCTGGTGCAGGTCTGTAGTATATAATGGGTATCTTTAGTGTGTTTTCCTTGTGTATTTTTGGTCCTGGATTCATGTTCATTCATTTGTATACTTTTCCGTCAGTAAACGTTTTGCAGCGTTTTAATAGGCTGCGTATTTCTCTTTGGAAAGATTCAGTTGGCTCATTTTTTAATTTAGTGCAGTTGGTCTACTGTATAAATTGTTGTGTTTTGTCTATATAATCTTTTTTGTGCATTACTTTGTCCGCCATTATTAGGTCATGGTCCCGTAATTTTGCCCTTATCTGTTTATCAACTTTTTTTAGATCTTTTAGATTTGTACTCGAATACGAATGTGCTGTACTTAAAGCAGTCATCTATCATATTCTTTTTCACTATTTCATGGCTTAAAAAAAGCTTTGCTACTTACTTTTGCAAACTCCGCACACACATGCATTAAAACAACTACATTTGTGTTTTGTTTTAATATGTTTTGAACTACAAAGTGCAACTTTGCTTACACATTTCCAAATACGACATTTATCAAAAATTAAAATTGGCTTGAAATGTGAGCAAAGACATTACACCTATACCCCGTTTTACACGACATTCATTGTACACGTTTTCGATCTTACATGGTTTTTAAAAATTAAAAAGTGTTTAACGAAATTTATAAATTTTACATTTACAGGAAATTATAAACACTAAACTATAATTTGCTTATATCTACAATCATATTTATGATCAAAACTAAATTTTATGTGTGTATAAACTAGTTTGTTTAAAAAACAAAGAGTACCATTGATTTTAAACTTTGTTTACAATTAGTGTTTACACATAATTGATAGCGTAAATTTATTCAAAAATTATTTTTTATTAAGTCTATAAGTTATAAAAAATTTTATAGTTTGACAATGGCAAAAGATAAAAATAAAAAACTAGGGAGTAAAAGAAAGGTTATATCTTTACAAACCAAAATTGAAATTTTGAACCGTTTCCGCAATAAGAAGAATAACAGATGTTGCTAATTTTTATTCTATGAAGGAAGCTACAATAAGAACAATAAAAAAAATGAAGCCTCACAAGTGTAGACATTCTACAAGTCTTACCACAACTTCTCATTGTAGAAATGTTGCCATGGAAAATATGGAGAAGGCTTTGATAATCTGACTAGAAGATCAAAATCAAAAACGAATTCCTATCGATACCAACTCCATAAAAAATAAGGCCTTACAAATTTAAGAGAAAATCGAGAATCAGTTGCTGTCAAATCCAAGCAAGTCATGGCTGGTTCGAACGCTTTAAGCAAAGTCACTCTTTACAGTCTACAATTAAAAGGTGAGCAAAAACACGATACGAATATTGAACGAGCTCTTAAATTTCAACGAGATGTTAACCAAGTTTTATCTCAACACGAAGTGGTATACGATGATATGACTAAAAATAAATCGCAATTGCTCAATCTCATGGAAGTTCAAAATCTAGGGAGAAAGAATCTAATGAGATAGTGTGGTCTAGCGATGAAAGTGATATTGTACAAATTTCTAAATTTTATTAAATTTAAATGAAAATAGAATGTTAAGTCTTATTTATTTTTATGTATAAAGAAAATGCAATATTTAAAATAGACTTTTTTATATTTGTGTTATTATTGAAATAAATTAATATTCTTATAATTTATTAAATCTGTTTGATATTAAATATATTAATATTTATTTTTTGTTCAATGTGTTTGTTATTCATCATATTAAAAACTGAAAAAAGGGCTTTTTTATAATGATTTTCGTTTAGCACGGTTTTTCCACATAAGAGTGAATTTTTCGTGTTACACGATTTTTTGTGGAACCTATCTTCCGTGTAAAGCGGGGGATGGCTGTATTTTCCAAAATGTAAAATGTTTTCGGTTTTAAAAAACCTTTATTGAGATAAAAATAGAAGAACTTAGAAGAAAAAAAGAATAAGCTTTAATAAAAAACCAGCAATTTAGCTGAAAGACAGGAAAAGACAGGCCGAGTTCCCTTTAATTTTAAACTTAATACAGCTTACAATGTAATACGTAATTTAAGCTCTGTGCAATTAAACTTTGTAGAAGCCACTTTTTCAAAATCACGACCTCTATTGAAACAACTCTATCAAACTCTACCTGAATACTAAATATCTGCCTGCTGTTAATTTTATTTAAAAACTTTTGTACTTTTGTAGTGGACATAAGTGGCCTCACCTTAGGCCACTGTGAATTTAACGTTTTATTTTAGTACTTTTTGTTATAACAGATAAGACTGTAAATGCATTGTACAAATTTGATTTATCTTTATCTTCAAAAAAATTAATTACTTTCCGGATCACTTATTAATTTTCATTAACGTACGTATTACGATTTCAAAAGTAGAAGACAGACATATGTATATTGTAACGAACACAATTTGGCAACGATTTAATGCTTTGGTTGTGGAATCTTAAAAAGACAAAATAAAGCCATACTTGAATACCCCTAAAAAGTTCCAACCTGTGGACCTGGCACAAGCTTGTATTTGTTGAGAAGTTAAATTATCATGAAAGTATAGCTTTAACAAAGTTTTTTATGTGAAATAATATTTTATATTTATTATGTAAGAATTATAAGTTTTCTTTACTTCAATGAATACTATCTACGTAAGCATTTATATTTTCGTTTTCTCTAGCAATCTAGCTCAATTATTATTTAATGATATTGTTAGGGAGATCATATGTTTAAGTTTAAAAAAAAAATAATTATCATCAAAAAAGTAAACGTAATGATCTATTGTGTGTTTGGCAAATTGAATAGTTTTGTAAGAAATCGTATACATACAAGACAACAGCAAAATGCTTGTTAGAAATTCTACAAAATAACTTAAACAATAGAAAACAATAACAACTAACGCCTACACTGAATGATAATAATGAATGATGTTAAAGTAGAATATTCTTGTATATGCGAGAACCGCTTAAAACAGCTATACACTTCGTTAACATAGGATAGCCTCACATATAAATTTCATAAATTTGTAGAAATTTTAAACATTTTTTCTTTTAATATGAAAATGTAGAAATGTTATTTCGCAAACGTTATTCAAAATAGTTGTCTTTTATTGTTAACTTAGATTAGCCTCACCTTACTAAAAATGAATAAAACGAAAATTGAATGTTTGGTTTATTAATATTTAAATTTTTAAAGTTGTTATACAATATTTAATATTTTGTATGCCCACCCTTCGTTGAAATAAAGTCTAAAATTTGTGAGTCGTACAAAGATTTTGGGTAATTTAATGAAATTTCAGTCCAAACCAATTTTATATCATCTTTTAGCTCCCCCTTTTTGCATAATTAACTTCTTACTTCATACACTTTATGTTTTAGCCATCCCCAAACATTTTCGATAATTTTTAAGTCAGTAGAAAATGGTGGCCATGAAAATATTTCAACTTTCTGATCCTGAAGCCAGCTTTTACAATACGAGCAGTATGGATGGGGGCATAGTTATGTTGAAAAATGAAAAAGAGGGCCAAAATTATCCCTAAACTCCACAAACGCAGTTTGAAACAAGTTTCGCTCATTTACAAAAACTAAACTTGCAGCCCCATAAAACGTATTAGCGCCCTAGACCACTACGCCACCTTCTCTGCCATGGTGACAACTTAGAAGCATTTTCTCCTTTCCGATATTATGCAAATAATAATTATATCCATCTGGGCCTTCAATATTAAAACGGTTTTCGTCTGAAAAAATTACTCTTTCCTAGTAGTTCTCTTGATGATATTTTTGAACAACCCACGACATGTGGCCTTTTGTAAATTTTAATCTCTGTTGTGTGTGTACGTCTTTCAGTGGTGGCTCAGGTGTTCCGAGCTTTTAAACACATTATAAATTGTAGTTTTACTCACTTGGACATTGGCAGTATCTCCGATTTTATTTAAACTTATTGCTGATTTCGAAGCAACTTGGAGTATTTTGTGTTAATCCCGACCTGAAATCTTTTTATACGTCTTTTCTTTTTACCGTTTACCATACTCCGAAGGATCCTCAAGATTATTGCTTTTAACTTTAGGACTTTTCTAGCAATAACGCGATTAGAAATCCCTTGATCATGGTACGCGTTAATTTTTGCGATTTCCGTGGAACCAAGCGACGGCTGTTTTTTTTTCAACAAATAACTAGTTTATCTATCAAAACTAAACGTTATTTAATAAAATTATTCATAGAAATACAACAAAAATTAAATGTTCTGCACTGAGGCTGAAATATTAAAATATTTTCTGCTGCTAATGTAAACAAATCGAAAAGTCCCGTTAAATTTTACTGACTCATTCGGAATTTCTATCAAGAGTATCCTCTTGTCAACAACTTTAACACATATTTTCTAGTTATTAAAGATACACAAAAATTTTTACAATTCTTTATAATTATGAAGTGAGGCTATTCTATGGTAATGGAGTGTATAAGCGCCACTTGCTGGGCAAATTAACGCATTCAAGTCAAATCATCGTTGAGTAAAGGCAGCAAAATAATAAGGCATCTTTTAAGGCGTTGGAGTAATGAAGTTGCCAGCGTGTTTATTTTATGTATATTGAGAGTGAATAAGTCGTTTAACTTAATTTAAAACTCTAAAGTGTTATATTATTATTTTGCAATAAAAACACAATATAACAAAAGGAATAAACGTAACAATATGTTAAATTTTTAACAAGCCCGGAAAACTTACATGCCATCTGAATTTTCTTATTCGCTACATTATTATTCAGCTTTCGTCGTTACTATTTATCTTAACCATTTAAGATGTAGATTTTCTATATACGGACACCTAAAATAAGTCCAACAAGAAGTTTTCTGTAAATTAAAAATGTAAAGAAACAACAAACGATTTGCTTTATGAAAGTTTTTTAAATGTCAGTAATTTGTTTGTTTGTTGTCTCCTTTTCGTTGTTGGTTTTTTTTATTTATAATTGGCAATTGCTTGCAACACCAAGCGGCATTAACTAAACATAATCAGTCGAAATAATGAGCCGACAAAACACCATCATCATTAGTTCGCTTTTGGAAAATATAGACCGCAGGCAAACAAGACCTCTTAACAAGTTCGGTAATTAGAAAAATGTTATAACACCACCGCCTCTATGAATATATATACACATATAGTGAATTACATACCAATACAATTGCAAAACCATCTTCACAAAATTAGCGATGTTTGCAAGTAAAACGATGCGCTTCATTAGAACACAAAATTTTTAATACTCGTACGTGATTTTCGCGTTCTAAGTAGTGTTTGTATTTCGTTACTATGTTGTAAGTGTGTTTGTCTATTTGTATGTTTCTCCACTAAGCAATCAGCGCTTACCATAGAAACATTTACTTATACAAACGCCAAAAAAAAGCAACATTTGCATTTGAATTTATTCCCACACACTAAAACACATGAAAAATGATGCTAAGTAGCAAAAAATTAGGCACCAGCAACCAAATTGTTGAAAAAAAACAACTATTCGCTTCTGTTAAGGTCCTAAATGAAAACAAAAACGTGCTAAATGCAATTAATTATGCAAAATATTGAATTTTGTTAAACGGCCAGCGAGAGTGGCAGGCAGAATCAGATCGGAATACAAAATTAAACGTTTAAAAGTTGAATGTGTTAAGTGCATAAGTATTAAATTGAAAACAATTCAGTTTCTATTCGATTTAATGTTTGAGAGTTTGTCGTCTAAAACGGAATATATAGTTGCTGAATAAAATTAAATGCTAAAGCTTGAAAATTATTTTACGTGAACGCTCTCTGCTATAGATATTACTTTACGGCTGCGGTTTAAATTGTAATGAATTAAAAATAGTGTTGTAGCTGTAATTCAGAAGAATAAAAATTAATTCGTTTTTATAGATAAAACATTTATAGGAAAGCCCCCCCCCCCCCCGGAATCTCACCGTCATTACATGTTTCTTCGGGGGTAAAAGGGAACCCAGTTCAGGGAGGCTGGCCCTTCGGGAGTATCGTGGTAGTTGTACTTTCGAGGCTCTCGTCTGAGTTATGTGGGTCGGATTTTTCACCATGAACACAATAAGTGGTCCAGCTCCAGTGAGCATGATTGCCGTTGTGTTCTTAATTTTTATTAAGCTTCATGCGATCTGGACCAGGAGTTGGATAGTCTTCAACTCTTCAGCAAGGAGTAAAGGCTGCGGTCTGTTTCGGGCTGTTGAAGTTGCAACTAGGAGTGACTGGGGGATACACGTATCTGAAGGCCTTCTAGGGCGAGGGTGACGCTAAAATCACCCACATTGGTTCGATCACCACCAGGTTATGACCTAGCGGTCGATACTGCTGCAAACCTTATCATGCATTTATAAGAAATTTTTTGAAATTTTTTAGCTTTCTCTTTAAATCTATATCTCCGTAAATCTTTTAACAATATAATGAGACTTCTACTAATTTTTGTTTGCCATGTAAACTATACGCACGATATTTTCTTTCAGTATATGTAGCAGATTAGCCAGCCAACCACATTGTTTTTGGTATTAAAAGTTTCAAGCTTGAATTAAAATGATGTCATAAAATGTTAAAATTGTAGAAGAAATAAAAAAAATTAATATATATACAATATATATCGGCCATAACAGTATGCTTTCAAGAACAAAAGCCAACAGATTGTTTAAACCTCTCTAAACATTTTAGAATTAAAAGAAAAACAGTACATGTATACATTATCATGTATACACTATTGCACTATTTTTATTACACACTGTTAGTGTTAATTTTTTGAAGCTGATTCTTTCATTTACAACAAACCCCTCCTTTTTTAGTGGTTAAGAAAATGTGCTATTTCTTATAATATATATATATTTCTTATAATAACCAAACATAAAAAAATATTTTAAAGCATTCGATTTAACACATTTACATAATTGAAAACTACTATACTATTTATAAATTTTAACATCAAAATAATAACTATGCCTTAATTCTCTATACTAATCACACACTTTACTACCATTCTAATATTCAGGCGCCTCCTATGCTGTAATAATTTAATTTTAGTTGAGGAGTTTTTAAAAATTATATCTTACTTAAATCTGTTTTAATCTTTTAATTGGTCTTTTTATATAAATTTTAACGATATATTTTTTCAATATTTCGCTTTTCATATGAAAATATATCGTTAAAATTTAATTAAAAAGACCGATTAGAAGATTAAAACATATTTAATTAAAATAAAAAAGGTCGAATAAAAATAAAAATAATAATTAAATCTTACTTTAATTTATAGTTTTATCAACTACTGTAACCACTAGCAAAAATATCAATAGTGAATTTTACGAGTTAAAAATTATAAATTATGTAAATTTAATAATACAACGAAATATCGTAATAGTTCTCTTAATAGTATAATTAAATTATCACTCCTATTTTATCATTTGCATCGGAATATTGATTTGCAAAAGTTTTATCTGAATTACTAAAGTATTCACTGTTAAATTACTAAAAATATTGCACGAAGCAGTTTTACATAACGTTTTCAGATTGTACAGTGTTGAAGCAAATGGTTGGTAGGCTTCAATTCCTGCACCAGTTAGCTTCAAAGTCAAATCCTTATGCAAAATTCGCCATGTGCTGGTTTTGGATCTGCCCCAATATTGTGGCTCACGGCTGCCATGTTTTCAATTGAACGACGCGGTCAAACATGCAGTGGTGTTCGCACATTTTCTATCGGGCCTGTCGACTCAAATTTAACGACCAAATTCTTAATACTGGTCTCCGAAGGATGATTACGTTGACCGAAAATATCCCGAATTTTACAAAATGTAACTTTAACACAACCACAATTTTCAAAGTGGATTTTAATTTTTTTTTCCTTTTATTTATTTTATATTGAATACTTTGTAACAATTGCCAATGCATCTACTAAGAATACGTCAAAAAATTAAATGTCAAAACTATCATGTTGTTGAGGTTGCCACAATTGAATAACAAACTTCTTGTTGAAAAACCCTTTAATATAATAAAATATATAAATAAAATAATATAATAAAATTTATTTATGGGATTCAGGTTATGGCCTAAAAGAGGACACTGTAGCATATTAATTTACCATATACAGTCAAACCTCATTTTATGCGAATTCAAATTTGTGCGATTTTGAATTTTTTTGCACGCTTATATTTTCGCCTGTAGAATTGCACATGATGTACTTGTTACTTTTATTGCAGCGCGCTGTAACTTAGTGTGAATATCATTCTAGTTTTCAACTTAGGGGAAATCCCTTTTACTCAACAAGTTAAATAAAATATGTAGTTTATTGTGGTGTTTGTTTTCACGTCTTAGTGAATATTACTCGTATAAAAAATTGAGATTAATTTATCGTAAAAGTGATTAAAGTGAGAACTTATAAAGTTTTGTTATTTTAAAGTTTCTATGCTCAAAAATATTTATGTACGTTTTCAGATTACAATATGGATAAAAATAAGAAAAAACGACAAACAATATCTCTAGAGACAAAAATTAAAATTCTCGAATGCTTAGAAAATGGTGCAAAGTATACATCTCTTGGAAAGGAGTTCAACTTAGGAGAATCAACTATACGATCGATTAAAAAAATGAAGACTCCATAAGAAAATCCGTAATTTCGGGCACAGAAATAAGTTCAAAGTATTCGTCTTATACAAGAGACATACTGATTGAAAAAATGGAAAAATCTCTTAATTTGTGGATTGAGGATTTAACTAAAAAAAAGGATTCCCATAAGCGGATATATGATACAAGAAAAAGCCCTAATATTTTATGATTGAATAACGCAAAATCAGCCATCAACTTCTGAACCAAAAGAAAAAGAATTTTTAGCTAGCAATGGGTGGCTTGCACGGTTTTTAAAAAGAAATAATATTCACAGCATCCAAATCAGAGGTGAGTCAGCATCAGCAGATGAACATGCTTCTTTAAATTATCCACAAAAATTCAAAAAAATAATAGAATAAGGACAGTATTGCCCAGATCAAATATTCAATGCAGATGAGAACGGA
This sequence comes from Trichopoda pennipes, assembly GCA_030448955.1. NCBI lineage: Eukaryota > Metazoa > Arthropoda > Insecta > Diptera > Tachinidae > Trichopoda > Trichopoda pennipes. The sequence goes on from JASKUP010000033.1 coordinate 2,803,975, forward strand.
TTATTTTGGAAAAAATTGCCAAACAAAACCTACATTGCTAAAACAGAAGAAAGAGCCAGTGGATTTAAGCCTATTAAAGAAAGATTAACGGTTTTACTATCCAACAACGCTTCAGGAGACAAAATGTTAAAACCATTAGTCGTAAATAAGTTTCTAAAACCACGGGCCCTTAAAGGAAAAGACTTAAAACGTCTGCCAGTTCACTGGATGGCAAACACTAAAGCTTGGGTAACCTCTGCATTATCTAGTGAATGGTTTTACAAATGTTTTGTACCAGAAGTTGAATCCTATATGAAGGAAAAAAATCTTGAATTTAAAATTTTGCTTGTTATAGATAATGCTCCTGGACACCCACATTTGGAACATTCAAACATTAAGATTAAATTTTTGCCACCAAATACAACCAGTATTCTTCAACCACTAGATAAAGGAATAATCTTCACTTTTAAGAAATATTATATTAAAAGCACATACCAATTTATTTTAAATAAAATTGAAAATGAAGAATTAACATTGACCGAGGCGTGGAAAAAATTTAATATTTTCGACTGCATAGTTTTGGTTGCATCTGCAGTATCCAGTATACGACCAAAAACATTAAATGGGTGCTGGAAAGCTGTATGGCCAGGTTGTGTTCGTGGTAATACTGCTGATGAAATATCTGTATTATCTGAAGAAATTTTAATGCTGGCTCGACAAATTGAAAGCGATGGATTTGATTCTTTAAACCATAATGATATAGAAGAGCTTCTCGCAGATGTTCCGTTATCTTATGACGACATTGTTAGTCTAACTGCTGATAATATGGAAGATAATAATTGCGAAAGTGATTGCGAAGAACTTGTAGAGCCCCTTACTTTAAAAAAGATTGATAAAGTTCTTAAAACAGTTAAAGACCTACAGACAGTGGCGTACCTAGAACTTTTGCCGCCCGGAGCGATCTCCAGTTTGCCGCCCTTTCTATTATAAGTCAATCAAATAGTGGTTTTTATAAATTAATACACATAAATAAATTATTAAGTTATTTAATCAATATTAATTAATACACAGAGTAAATTTTTTTAGACATATGTATTTATTTGTATGCACTCGTAAACATATTTATATAATATCTACTCTTCTAGCTTTCATACTAGAAAAATCGTAGATAATGCTCTCAAAATTTATATTATTTGTAATTTCTTGTTCTATTGACAATATTGCAATATTTTGTAGTCTTAATTGACTCATTGTAGAACGAAGATAATTTTTTATCAACTTCAATTTTAAGAAGCTTCTTTCGCAACTAGCGACACTGATTGAAATTGTTAAACAAATTCTTAACAAAATTACAATGTTGGGAACAGAATTTTTCAACCTATGCTGCTGAATAAATTTTAGCAGATCAAGAGGGCCCTATTCTCCGTTTTTCCAATGTTTTGTCTCTTCTTTTAGTGTAGGTACAGCCATAAAAACCGGGATCTTTTTTCGTTCGATATAGAACTGTTCTTTATCAATGTCAATCAAGTCATTTATTTGACATTCAAATTCTTCATTTAGTAGGTGACACGGCATTATACACGAATATTTTCTTACAAGGCCATGCAACTGATCGTTATTTAATTTCCTTTATAATTCTGTCCATAAATGAAAACATTTCTCTTCGTACTTCTTCTTCTAAGGATAGCCCCACGGTTCGCGAATTTTCCCCACTTATATTTTTGTTCCTTCTAACTCGACGCTCAGTCGATAACTCCAACTCTTCACAAATTATTTTAGCTGCTATAACAGCGATTTGTACTAGCGTTTCTCTTTGTTCCATGAAATGTGTTTGCAAAGAATTTAGTTTTCTATGGCATTGGTGGACATTTAACCATTTTATTTGCAGGTATTTTTGAACGTCATTAATTTCCAAAAGGACGGATTCCCATAAATGAAGGTAACATAGAAAAGAAAAAGATTGCATAGAATTGAGTAATATTCCAGCATCTGATCTCGTTTTACTATTTTCTTTTTCAGATGTAAATTTTTTCAAAGCGCTTAAAATGTGAAAAAAATGTTTTTTTTTTTACTATAGTTACCGCGGCAGCTCTAGCGCTCCAGCGAGTTTCTACACTGCGTTTAACACCTTGACCAGTGACAGAAAGTAAAACATTCCATCTGTGAGTGGAAGAAGAAAACAACGAAAACAACTGTTCGATAGTTCCAAAAAATGTGATGGAATTAATAGCTGTAGAAGCTACGTGTAAACATGCCAGGGTTAAAGATTGATTTGTACATGCTACAAATTCTGCATTTGGATTTATTTCTTTAATACGAGTTTGAACACTGCTGTGCTTTCCTGCCATGGCGGCAGCATTATCGTAAGCCTGTCCTCTGTAATTTTTTATATCTAAACCGTCATTTTCTAATTTCGTTGAAATGATATCTGTGATTTCACCAGCAGTTTTTTCTTTAGTTTCTACATAGTCAATAAACAATTCTACAACTTTAACTTCATTACCATCAATAACTACATATTAATAATTTGACTGGTTTAATCTTTGTGTGAAATGTCATCAGTGCTGTCAAATATAAGCCTGCTTTATTTAATCCATAATTGTTTTTCTGACTGCGCCTCCCAATAGCTCTATGAATTCGTTCTGAATCTTCGGCGACAAATAAGAGATACCATATTTATTACCCATCTTAGTTTTTAGTACGTGTTCTCGTAATACTGGATCGTACTTAGCTCAAGAAAATTCCTCTATTTTCCACGTCCAAGTCTTACTTTTAATTCCTTCCATTTGGAATATGATCGAATGTGCAGTGGACTCACCTCATGTTGACTAATTTCGGGATTAAGTTTCCACCATTTGTTAAAACCTGCTTGACAAAGATTATCAGATAGTTTGTAGCAGAAACAATAAATACTTTTCTTCGATGGTGAATATACCATCCACGATCTTAAGAGCTTTTCGCCATTAGGCAAAATTTGAAAAAACCAGTCCTGACCAATCACCATCTCCTGTGTCAGCAACAAAAATCGTGACGCTCTTATTTTGGTACAGTCTCAAGTTTACCAAAAAGACAGTCAAGAAAGAATTTTGCACAAAGGAAACGAATGATTGCCTGATAATTTTTTTTACAGTTAACGAATTTATTCCAGTCGTAACTTATACACCGAGGATACTATTCGATATCATATAGTTAATCACAATTTATATAAATCAAATATTAAACTTAAAATAATCATAATAATCATTTATTATTCAAGAAAGAAAATAAATATGAAATGAATAAGTTGCTTTTTACAACTATAAGTAAATATCAAAAATGCCGCCCCAAGGTAAGTGGCGCCCGGTGCGGACCGCACCCACCGCCCCCGTCTAGGTACGCCACTGCCTACAGAGCGAAATTCTTAATGTGGATCCAAATACGGAACGGGCACTAAAAATTCAGCATTGGCTTAACAACACATTTTCGGCATATCAAGAGTTACAAAAAGAGTTAAAAAAATCGACATCACAAAAACTTATGACAAATTATTTCAACAAGTACCTAAGGAGAAAGAACTGACTGAAAACTTCGATGTTCCTTACAGCCAAAGTGAGAACAATTGTGGTGATAAAAATAGTAATCTAGCCATAGATGTGTTTGTTTCCTCTAGTGATGAAAGCGATATAGAGCCAATTCAGAAACTCGGCACACGCCATATTAGTGATTCTGATTATGAGTTATAATTTATTTCTTCAATGTAAATATTTTTTTCTTTGTTAAGTACGTAGTGAATTGATGTTTATTTGTTTTTTTTATGAATGAATTACTATTTTGTTGACTTTTTTTAACCGATTTTGTTTGAGTTTTAATGCTTTACTTTGAATTTATGCATTTTTTCAAAATTCAGGGACGAATCATTAATTTTAGTATGGAGCTAGTGTATCGTTTTATGTAAATTTGTTTTATGCGATTTTCTCTGGAACGGATCAATCGGATAAAACGAGGTTTGAGTGTACAGACATAAATATGAATATTATATATGCATGTACTTTTAAGGATGTTGTTGCTTTTGTCTTAAAAATTATACTTGCATATGTATAATAAAATTTAAAACTAGTTTTTTAATTGCTTTCTCTCATAATCAGAGATATTTCTATGAAATACTATAATACCTGCCTGCACTTCATTAAATTTTCATAATTATACTTTTAACATGCACAACACATTTCTGCTTCATCGCAGTTAATTTTGCTTTCATTATAGCCATTCGACGAGAATAAACAGCTAAAGTGTTAATTGCCATAAATGGCTGTCATTCTAACGGTAAATGACTAGATATTTGCATCATTGCGCTGTCAATGTCATCATTAAGGAGCAAAAATGAAAAAAAAAAATAAACAAAGGTTACAACAGCGAGTCCTAAAGAAGAGAATAGGAAACAATAGAAAAAAAAAAAGCATGACACAAGTAAATGGAGCTTCAACGTTAAGCGGTAGCTAACAATTTTCTACTTTGCAAGCACGTTTAAATATAATGATGATGACATTAATAGACAAACTACGGTTACTAACAGCCACGACTCCAATAGCAACATGCTTTACATTTAACGCCTAACTCAATGAACTCTGACAGAGCGAGTATTTGCAGTTATCTGTCCAGTGCTTTGTAATTATTATAGCATATAATGATATCACTGAACAGACTGAATACGGCTCTAAACAAAGGAAGTGCTAAATTATGCACATGCTCTTAAGGCCCACTTAAGGCACTTGTACCCATAATACAATGCAGTTGTCATATGCATATTAGTATCTACTTAAGTATTGTACTCTTTGCTCTTATTTTAAAACTCAAATACTAAATTACCCCTCTAACAAAAATCACAATGTCAAACGAAAGAGAATGAACAAGAACGAGATAGAGGGCTAAGATTATGAGTGAAACATTTGCTGCACCGCCCATTGAGTATTTTTGAGACCAACCAATTATTTTGAACACTCAATTCTTTCTAAATTCTCTTCCTCTCCAAATCTGTTTAACTCATTTGAGAAGACAACGATTTTATTTTTGTATACCTTAAATTTCAATATGGCTGCTTTTAATAAAGTTGATTATATGCTCTCATTTAACTAAAAGTCTGTAAACTATACCCAATATAACTTTATCGGATTTTGCGATTTTTGTTTGCTTCTTATTTTTGTTTTTCTTTCCTGGTTATTATACTTCCTTTGTGTGTAATTTTAATTGTGTTGGTTTTCTTTTTTTTAAAGGACAATTTAATTTTGTATTTCCACTTAGTGCATGACTACTCACTGTTGTTGCTGTTGTCATAACTATCAACTGAGTCTTAAGTGTCCTCAGGGGGTATGAAATGAAAGTTTCCAAGGCGGTGGCATTCAAGTTACTTCAACGTCTTCTTCTACAGCATGTTTTATGCAATTATTGTCGTCCTTATGTTGACTTCATTTACTTTTACAACTAGAATATCGTTCTGCGGTTAAATAACACTTATTTTCATAACTGTAAATCTTAGATTTTAAATTTGAAAGCAACAATTGCTGGCAAATGGGACTATCAGCTGATGATGTTTAAGTTTCATATTTGATTGATTCCATTATTTCTGAATAAATGAGATAACAAAAGAATATACTTTTTGTTAAGCCGACGGCATCACAACAATTTTATTAAGCAAATAATATTATTCTTTTTTTTGGTACAACTAAAAAGTGTTTTATACTATTATTTATTAAATCCTTGTTAGACAATGGGAGAACAAGTGTACAAACAAGATGTGTTTGAAAAATCAAACCACCGAAACAGTATATTAGCTTTTTCAGAAATAAAGCAAAATTTTAGATTTTATGTTGCTGAGATTGAAACAGAATGGAAATACTTTAAACAACATGGTAAATACAAATTTAATTAAAACCAAACGATAAATTATTTATTTTTAAATTTTAATTTATTCAAAATTTTTTTTCTGAACGGCTGGTAACTGCTGATTCTCGTGAAATTATGCGATTTGGAAATTTAGTTTGAAATAAACTGATCGTTTCATTGGCTGTGTTACATGTGGCACCATTCTGTTCAAACCACATGAATACCACTTCATCCATAATAGTCCAAAATTAAGTTGTTAGCATCATGCGATAGCATGATCTATTGACCGTTACTGCATTTCCAGCCTCATCATCGAAAAAAAGGGCCAATCACTCCTCTAGACCACGTAGCGCACCATTCAGTGACACGTTGAGCAGGCAAAGGCTTTTCAATAATCGCTCTAGGATTTTCAGAAACTAAAAATGCGGCAGTTTTGCTTGCTGTCACACTCTGACAAGTGAAACTGGGCTTCGTTGTTCCTGAATAAATTGAGCGAATCTGCGGCGATCTAAATAATCGATAGGGTGGAATTCCTGCACCATTTGAATCTTGTAAGTTGTCGGACAAGATCGCTGTTAAGGTCTTCATGGGAAACATTTCCTACTGGGTCATGTCTTGTTTGTTTTACAACATCGACTGGTTGATGTTGCTTGTTACAAAATTTACCGCTTATCGCGACACACATTAAAACTGTGTGTAAAAAAAATGTAGTTTTGGGGACCGACTGGTTTCACGTATCCAGTCGGTGGTTTTGCTAATTAGAATTTTTTCTTATTTGATTATTGTTCGGTAACCAGCATAGCGACCGGTCGTACTCCAATTGTTAAAATATTCAATCAACTTTATAGAACATTATTAAAACAAATAATTATAGTTGAGATTATTAATAAAGGGAGATGCAATCTCAGTTAAACTAAGCATCCATGTGTTTGTTAATTTAACTATATATAGATATATATATATACACATATAAAAACATAAACGACAAAGGTTTCTGTCGTACATAAGTCAAATCGTTACACAAAATTCGCTATGTGGTCGTTTTGGATAACCCCAATTATCGAAAATGTTGAGGAAATAACAAATTTGCATCTGCTTCAACACTGTGGCCCATGGCTGCGATGTTTCCAGTTGAACAACCCGGTCGAACACGCAATGGTGTTCGCACATTTTCTATCGACCCTGTCGACTCAAATTTAACGACCAAATGCTTAATAGCAATCTCAGAAGAACGATTAGTTGTCCGAGAATATCACGAATTTTACGAAATGTAATTTTAACAGAACCACCGTTTTCAAAGTGAATTTTAATTATTTTGTAGCGATTTTTGTGCGAAATTGAATTCATTGTAACAATTGCCAATGCATCTACTACGAATACGTAAAAAACTAAATGTCAAAACTATCACGTTGTTGTTGTTGCCACAATAAAAAAAAAACAAAACAAACTTCTTGTTGAAAAACCCTTTAATATAATATTGAGCAAGGGGAATATTAACTCCGACAGCTCAGGGAACTTATACCAATATTTTTCACACAAACATATCAATTTATTTCATTTAGCGAAAATGGCATGTATTTGCTTGGCAAAAACTATTCCATAAAGTATATTTATGGGAATCAGGTTATGGCACTACAGGATTTTAATTTACCAACAACGCCTTTACTTTCTTCGGTACGAGAATCCTAGTATTCGCCCGAAAATAAGGTAGTTACTTTTCTAACATTCATTCAACGTGGCGAAAAGCATATTTTGTTATTAAACTGATATGAATTCACCACCATGAACGTATTAATATGCGCATTGCACTACTTCAAAATTTAAAAGGAGAAGAAGAAGAATAACAACTCGTATAGTGCGATTCTTGAGATAACTCGATATAAATCTGGAGAAATTATCACCACCACAAAAAGCAGAAAGTTTTGACGGAAATGCATCATGACACACCCTATCAAACGCCTTGGAAATATCTAAAGCCACCACCTTACTCTCTCCGATATGGTGTATGGAATTAAACCATTGTTACGATAGGAAAGCCAGCAAGTCACCCGTAGAGCGCTCACTACGAATACCATACGTTTGGTCGCTAAGTAAGCTGTTGGACTCCAGGTATCTCATAAGATGAAAATTAATCATACTTTTCAGCACTTTAGAAAGTGCAGAACAAATTCCAATTGGGCAGTAAATTTCAGGTTTGTTAGCCTTACCCTTTTTGGGGATCAGCGTTACATTAGCAACCTTCCAACACTTTAGAAATTCACCGGCATAATACAACATGCTGAAAAGGGTTGCTAACGGGCGCACTATCATCGAAGAGCACTGTTTCAAGACCAGTACTGGTATTCCATCCGGCCCAGGGATTTTGTTGACGTTGAGATCTGCTAAAACATTTTTAACCGCTAACGGGTATTCTATCTAGCTGGGGCGGTGGTTGATTACTTTCCGGTAAAAAGAAATTATTTGATAATAAAGCAGCTAAAAGCTTAGCTGTATCAACCGGGTCAATGAATATTTAATCATTCTTTAAAAGAGTCGGAAATGAAGAACTAGCATTATCCCTTAATCTTTTAACAAACCTATAGGAATAGCAAGAACCTTAACACGAAGACGCTCCTTCTATAGAATTTTTTCGCGCCTTAGTACATTGGCATATGCAGACCTCGCCCTTCTGCGTAGCGAATCACTATCTGCCAGATTTTGAATGCTTCCTCTCTGGATCTGACCGCATTTTTGCACGTCTGATTAAACTAAGATTTCGATCTGGTTTCAATCGAAACTTTTTTGGGTGGAAGAAAAGTTTTCATTCCACAGAAAATGACGTTTAAAACTATTTCCGCCATGGCATCGGAATTTGTATTAACGAACTTTCCAATTAAATTGCCTAAAAAATACGTTTCTTTCAATAAAATTTCTAGTCAAATTACATTGAACTGTCACCTGTCAAAAGATAAAAATTTAATTTAATAAATATTAATAATGAAGATAGAGAGATAAACTTTTCAAGCAACAGCGAATAGTAAAGTGCTCGAAAGAGAATGTCATTAGTTGGATTTAAAGAGTAGAAAAAAAGCAGCTAAAGGCATGTACTGGATTGCAGTGTGTAAATGTAAATATGTATTTAAAAACGTGTCTAACTAAGTCGAAATAGAATAAAAATATCCAGTTAATACATCCTTAAGAATAAATATGAAGATCACACTTTAATGTGAACATTACATGTACAAAAAGCCCACTTGATAACATTTTTAAGAGAGGAACTGTTTGGTTTTTCTACTTCTGATTTTGAAGATTTTTTTACTTTTATTTGGGTCCGTCGACCCTCGTCGGTTTGTGAACAAACCGGTTTCGGCTGTTTGCCATCTTCAGTGTTCTTTTCGTACTAGTTGCGTTCTATTGTCAGTTGTGTTTATATAGTTCGTGTCTCCCTTCGTGTTATTGCGTTCGTCCCTTTCTGTCTTTTTTTTTTGCCTGCATCTCCCCTTCTTCGTATGTCCCTTCCTACCCAATTTGTCGCTCCCTTTTTTATTCGTTTTTTTCTTCTTCTTCTCTCCAACTAAATCCTTTTACGGTCACGCTTGCTGCCCGTTTTTGTTTATGTGTGAACCTATTGGGTTTTCCCTTCCTTCCCCTTTTATGTGACATAATAATCTGTAATTGTACGTTTATGATGTTCTTTATTGCTTTGGTCTTGTGCACCTGCGTAACGTTTTTGTGTTGGTGTAGTGTTTGTTTTCCTGTAAAAATGTTTCAACGGTTCAAATATTGTGTCCGAAGCAGTGTTTATTTGTTCATTTATTATTCGTCCGTCAAATGTTTTTTGTTTGTATATTTCCATGTTTTCCAATACATTTAGTCTCCTTCCTTTGTGCTGAGTATGAAGCAGTCTAACCGTTGCCTCTATATGTCCTGGTGTACATTTGTCGTCAAATATATGGTTCGCAAAGTTTGATTTTGGCGTTGATTTTGGTTCTCGTAGTTTTTTGTCATAGTCCCCAACGTGTTCCCTAAATCTGGTCCTAATTCTCCGTCCTGTTTGCCCGATGTAGCCATAATGGCATGTACAAGGTAATTTGTACACTCCTCGTCCGCCCAGTATATTTGCCCCGGTTTTATTCCGTAGTATTCTGCCTAGGTTGTTCCCTGTTCCGAATGCGGTATTGATGTTGTGTTCTCCAAAGAATTTCGCCAGTTTGTACGTTGATTTTCCCATATATGTTAATGTAGCTCATTTTTTCCTTTCATTCTCCTGTTCTTTGTTCGTTATAATTTGTTTCCTGATGTTATCTACGAGGCGCTTTTTGTATCCGTTGTTTTCTGCTATAGTGTATATTGTTTCTATTTCCTTCATGTACATTTGCCGTGTTAGTGGTGTTCTCTCGAGTCTTGTTATTAACTGCCTGATTGCTGCGTTTTTGTGTTGCTGGGGATGATTTGATGAGTTGTATATTATTGTGTCCGTTGCTGTTGGTTTCCTGTATATTTCATATTCGACTCTGTTCGAGATTATGTTCCTCTTGATCGTTAGATCCAGATAATTAATCCTCCCATCCTCTTCCTTTTCCATTGTAAATTTTATGTCCTTGTGTCTTCCATTCAAGTAATCTAGAATTTGCTTATCGTTATTTCCTTTTAGTATACATATGATGTCGTCGACATATCTTGCGTAGAATATTACTCCGAAGTTGGTCCTTAATTCCTTTACGTATTCCTCTTCTAAGTTCTGCACGAATACTTCCATGAGGGTGGCAGATGTTGGATTCCCCATCCCCAGTCCTGTTATTTGTCTATATATATTATCGTTAAATTTAAAGTAATTCTGTTCTAGTGTCGCTTTCAGTGTGCCCGTAATCCGTATTGCCAGTTCCTTGTCTTCCGTTTCGTTTCCTACTGTCCTATGAACAATGTCCAATGTACCCATTACCGGAATTGATTTTTTTACTCTTGCACTTTCAGTGAACCTAATTTTAACGATTGTTTTTCTGATAAACTCTCTTTTAATTCTCTTATTTCGGGCAGACCGTTTGAGGTTTTCTTAGTCGAACCCTAAAACTAATCTCAGATGCAATTTCTTTCTCCATTCCTTTCAAGTTCCACTATTGGAACTCCACATAACAAGGCATAACCCGAAATGAAACTGAAGACTGATTGAAGTCCGATGTTGGTATTATAGTAATTAAGCTTCTTCAATAATAGTTAATATACCGCAACTCAATTTTGGGGGCAATAAGTCGTCACAAAGCCTTTTTGTTAATTAATAAATGTTATAGAAGAATCTCTGCCATTCAATGCTTGACTTAAAACAAATGACGATAATTTTATGTTTAATTTTTGTTTTTTGTTTTTTTTTTTCATTTCTTCTTTCTCCATTCAAAAAGTATTAAAACTAATTTAAATTCATAATTTTATTATAGTGCCACCATTAAATAAGCATTTAACACATTTAGTAATTTTTCTTTGTCAATTTGTCGCCAACAAACGGAATCAACTTCAGAACAACTGTGTATAGTCAGTCTTCTGCATAGAAGTTCTCTTTTCTTATACAAATGATCATGTGAAATTTGAAATAATTTTCTTTTCTTTTTGTTTGTTTTTAATACATAAATATGAAATTAAATTACGCATATTATAAAAAATGAGCAACATTATGTCAGATATTTGTTAAATGCTGACTGCTTGTTTGTTTCGCGGTTCGGTCGTGGTGTATTTTGTGAAAACAAATAGCAGAAGCGTCGAAACAGAACACTTAGGGAATTGCACGAAAAGTTAAATGTGTTTAATAAAACCATAAATCTATTTTAAAAAAAAATATGTTAATGATATTAATCTTAAAGTAATTTTGCAATAAATAATGTTTGCTTCAAAACGTGGGTGGTTAGTTTGATAAAGGAGTGAATTCATTAAAAGTGTCATAAAGCTTAAATCAAAAGTATTTTGATAATAAGAAAGCATAGCAAAAGGAATGTTTATTTAAAACATTAGTATGACAATCACATCTGATTCACTTTTCACAATAAATAACAGGATATATATATAAGCCGTTTATTTTGAAAGTGGCATAAGTCACTTTGTTTTTAAATATACGTTGAAATATACGTTAAATAAACGTTCAAAAATATAGATGCTAATTTACTTCTATTTGTTATCTCATGATACTGATGTTTTTCTTAGTATAAATAATTTCGTATAAACATTAAAAAATCAGCATTCCTCATTGCGATAAACTGACTTAAGCCACTTTCAAAATAAATAGTTAAGAAAATTTACTGACAAATAATAATTTAGTTCAACATATTTTACTGTAGTGATGTTTTGAAAGCGCAAAACTTTACTCAAATTGTTAAATAAATTACATACATATATAATATAATAATTCATACCATCAACATATTTAATATTGCTACGGCTGCGTCTTCTTTAAGTTTTAAAAGAAAATAATTAAGTAATAAAGTAAACGAAATAACGGGGTATGCTGTTTACTAGCTGCGTAGTTTTCTTAGAAAACTTATACATGCAAGACAACAACAGTTTTCTAGTTACAAACTGCGTAGAAAACTTATAAACGCACGACAACAACAACATTCTAGTTGCAAACTGCGTTGAGATCTTATACACACAACTGCGTAGTTTTCTAAGAAAACTTATACATGCGCGACAACAACAGCTATCTTAAAATAAATTAAAGGAAGAAACTTTAACAGCATTAAAATCAAAAATACGCACAGAATAACAATCGTCTATACATTGAATGAATAACAGAACAACAAGAAAATGTGATACAAATGAAGTAGAAAATTCTTTATTTTTCTAGACCTCTAGCGGACAAATATAAAAGACACCATCTGAAGAAATCTCAATAGTTCTGAAGTTATTGATTGCAAATTTGTTTAAAACGAAAAAACATCGTTCATTTGTATTTATTAGTGCGATTAGCGTAATTTTATGTTATTTTCAAAATAAACGGTTCATATATTAAGTGTTAAGTGCTTTTAGATTTTGACAATATTAAAGAATTACAGCTCCAACTTATATTTATATATTTAAGATTTAAAGTACTTGTTGCACAGTTGTATGTTCCAATAACAATGAACTGGATTCATGATAAAATAAAGAAAAAATATTCGGTTTGAGTCCCTGTATTTTTTTCTTACTTAGACGTCATTGGTTTGTCTAATATTCACCGTATCAGATTTAGACACAACTTAAAAAAATGCTTTTTTAAAAAAATCATGTAATACTGGAAATAGCAACCTTGGTAATAACAACAACGAATTTGCACTTAACACTTTTTAACACTTTTTTTATTATTAATAACAATAATTTATATTGTATTCCATAATATTTTATAATATTGTTACGTTTATACCTTATATAAACGTTTTGTTGTAAGTTCTTTATTACAAAATAAATAAAACCAGATTTTAGAGTTTTTAAATTAATTACAGGTTTATTTACTTTAACTACACAAAGTTGACACTACAGAACAATTTACTTAAGATGCACTTCTTTACTTCACGAGATTTATTTTTCAACTGACTTATTATCCACTCAGACGCTGCCTTTTTATATTTGTCCATTAAAAGTCTAGAAAAATTAAGAATCTTCTACTTCCTTTGTACCACATTTTATTGTTGTATACTGTTCATTTAATGTATAGGCGCCTGTATGGCTGTGTGTATTTTATGTTTTTATGCTGATAAAGTTTCTTCCTGAAATTTATTTTAAGATATTTGCTGTTGTCTTGCGTACCTTAGATTTCTTAGCAAGCCATGCAGTTAGTAAACAGCATACCTAGTCGTTTACTTTATTGCTTAATTATTTTCTTTTAAAACTTAAGCAAGACACATCCGTAACAATTCAGAGTTTTGAACTAACAATAAGTGCTCATATCTTAAAACTAAACTAAAATAAACTTGTGAAGTCCAGCCAGTGCCAGATAACAAGATTGCATGTTAAACGTTTGCTGATATTATATGAGAGCTATGTTTCTGATGCTCGGATAATAGAACTAAGATATATCCGTTTTAGCCGAATGTAACCACTATCGTTACGGATCTTGCAAGCCAGCGGATTTAGGTGCATTTCGAACTTTATGAAATACGGTGATGCATGTTTCGCTATTTTATCAGAAATTTAACGAATCCTAAAATTTTATGAATGTTTTTTTATGAGTTTATGAGTTTTTTTTATATAACAGGGTGCTACTGTTATCATTCGTAAAATCTTATTTTGAACCCTTTGAATTCTTTCCAAATTCGAAGCTGATGCAGTGCTCCATAACTTAAATCCCTAACATCATACAGGTTTGAGAATTGACTTATTCAACAAAAATTGCAATTTAAGCTAAGGGCTGATGTTGTACCGATTAGCCAATTAATTTACAATGCCTCATCTGTGTCAATTTTGCTTGGATCTGACTTTTCCAGGTAAAGCGCCTATCAAGATGTATACCAAGGTATTTAACCTCTAAATGTTGAGGTATAGGTGTCTGCAAGGTGGGAATGTTATGTGGGTAGATTTTTGTTCATTTCATTTGAACTCTCAATTTTTTCAACCACACTTCCAAATGATGTATATGATCATATTCGAAGTGAACAACAAGTAAAAAACGGGTTCCATAATACTACCTTGGGGGACTCCTGCTTTAATTAGCTCAAGTGATTTAAAAAATCTCCTTCTTTAATAATAAACTTGCGTCCAGTTAAATAGCATTTTAAAAGCTTGTAGATGTTGTTGGGTAAATAAAGTTTTAACTCATACAGTAAGCCTTCATGTCACACTGAATTGTGAAAAGCTTGGGGAATGTCAATAAAAATCACTGAACAGTAGTTTTTCTTCTTAATGGTTTTTTAACTACGTTCACTAATTTGTTCTTAATTAGTCTTTGAATATTAACTTTCTCATATTATATTAAACTGATAAAAACTATAACAAGTTGCTTTGTGTGTTGTTAGTTTTTATATTCATTAAGCACCTAAGTAATTATTCTTAAACCCTACTTTTGCTACAATGATATCGAAACAGATGAAATTTAGAACAAAAGAAAATTATAACGTTGTAAATTCCCGATAATAATACATGCCTAAGTACTTAACATTGTCATATGTTAATGTCATATTAGGTATTTGCAATTCGTTTATATATATTAATGAGCAATCTCCTCTCCTTAGAGTAAATGCCACATGTGCAGACTTGTTTCCTTTCACTTTTATATTCCGGCTTCCATTTTACAAAAGTTAGATATTTTATCATTGACCCAAACCTAAAAGTAACGTTCACTTAAAAATAATTTCAATACTAAATAATAGGACATTGGTAAGTTTGTAAAGCAGCCAACAATGCCAGACTGCAAGCAGAATATTAATGGGAAACTTATAGGTCTGTATAATACGAGGCTACTTTCGTGCTTATTTGTTTTATGCCGACACACACTGGGGATTTTTGTATGGAGGTGAGGAAAAAAATATATTTGTCAAAAAATGTATTGATTTCATCACAAATGTAGTTTTATTTATATAGTTATACACAAAAGTAATCAAAATAAAGAAAGTTAAACAAATGTAGATCGTTACTTACAATGTTTTTTACATAACTAACAAAAAAATTTAAATGATTTTTTTTAACTTTTAATTTATTATTTATTTTGAAACTATTTTTAATTTATTATTCTAAAAGAATAATATTATTCTGAAAGAATAATAAATTAAAAAGAACTTCGTCGCTTATAACACTATGCTTTTTCTGGCTAAATGAAGGCGTCAAATGTGAAATCATGGGATCTGATGACTTTCTGGAGTGTCTAAGGCGATATTTTTTATAGTCTTTGTCACGACTTTCCTGAGCCTCTTCGGATAGTAGGTCTACAGGAAAATTACACTTTTCAATTATATCTTTTCCATGAATAAGAATTTTGTTAAGTGTAGGTGGCATCTTGTACTACTCGTACAGTGCATCAAACTCTTTTGCCGTCTCCAAACAAAAATCACAAAATTTTTTTGGGTCTACTGCCTCGGTGATTGTTATATTGCGGAAATCAAAACAGGATTAGCAAAGAATCTTCGTGATGTATTTTCTGAATTTATCGTACCAGAGCCTTGCTTAACAGTATCAACGTGTATTCCAATTTTATCTTTAAGTTCACGCATTATCAAACATTTTCGGGCTTCTTTTATCGGATGAGTATTTGAGTCGACTCTCCGACGTTTAAATTCAATATTATAAACTACATCCGCTTAGTAAGAAACTCCAACCGCTTAATAAGCGTATAAAGTAGTGACGTACCAAATTGCAGTGCGTGTTCATTTACGAGCATAGATAGAACTTCATCGATTTTATTTATCTTGGATGTTGTGGCTCCACAAATAAAACAAGAAGATGCTGCTGGTGTTTCTATTACTGATTGTGCTGTCTTTCCGTCAATCGTTGTAAAATATAATTCATGTTTTACTTTAAGTTACGATTATTTACTATTAACTCAAATTCTTTTAGTTGACATATCTCCTCATCAACTCCTCTTTTCTTGTCGTATAACTTGAGGTGTCTCTTTAACGTATGCAAAAGTTGAAGTGTTCTACAATACTGTGTGGAAGAAGGTTTATTGTTGTTCTTTATGTTATCACTTAATGATAATTTAAGTGGTGCAACTGATGTCATATATAAACAAGAGTCAGAAATTAGTGCATATCTCGAGCAAATTTTTTTAATTCATCGTTCATCGATTTTCATGAGTTATGTCTCATTTTGTTCATAGGTTATACGACTTTATGTGAATGTAATGGAACTTAACCCCTTTTTTACCGTTTTAAATTTTTTATGAATTAAAAAAAAATTACTTTTTAGGAAAAAAATAATTTTTTTTCTTCCTACATTTAATTATTACTTCGAAACTATTGCTTACATAGCGAAATGTTATATAAACAGATGAAAGTACTTGTAATTCTTGATTTTTTCAAATTTATTTAAGTAAAATCCGACTAGTGGTTCTTGAGTTATATTAAGCAAAAAGTCCTTATTGGAATTGATTCGCGAATCAATCAGCTGAAAAATGTTGTACTGCGTAATGCAACAAATTGAGAGGTGGCACCTGGTGGCAGTTGAAATTGATTAAAAATGTAAGAACAGATATGAGACAATGTATTAGTAGTGATTTCCAACTGTAGGAAAGTATGGCTAAAATTGCAGGTCCAAATGTTTGGAGAAAAAAGGGATTTTTTATATGTTCATACAAATAAACAAACAAAAAAAACTTAAGTCTCTGCAGAGTTTATTTTTGCAATTTTAGTATACTGAAATATACCTACTTTAAAGAAAAAATAAAAAGAAAAACTTTAGCTCAAATAATAAAATAATATTCGTTTTGAAGTTCGTAGGTTTAAATTAAGTTGATTCAGTAAAACATTCAGGTACTGAGCTTGAGACGACTATAAAAAAACTAGCAGTCAGATCGGAGTAATTCTTTTTGATTTGATTGTACCATTTAGTCTAAAATTTCAAAATATCATTGAATATTGCATGAAGAGTATATTGACAATTTGACTATTTTCCCCGAAATCCCCAGTGTGCGACATGTTGAAATGTTGGAGCCTTAAGATGAAATTGAACACTATTGTGAGAAAAATAATTCCGTTTTTGGTAAGTTTCTAATACGAAAGCATCCCTCTTATAATATCCTGGTGACTCTTTTTTATTTAATTTATGAATATTTTGATCTACTTCCAAAGACTTGAAATGTTTTATTTGTAAAATATTTTCACAGACAATGTCCAAAACAGCCTTAATTCCAGTAACAATTTGATTACATTCAAAAGGTTTCTTTCTTTGTCAGATTTGTTTTTTTTATTGGGATATTTCTTTTAACTGGGCTTTTCAAATATTTTGTCGCTTTCCAAAAATTATGTTTGTTTCCAGATGCATCAACTTTTCAATTACGAAGATAATTATCAAATTCTTAGTACAGGAAAATCGTTTGTTTAAAATTCTGGTTGTCAAAGGTTTTGGAATTTGTTAGAATCCTCTTCTGATAAAATGGTAACTTTTTTAAAATGCATTTATAAAGCTCACTGCTTTTTGGATTAAATAACTTGGATCCCCACCAAGAATGCTTTAAAGACTCCTGCTGCGAAGAAATGTCGAAATATAAATTTAATAAAAATATAATATATTGTTGTTACATTTTATGTTAATGTAAGGATGTGGAGTTTACTAATCTCTTCAGTTATTGCATAACTAGTAGATATTTTAATAACTACAGCAGCTCTAGCATCTTGCTTTGGGGTAATTAAGTTATAGCTTAGTTCTCTTTGTAACCAGTTGATCAAAGATATTTTCAATATTTTGTAATTTAGTAGGCCAGCTTTCTTTACTCTGCATTAACATTTCTGAATGCGATTAATCTGTATTGTATTTTGTAATGGGATTCATGAGAATTGATGGCAAATTGTGAACGGTTAGAGCAATAATATGAATTTATTTTCTGCTTTAATTACTTATAAACTTGGCATACTTTATAAGTTGGCAAATGGTTTGAAGGCAATGAACACATTTAGAAAGAACATGTATAGATTTGGAATATTCAGCTGATTTCTTGACTGATCGAAATCGATGGAAAACATTAAAGAAATATTAAAGATTGTTTAGTTATTTGACTTCCAATTAATTACGCATCTTACTTTATGATCCAAGGAGAATAATTCATCTTTTATATTAAAATGGTATAATGTTAACATTTAATTAAAGTCAATAGGTGACAATTTAATCATTTTAATATTATTTACACAATGTATAACTACTGGCGGTGGTTTGGTTGTCATCTTCAACGTTGAGTTTCTTTCAGGAGTTATTATTTTTCTGTTACCCTTACTGCTACTCATCACATTCCAGATTATAACACTGTCGTCACTGCTATCATCTGTAGTAGTTTTGTGTCTTTATGCTGTATTGGTTGAATATAATTCCTATATAATCCATTTGGCTTAAGATATAAGATATAAGTTTTCTTTACAAAATTTTTTGTAAAATCCACTGATGCTCTACCTGAGCCGTAGTGAAATAACCATATGGATATGTTTTCACTACAGTAATATATTTAAATTTTTGAATAATATGTTTAAAGGATCTACAATTAACGTAGATAACTTACTTTTGTTGATAAATAAATAAGTATTTATCTTTATAAGGTTTTTTAATTAAATTTAACAGGGATATATTCAATATTTTGGCATCCCTTGGAAAGCTTCTTTAGGAAATTAATTTTTATAAAACAAAAATTATTAACAATTTCAAAACTAAATTTTTAAAACCGCCATCCTTTTTAACTTAAAGAAGGATTTCGCTGCCGAGTCTACCTATACGGTCCCGCATAAATGCCACAATTTTCTTTCTAGTGCAGATTTTTAGTACATGTGCACTCAATACTTTATTGACAATGGCCTTATGTATTTTCGTAACGTGTGCGATGCCCTTTCAGCCTCTCCGACTACAACTTGGATGGCCACTAGTGCCCTTTTTCATCTATAATTTACTAACTGCATCTGGATTCAGTTCGCAATACGTACATACTTTTCTACCACAAATGATTAGGCCCTCATTCCCAAGACATCATTCTTGGCCAGTGCGTATTCAAAGAGTAACTTCTTCTTGCTGCGCAATGTTTTGTTAACTGTCTCCTGTAGTTAACAGCCCTTAACATTTTTCGGTTTTGTAATACCGCTTTAGCAAAAAAAAGAATAAAAAACTTTGACAATTCATCAGAAAATTCTTTCCTTTCCTACTTTCCTATTTCTGCCCGGCTGACACTTACACTAACATATATCTGCGAACAAATATATATTAATTTTGTATGAGAGATGTCAAAAAGCCTTACCTTCATATATAATTTACCCTTTTCTGCCTTTCAACAATATAAAATTAAATCGATCTTTGAAAGCTCTGTCCAAGCCTCATAAAAAATTATTTTCTGCCACAGCAAATATTATTTTCCTTGCTTTTATTATTCTTAAATCGTAAAAAACAACAACAATCTTACTGTTGTGCTTTAATAATTTTAATTTTTGATTTTATTTCATTCTACTAATGAAAAGCTTAGTTATAAATTAACTCAATGTTATTATTTAATTTTTATTTGTTGTTTTGATATTTTGTGATAAATAATTTGATGATCATGTAGTCTAAAAATATTGATATAATTTTCCAAATATTTTGAAGTTTTGGCCAAATATTTTCTGAAAACGAAAAAAAAAAAATCATAATTTTCTTTATTGTTATTATTGTGTCTATTAAAGTTTTCTGTCATTTCAATTACAATTTTATTTTTAATGATTTTTACTTCCAGGTGTTAAATAATGGTGTTAAATAAAATTAAAAGAAAATTAATTGCTTAATAAAAAACTTTTATAGGAGTGTTATATATTAACTTGATTAAAGCCCTTACGCCACATATGTAGATGGCAGATGGCGCTGTAGTCGGTATCCAGGTTTGTCAACTACACTGCAACTACACGACTGGATCGACTTGAATGAATTTTTTTGTATTCATTCATTCAATGCATTTAATTTTTTTGCGAGCTGTGTGTTGATACTATGTGATCGCGTTTACGTAAATATTGAGCGTTGTTTACTTCAAAAATACACACACGCAATAAATTTGTCGTCAGCCGCCAACTGCCTCCAATGTACATTGGCGGATGATGGTAAAAGGCCCAAAGTAGCATGGACTCGATTACTTCCGCCGTTAAAACAGTCGCGGTGCGAATCGCGCTTATTTGTTTGCGTTTCTTCTTTGTAATCACACAAATTCATTATCATTGTTTTAGCTAGTATAAATATATAAAATGCACATACTATAACACAGTATAAGTAATATTATGAAGCAAACAAAAGTTGCATTCCATTTAACATCGCGATTGGGGTATATTTTAGACCTTTACTTTAATGCCCAGATCTCGAGTTTGAGCAACGTAAGGTTAAAATTTTTTTAAACATTTTATAACTAGCAAATCATATTAAGGGATAAAAATTGTCCGCAAATATACAAAACCCAAAAAGTTTTACTCACTTAAAGTTAAAAATTTTCTAGAATATATTGAATTAAAATTTCTCTTAAAAAAGCGCGATTTCGAAAAGAAATAATCGAACTAAACGCTTCATTTCTGGATTTCGAGATTCTTGTGTGTTTACTTTTATATAAAATTATATATATATAAAATCTTAATCTTAATCTTTTAAACAGTCTTTTAAATTATAACGATTTATTTTTTCGATATTTCGCTTCTTCAGGAAATTATTTTTTATATTTTATTTTTTTTAGTTTTTTTTTTTGGAAAAATATAAAAAATAATATCGAAAAAATAAATCGTTATAATTTAAAAGACCGTTTAAAAGATTAGGATTAAATAAAAATAAAAAAAGGTCGAATAAAACTGAAAATAATTATATATATAAATTAAATTTTACGCAAAAAATTATTTTTATGAAGAGTTTTGGCCGCCTTCTCTTGAAATGTAATACTATGCGATAAAATTTATTAGAAAACTGATAGTTTTGATGATACTGTGGACAGTAAGAAAAGCAATTTAGAATCTTATAGAGCAATGGATAAAATTGTTCAACTTTTATTAAAATATTGTATTTTTATTAATTAACTTTTTGTATTTTAATTTTCAAGTGTCTTTTCAGTTATTTTAGGTACTGACACAAGAGGTCCTATTGAGAAAACAAGTAATTTTTTGTATTTGTTTTATGAAGTTTTGATAAAAACTTTAATTTTTTGATTAAATTTATACGAAAATATTTGTTTAACAATTAACCAGAAACAATATTTTGAAGAGTTTATAGGATTAGAGCGTGTTTTAGCATAGTAAATAAAAATAAACTCGCTATGGAAGATTTTATCGTTTAACGTTTATTAAAAAAAAAAACAAAGTAGAGAATTATGTCCACTTCCGAAGGAAATTTATCTCTGTGGAAATGGCTGATAATTTTTATTTATTTTTAAAAATCCATTTAATTATTTTCCAATTTTTATTTCTAATAATTTCTATCTAACTGTTGCCGTATGTTGATATGTCGACATTATCATTTCTGGAACAATTTCTGTCATATAGCCCAGTAATAATACAAATTCAAAGATGCCATTGGAAACAAGTTGTTTATTTATTGCTCTTAATATATAAAGCATAAAATGAATTTATGATGTTCTATCTATATTTGATTATTTTTAAATGCATATAGATACGTTTTGTTGTTTTATTGCATACATACATACATTGAACAAGGGCAACAACAGCTACTTAATATTTCAAGAAACAATCAGATGTAGATGTGGGTTAAAATTTAATAAAAAACCAAAGTGTTAAAATACCAATAAATTCTTTTGTATTGTATTGTTGTTGTTGTTACTATAAAATTTTCGTACAAAATACCAAAAGTTAAGCCTGCTGCATTTGAGTAATAAAATTTTGTTTTAAGTTTAGTGTGATGGTGCTGCTGACAATGTGTATGACAATGATGTGTGATGAAAATATTTAACTGCTCTTTCTTAGTTTGTATTTTATTTACCTCTTTTTTTGTGGATATAAAAGGGGGACAATAGTGTTTACCACCGAAAGTAAGCAGAAATTTTATACTTCTGTTTTGTAATTAAGTTTTTAATAATGTGTTAAAAACAGGAAGCAGCTTTTAACACTTCAATTATAAAGTTTATTTTATGCAGGTGTCTTTATTTTTAAAACATTTTTTCAAAGCAGAGCGCGTATTTCTTTTTAATTTATTTTTCTAATTGTTCAAACAATTTATACTATTACGTTATTAATTCTACATCTTTAATAAATATTTAACTATTCGAAAAATAATGTTTTTCTACAAAATTTAAAATTACTTGCAAAAGAATTGCGGCTTTCGTATGGAGGAGATCAATGTTAAGAACGCTTTGTAAGTTCATCTACTAAATAAGATTTTCGCTTAGTGAATATTGAATATTAATTTAAATATTCTTTTCTTTAATTCATTTTTAGAGATATTCTATTACGATCTTCTTCTAATTTCAAAGCTAAGTTATTGGTTTGGAAATAAAATATGTAAAGAACTTTTACTTTAGCAAACATTTGTTTGATGTTGTGTTAAAGTTTATTAAAAATTTAATTGACTTAATAAATTTTGTTTTTAAAATTTCGTTTTGTGTTCACTGTTAAAATATTTCATTTCAATAATCGGTTGTATGCATAAACACTTAAAGTAGGTTTAACTGCCGTTGTTAAGCACAATTTCCTAAAGTTGTATTCAGAAAACGCTTTTACCTTAACATACCTTTGTTAACTTTAAAGTAGGAAAAACCTACGTTAAACCTACAATAAATTGACCGTTCAATTTTATTATTGAAAGTTCAAAAACAAAACAAATTGTGTTTACAATAAACCTAGCCGTTTATTTTAACAGTGGCATAAGTTACTTTGTTATTTATCTTTTTATTTTAAATTAGTTTATAAAACATTTTAATTTTTAGCCATTTTAATTAGTCTGTATTTAGTTTTCTTTCTGAAACGGATTTTTCTAATGATTGTGTTGAAATAAAATCTTTTTTCTCCATGTTGTGTGCTGTGAAGGATTTTTTCGACAGGGAACTATTACTACTATTACTATTTTGCAATATAATGCTTTTGAGTTGTGACATTCTTAGATATTTTATACAACACGAAGCAACCTCCTTAGAATAAAAAAATAACAAAATAATGCTAATTATGTGTAGTATATTAGATATCACTATAATATAGTTCAGTAAACTGCACTATTCTTTCGAACTAATAAAAATAAGTCTAATAATCATAACAATACTTCACATACACTTATTACATGTTTCCATTTCTTTCACACTAAGCTCCGTAATTAATTTCCTAAGTACAGCGACTAACGCCATTTTCAAAATAAGCATTTTTGTTACACCGTTAATTATCAACACTCCTCTCAAACAAATCTCAGTACTTCTTAACTTATTAATATCAAATTTATTAAAAATGAAAAAAACTGTTCAGTTTTGATTTATGCCACTTTTAATGTGAACGGCTCAATTTACAATTATACTTTGTTATTCCAGAAATTTTTAAAAATGTTTATTAAAACAAATTGTAGTATACAAATAATAATAAAAACTAAAACATAACATGCCATTTAATATAAAACATCTTAACATCTTTATTTAATAAATAATATTCATTTTTATACATCGTTAACTACAACGTGACAACTGAAAATAGTGGCATTGCCAGAATCAAAATACTGTTTATGAATACCATTTTTTAACAAACGTCTGTTAGCCTTAAAGCGTTTGTTAACTAACGTGTACTTTAAAGCTCAAGTAAGCGTTTTTTATGCATACAGCCGAATATGTATAACTTCGTGTATTTAATTTTACTAATTATGTAATTCTTGTAAATTTAATAAACGAAAATTAAGTTTGAAATTTCCATTTACCTTCACCGAAAGACAGCGTTTTTAGACCGTAAGCTTTTTTCGATCCAGCATGTCTGGTTTTGTTAAGGGTATTTTAATTTTTAAATATTGCTTAGATCATATAGATAACCACAGAATGTGTATAATATTAGGAGACTTGCGTCTATATTATAATATCATGTAATGTAATGTAATGTACACCAGTTTTTGGTGAATAATATTTTTATTGTAAAAAAACTGAGTGTCCGTGAGTGTCAGGATGTAATGCAAAGTTGTAGTCGTCTCTTTTTCATTTGTCTGAGCACATGTGTTTTGTATGTTTACAGATACAGGTAGGTATATAAGATACCAAAAATTAATGGCCCACAAGTTAAAGTTTAAAATAGTTAATTAAATCGGAAATCTTTTATTTTTAACTTAGAAATTCTGCCGCTTTTTAAAACCGTGATAAAAATGTTACTTTTTTTTAATAAAATTGAAGCTGCCATAACTGAAGCGGACTTATTTCCCGAATCTTCCGATTAAGCTCAAAAAGCTATAAAATTACAGCAAAAAAGTTATAATAAAAGTCATTGCTATCTTGTTGTTGCTTTTAACGTTAAAAAAATTCAACATTAAATAACCATGACGTACACTCTACATTAGATCACATAATGTATGCTTAATTGTCTGCCAGCAATTTATCAAATGAATAATATTTCAAGAATCGCATTTATTATTACAATCACCAGTAAAAAGTTTTACAAATAATTTGGTGAAAATATAGGAACTTGTAAAATTTTCTTTTTATTTTTTTCAGCTTAATTTTTTTTACTTGCTGTTTGTGTAAATAACAAAATTATATAAATTCGCTAAAATAGTAAATAAAACTACTGCATACAACGAAAATGTATTGTATCATTTAATATTTAGAACTACTCACACGAGTTTAGATTGCAAAATGAATATTTTATAAGGATGTATGCTTT
Organism: Trichopoda pennipes; assembly: GCA_030448955.1. Classification (NCBI taxonomy): domain Eukaryota; kingdom Metazoa; phylum Arthropoda; class Insecta; order Diptera; family Tachinidae; genus Trichopoda; species Trichopoda pennipes. Next base: position 2,829,219 of record JASKUP010000033.1, read on the forward strand.
TTTGGTATTTGTTGTTGGACGAAATATATTAAAAATCAACAACAGCAACAACAACAGCAAAAATAACAACACATTTAACCGTTTAATAAAATATTGATGCATTAAAAAGATTAACTTAAGTAACACACGAAATAAAAACAAACAGAAATTGAAAATATGATTACGAATAAAATACATAGAAGAGAATTAAACCTTAAATAAATTAATTCATTATTTTGAAAATCGTGACTCATAATATTTTTATGTTTTATCTATTCTATTTATTTTTTTTTGTTGCTAGTCCAAATGATGTTTAAAAGAAATTTGTTTATTGTCTTTTAAATATTTCTCGTAGCAATTGTTACAATGAATTCAATGCCCCTGTAGGCTAGTAGGTAGTGTACGAGCTTGTGGGGGTTGTGGGTTCGATTCCCAACGAAGACCTTGGTTTTTTCACTACAAAAATAAAAATTGACTATCGGTGGGGCTGCTCAGCGATAAAGGCATAGTCAGTGGTCGCTGTGCTGTCTTAAATACGGCAGTTAATTTCCGACTATTCTCCTACTTTCCCCACATGTTTCATCTCTTCTCTATCCCTTTCCTAAAAGAATGTAGCACGGTACTTGACTAAATAGGCATTGTTGCCTGAAGTGTTACTTCTCTTTAAAAAAAAAAAAATTCAATTCAATTTCACATGAAAATCACATTAAAATTCACTATGAAAATGGGTGGTTCTGTTAAAGTTACAGTTGGTAAAATTCGTGATATTTTCGGGCAACATAATCGTCCTTCTGAGACCGCTATTAAAAATTTGGTCGTTAAATTTGAGTCGATAGGCTCGATACAAAATGTGTAAACACCAACGCGTGTTCGATAGGAGCGTTCAACTGAAAACATCGCAGCCATGAGCCACAGTGTTGAAGCAAATCCAATTTTGTCAATTCCTCGACGTTCTTAACAGCTGGGGTTACCCCCAACTACCACATGGCCAATTTTGCGTAAGGATTTGACTTTGAAACCTTACAAGATTCAACTGGTGCAGGAATTCAAGCCCACCGACCGTTAACATCGCCGTAGATTCGCTCAATTCATTCAGGATCAACCGGCTGGTTTTTCTGAAAAAATCCTTTTTTTAAACGAAGCCACTTTTCACTTCTTAACAAGCAAAATTGCCACATTTCGGCTTCTGAAAATACTAGAGCGATTATTGGGAAGCCTTTGCATGCTCAACGTGTCACTGTATGGTGCGCTATGTGGTCTAGAGGCGTAATTGTTATTGTGAAATGTTAACAACTCAATTTTGGCCAATTATTGTTAACGTTGATATCACTGACATGTGGTTTCTAAAGAATGGTGCCACATGTCACACAGTCAATGAAACGATTAATCTAATCCGAACCAAACTTTCCCATGGCATAATTTCACGACAATCAGCAGTTAAGTTGCCACCCAGATCTTGTGATTTAACAACACTGGATTATTTATTGTGGTGCTATGTTAAGGATAGAGTCTATATGGAGCCAATCGAATCAATTTCAGCGTTAAAACTCAAAACCCCTAAAATGTTATTAACGAAATAGGACCGCAATTTTTCCAAAAAAAGACTAAAAACTTTGATTAAAGAATAGACATCTGTCAGCGTGGTCGTGATTGATAGTTCTCAGATATCATTTGTCATTCAGGATGATTGATTAAATCATCTCAATTCAAATTTTTTGTTAAATTTTGTTTTAGAAAACAAACATAAAACTTTTTGTTGAAAAACTCTTTATTAAAAATTTGCATAGTGATGGCTCGTAAAACTAGAAAACAATAAGAAACATTTTTTTAAATCTAAAAGGCGTTATTTCGGCTCATATAATATATTTTAATCGAAATATGGCCTCTTATTTCATTTCATCAAAAAGTACCAACAGCCAAAAATTTTAAATAAAAAGTACGCAGTAAAAACCCACGTAGAGTTCGTCTGACTTCACTTTTTGACGATTGGACGATTAAATGGCTATCTGTCAGTCTTACAGTTTTAATTCAGTTTTTTTCGAGAATTATAAAGCTCTGATGAATAGATATATAAAATTATTTATTTACTGCATTTGAAGCAGTTGAAGCTGTTGTTCGGCACAATTAAATAATTTGTGGATTTTATTTGACTGTCTAGTGGCCGGTTAAGGCTTCATGTATTTAGCTATTAGTTAAGGGCTGCTGAAGCACAGCCATTATTATTATTTTTATTATTATTATAATTATTATTATTCTTTTAGTTATTGTCTATAGTCTTTAATTTCTTATTAATGATTTGATAAGATTTGTAAAAAGTGTGTACATTTTTAAATGAATTGTAAAGTAAAAGTAAACAAATATTGTTGTCATTTTTTCAGTGTGAGCCGTCGTAGCTAGCTGTTTGTTCGGTGTGACCGACGAGTGCTATGTGATGACATCACTGACCAGCCGTGTTATGGTCGAACATTGTTAAATCAACTTAACTTTGATTGGAACTGAACATTATAGAAACTAATTAATTAACTTCGAGATAATCAACTTTATTCGATTTTTTTCTTAATAACATATGATCACAGCAGCTTTGCCACAACAGATTCTATATCTTCTCATAGGTGTATAACGATATGTACGGATAAGCTATAAGAGTAGACACTGGTTCATCAGTACAGTCTAGAACACAGCTTGACAATGAGGTCATCATATCGATAGTGCTCGCCAGTCACATCGAACAAACAGCCAACAATGGCTGTTTACACTGAAGAAAATGGCAACAATATTTCATTTACTTGCGGAATAAAAACAAATAACTTAATAAAAAAAATATTCTTTTAAAGTTCTGCTCGTAGCCAAATAGCTACAGTTAATGTAGAAGTGTGCACTTTTCTGCATTAACACTAGCATGAGGTGATTTGTTTTTCAAAGCAGTCTCTAAAATTGTGGCGTATGTAAATGTGTGTTATAAGTTTAGGTTGCAAATGTGCAAATGTTCAGATTAAATAAATACCGCCGATTGTCGGGTGATTTTAATGTTTAAATAGGAGCACAAAAAAATATGTTGTTATTTAATGATGAGATTTGTTGGCGCTGAACCTGCTCTACTTTATTTTTATTTATTAAGCGGTTGTGGCAGGATTTGTGGGGCAAATTTGTGTTAAATTTGTTTTTAGAATAAAAGGCAAAGTGTGTTAAAACGACTTAAACAACAAATGCTATGATGATGAGAAAACTTCAGTAAATTATATTTTTCATTTAACGAAACCGAATTATTATTTATTTTTTTTTTATTAAGTGTGGATAACAGTGTATTGATTTCTAAAAATAAAAAATTATATTGTTCTATGTGCAAATAACTTGTATTTGCATATCGCTATTTCAGGATTTAAGTGGTTTTTAATTGAATGTCTGTAAAGAATATTCTGTTATAAATAAATAATTAAGCAAAAAAGCAGTTGTAAAGGCATTTGAATTCTTTACCTTAACAGATTTTTGCTAATATTTATAATTTATTTGAAGTATATAAACTATTTGCAAGGCATGTAATTAATCAAATTTCGTAATTAAAATTAATGAAAACATTCAGCATACGTTAACAATAAAAACAGTTGCATCCAAATATTATTAAACAAAACTATACATGATTTATTTAAATAAATAATTTTATGTAAATTGCCATATAATTTTGGAATCGTTTTTTTTTTTTTTGGACTCTTAAATCTTAAGCTAAATTGATTAAATGAGAGTTTCATTAAACCAATATAGTAAAAGGACAACAAAACCAAAAAAAAACTTCTTTACAAAAACACAGCAAACATTTTGAAAACAAAAACAAATAAAAGTTCATTTCATCAATTTGGCTTGAGATATAAGAGTCTTGAATTTTCTATATTAAATTTGGTGTAAAATCCGCTGATAAGCTATATAAAATATTTTTTAAAAAATAATAAAAAAATGTTTATTTTTAAAGGAATCTAGCACAGTTTAACTTAGATTGAATTGTTATACGATTTTTTGTTAAAAAAAAATAGTTAAGAATTTAGACAAACTTTGATTACAGCCCCAATGGTAGGTGACTGTATAACGTAAACAGCTAAATCAATACATAATAATAAATACTGTAGATCCAATTAGATCTATTAGATCTAATATCAAATGCTGAAGTGGTGGAAATAAAATTAATCATAGCTGACATTGGTAGCATAGAATAAAAGGTTTCCTCAATTGGAAAAGAAAGCAAAACAGGGTGATAAAGAGGTTTACAGATAACTTGATTTAATGCAAGTTGTATTATTTACTTTAAAACTTGGTAAATCTGCAGAAAGTTAGGAAAACATGTATAAAGCCGAAATAAAGTCGCTTCAGCTGCTGACAACAAAGCCTGTTATGTACGCTTGCAATGTTGAAGATACGAATGTTATGACTGGCAATGAATTATTTTTAGAAGGTAGCAAAACTTGAAGCAGATAATGCAAATCTTGATATTGAAGAAGAAAAACTGGCTTTCTTACAAGAATCAGGCCTCGATGGAGAAACGTGTATTATGTATCAATACATTACCTTATACCTAAAAAGCAATTTTCCTTTGTTTTGCCAATTTTTGTACTAAACTAAGTAAAATTAAATATGGTTTGTGAATTATATAATAGCCACGTATATTAGAAAAATCCTGTAGAATGAAGTAAATTCGTTTAATTTAACTTATTTACTTAGAAAAAAAATTATAATAAATACATTAATAGGTAGGCTGCAAGCAACTATAGGCCCTTAGGAGCAAGATTATTTTGAAAATAATCGCAAGTAAATTAAAACATTTTGCATATAGTTTTTTGAAGTATTTGTAGTAGATGCATTGGCAGTAGTTACAATTAATTCAAATTCGCATTAAAATTTCGTAACGTTCATGATTTAGCATAATCGTCCTTCTGAGACCGTTATTAAGAATTTGGTTGTTAAATTTTAGTCGGCAGGCTCAATGCAAAATGTGCATACACCTAAGCGTGTTCGACCGGGTCGTTCACCTGAATACATCCGTAAATCACAGTGTTGAAGCAGATTCAAATTCAATTCAATTCCTCATCGTTCTCAGCTATTGGGGTTATGCGTGATTAAGTCTGTACCTAGCTGTGTTGGCCATAACCAGACTGTGGATCATACCACTGTGGATGAAATGTAGCGTCATCCGCGCGCTAGAAGGTCTTCAGATACGTATAACCTCCAGTTATTCCCAATTGCAACTATAACAGCCCGAAGCAGGCCGCAGCCTTCACTTCTTGCTGAAGAGTTGAAGACTAGTCAACTCCTGGTCCAGAACGCCTGACGTTTAATAAAATTTGAGAACACAAGCGCAATCATGCTCACTGAACCTGGACCATTCATTGTGTTCATTATAAATGATCCGAGCAACACAACTCAAAAGAGTGCCTGAAAACCATAACCACCACGATACTCCTGAAGGGCCAACCTCAATAATCAGCCAGAGAACAGCTGAAAGACTAAAAAGACAAATAGCTGAACTCTGGGGGCTTTACTGATTCCGGTAGAAATAACGTGGAGCTTCTAGTTGGCTCCTGCTGCCTTCAGGGGACTGGGCTCCCTTATACCCCCAGCAGCATAGGTCTAGTCAAGCATTCTATAAAGACCGATAAATGTGCCCCCCGGGGGGAAAACAAATATAACATGTGATTTGATTTACATCTGCACCGACTAGGTAGTTATAATCAGATGGTAGTCAAACCACTTGAATGATTTGCAAACGTCATTCACGCCCTAGGAGGTCATCGAATGCGTATATCCTCCGGTCACTCCTAGTAGCAATTTCGAAAGCCCGAAGTAGGCCGCAGCCTTAACTCCTTGCTAAAGAGTTGGAGACTTTCCAACTCCTGGTCCAGAACGCATGAACCTTAATATAATTAAGAACACGACGGTATTCATATTCACTCGATCTTAACCATTCATTGTGTTCATTATGAATGATCCGACCCACAAACTATCACGAGGGTCTCGAAACCATAACCACCACGATACTCCCATATAGGGGCGAACCTCAATAACCAGTCAGAGAACAGCTAATTGTCTAAAGAGATAAATAGTGAACTCTGCGAGCGTACTGATTCCCGTGGAAATATGTGGATTGTCCAGGTGACTCCTACTAGCCTTTGAGGGGCATGGGCTCCCTTTCACCCCGCAAAACACCAGTCTAAATGTAATAGTAGGTTCCAAAAAGACTATCATGTGCCCCCGGGGGGAATAACAACTCGTACAATGCGTGATTTGATTTACATCTGCACCGACTATATAGTCATAATCAGATGGTGGTCAAACCACTTAGTTGATTGGACATCAACTACGCCCTAGAAGGCCTTCAGATACGTATATCCTCCAGTCACTCCTAGTAGCAATTTAGAAAGTCCGGAGTAGGCCGTGCCCTCACTCCTTGCTGAGGAGTTGGAGACTATCCAACTCCTGGTCCAGAACGCATGAAGCTCTTATTTCTCAAGAACACGACAGCATTCATACTCACTGAACCTGAACCATTCATTGTGTTAATTTGAATGATCCGACCCACAAACTCTCACGAGGGTCCGAAACCACAACCACCACGATACTCCCATATAGGGGCCAACCTCAATAACCAGTCAGAGCACATCTTTGTCTAAAGAGAACAAATAGTGTACCCTGCGAGCTTACTGATTCCCGTGGAAATATGTGGATTGTCCAGGTGACTCCTACTAGCCTGGGCTCCCTTTTACCCCGCAAGACACAAATCTAAATGGAATAGTAGGTTCCAAAAAGACTATAATGTGCCCCCGGGGGGAAACAACTCGTACAGTAGGATTTCTGAAAAACTCGATTTAAATCTGGCGAAATTATCACCGACACCAAAAGCAACAACTGAAATGAAGAAATGCATCATGCCACACTGTATCAAAAGCCTTGAATATATCTAGAGCCACCACCTTACGTTTTTCGAAATGATGTATGGAGTTTCCCCATTGCTCCGACAGGAAAGCCAGCAAGTCACCCGTTGAGCACCCCCTACGTAATCTACAAATTATATAGGGGAATTGTCTAGTTGGTTCCTGCTTGACTTGAAGTGGACTGGGCTCCCTTTTACCCCCGTTGACACATGTGAGATTGGGGTCATCCAAAACTATCACATAGCGAATTTTGCGTAAGGGTTTGACTGTGAAGTTTTACAAGGTTCAACTGGTGCAGGAATTGAAACCGGCCAATCATTCACATCGTCGTAGATTCACTCAATTCAACAACCGTCTGCTTTTTCTAAAAAAATCATTTTTGCAGACAAAGGACATTTTCACTTGTCAGGGTATGTCAACAAGCAAAATTATCACATTTGGGCTTCTGAAAATCCTAGAACCATCATTGAGAAGTTCAACATTCAACATGCCACTGTATGGCAATTGGACCGTTTTATATCTTTCCAAGATAAGACTGGAAATGCGGTAACAGTTAGCGGATCACGTTGATCCTGACATACTAACAACTCAATTGTAGCCTATTATTGATGACGTAGATAATACTGACATGAAACGACCAATTTATTGCAAACCAAATTTTTTAATTGCATAATTTCACGACAATCAGCAGTGTTTTAACACCACTCAATTTTTGTTTTTTGAGGGGCTATGGTAAGAATAATGTCTATATGAAGACGATCAAATCGATTCAGCCTTCAAACTCCTGTAGGCTAGTAGGTAGTGTACTAGTTTGTAAGTATGGGGGTTGTAGGTTCAATTCCCAACGAAGACCTTGTTTTTTTTTTTACTACAAAAATAAAAATTGACTGTCGGTGGGGCTGCTCAGCGATGGAGGCATAGTTACTGGTCGCTGTGCTGTCTTATATACGGCAGTTAATTTCCGACTGTACTTCTACTTTCACCACCTGTTTCATCTATTCTCTATTCCTTTCCTAAAGAATGTAGCACGGTACTTGACTAAATAGGCATTGTTGCCTGAAGTGCTACTTCTCTTTAAAAAGTGATTAACAACTGTGATGAAAGAATGGACATCTGTGAGCGTGGTCGTGGTGGACGTTTGTCAGATGTAATTTTTCATTTATAATTGCAGAACTTTTCTCTTCATAATACAATAAAAATTTGAATCATCAAAATCTAAATGTTTTGTTTTAGAAAACAAACTTCTTGCTTATAAGCCTAAGCTACCTTCAATTGTACTTGTCCAGCCTTTCAGTTTTCCTTACTAAAAGTATCTTTGGACTGCAAGTAAAGCACCTTAGCTTCTTCTTTTTCATTGTATGCTAATGTTTGGGGCTCAAGATATTGAGTTACTCCACTGTTTTTAAATAGTTTTCCTAGCTCTTAATACTACAATAGTTTAACAATGTTTTTTTTTACCCTTTGATTAAGTTTTGTAATATTCTGAAGAAAATATATGAACCAGTCATTATTGAAGAGGGCATTTAAAAAAATTTATTTACGAATTCCTAATAGTTGTAACATGTATTCACACAACCAACTTGCGTAATTTTATGTTAGTAGTTCTTCTTCAATGCCTAAAAGAAGAGCACAACTAACTATATGGCGGCTAAAACTACTGCCAAAACTTCATTCAGTTCATTCAGCCTATAAATGAAATATATATAAAAATCTGACAAAACTTTTTGACAACGACAACGATAATGTATACAGATGAATTTATAAAAAAAATAATTAAAATTATGCAGTGTTTGAAATTGTGCAATAACTTTATTTTTTATTTGTTTTCTAAATAAATGAAACTCTGGGCTAAATATAATGAACTGAAAATAACACATTATCTAATTCAATAAAATTCTAGTTTTAATTTTTTAAAATTTTAAGAAAGTTTTAAAACCAAAAACTAATATTTTAATTAATTTTCTATTAAATAAGTTTTGGTTAAAAAATAGGTGATGGTTAAGTTTCAGGAGTCTTTAATAGGAAGTAAAAAATTTAAAAAAAAATATGCGTCAGTTTTATTGTTGATTTCATACATAAGATTTGTTTATTACCAATAAAATTTTATTAACACTATTTAAAATAATAATGGAAAAAAATTAATAATATTTAATGCTGCTATATTTTTTAAATATATTTTTTTTTATTGATTGTCATTAAATTATAATGAAATTATTAAATTAATTGGAAAATATAATGGCTTCTGTGACATACAAATTAATGATAACAGAAGCTTCAGAAAATTATGCATAAAATAAATAAACCTTAACCCTTTTGCTGATGGATCTAAATTGAAATATTTTAGTAATATTGTTACGTTTATACCTTTTATAAAAGATTTCTTGTTACTGAGTTCTTTATTGCAAAATAAATAACACCAGATTTTAGAGTTTGCAAATTAATTACAAGTTTATTTACTTTAACTTTTACTTTAAGTAAGATTTGTACGTTGGCACTAGAGAACAATTTACTAAAGATGCAAGCCTTTACTTTACGAGGTTTATGTTTTAACTTACTAACCACTCATATGATGTCTTTTATATTTATCCACTAGAGATCTAGAAAAATGAAGAATTTTCTACTTCCTCTGCATCACATTTTGTTGCTGTTTTGTTCTTCATTCAATATATAGGAGCCTGTTGGTCTGTGCGTATTTTTGTTTTTATGCTGTTAAAGTTTCTTCATTAAAATTACTTTAAGATAGTTGTTGTTGTCTTGCGTGTATAAGATTTCTACGCAGTTTGTAATTGGAAAGTTGATGTTGCCTGGTGTGTATAAGTTTTCTACGCAGCGTGTAACTAGAAAGTAGTTGTTGTCTTGCGTGTATAAGTTTTCTGAGAAAACTACGCAGTTTGTTACCTAACTGGGTACTTTTCTCAGTTTTCTCATACCCGGTTATTTTGCTTACTTTATTACTTAATTATATGCTTTTAAAACTTAAGCTAGACGCAACCGCAACAATATAATGAGTTAAAGCGAGACTGGTGAAAAACTTGATGTCTGAGTCCTAAAGTCATCTAAAATCAGCCAGCAGCACTTATTACTAATAGGAAAAACAAAAACGATGGCTACTCTTGTTCTGAGCAATTTAAAGTAAACATATCATCAGTTTTTCGTGATGATGTTTGAGGTTTAAAGTCATCCAACATCGGACAGCTGCTCTTGTTGCTTATAGAAAAAGCAAAAGATATGCCTAGTCTTGTTATCATAAATTTAAATTAAGCATATCATCAGGTTTTTGTGATATGAATGCCATTTAAAATAATTACCTGCTTCGACTTTTAACTACGTATCGTTTTTATTAAAAATCATTAAAATTATTAAAATTAAAAAAACATGCTAATGGAATTAGCCATTAATTATTCCGTATTACTCCCAGGGTGGGTTGGTTGGTTGGTTTAATGACGCAAAATATTGCATTTGTTTAACTTGATTGTTTTATTTTTCTTAATATTTGCTTCCAATATTTTTTTGCATGTAAAGGACAGATCAGTCTATCGTTCGTAGCATTGAATGAAGCTGAAACTCCTACAATTTGTAGGCTTGCATATTATCCATTTTTCTTTCTCGGTGCACTCTTTTATATCAATTATAGTTTAGCTTCCTTTATGTCGCTTATTAACTTTTAAAACAAAATTAAGCATTCCTAGGGTTAAAACCTGTGGGGTGTAAAACTCTTGTAATCACCCCCTTTTATTCCTTGTTTAACATATTAAATCATTCACACTTACGCCCTTGTGTAACATAGTTGTTCTAAAATGTGTTATTGATAACAGATTAGTAACGGAAACACCCATTACAAAAAACGTCACAAGTATTATAAATTCGTAGAAATCTAACAAGATATTGTGCAACGAGGTGATGTACTGCAAATGCTGTTCTTAAACTCTGTGCTTAAAATTTGAGTTTCCTTATTTCATCAACTATTTAAATTAAAAGAAAAAAACATCTGTAAGAAAAATGACCAAAAATCATGGATGGCAATGCATGGAATATGAGATTGTAGAGGATTGTTTTCAGTTTAAAATTAAAACAAATTCTTTCTTATTCATAATTTAATTTTTTTTTTAATTATTTGTTAGTCAGTCGTTTTGGTGCGGTTTAGTGCTGTGATGATTTACAACGACGCGTGACAGATTTACAAGTTGATTTTTAACTAAAGACATTTATCATCGTAAATAATGAACGCACTGGATGGAGGGTGTGCACACACACACGCATACAAATACATCCCATAAGTGCCACTGTCATAAAATGGATTAATAAATGCTGAAAAGATTACAAAATGAAAATACTAGACATATGAAAGCAGATTATTACTCGTATATAAATAAAACATGCGAGTGTATTTAAAAGTGACAATTTTTAATTTATATGTATAAACAACAAATAAAATTCAATATGAATTTATGAATGTTTTATATGATAAATAATGGCATTTAAAATTAGATTTGACAATGTTTTAAATATGTCCAATATTTTAATAGAATGCACAATTTATTAATTATGCTGTTGTCTTGAAGTGTTTTTATTTTATACATTTAAGAAATAAGAAGTTTTTTCTTCTTCCAATTTAGGTATTTAATTGAATTAAATACAACAGTACTAAACATTTTTATTTTGGAAGTCATAAAGTGTTCTTCCCCCCTTTTGTAGTGTCCTGATTTCTTATTTTTGTTTATATATAAACCAATAGCGAATTCTTTTAAGTTAAGGATTTTAAATGCTCTTTGCTATTTTCTTACTTTTAGATCTTTACAAAATTGAATAAAATCTTTATGCATTAACAAACTTTCGCTATAACTAGTCAGTTGAATAATTGGAAATAAAAACAAATTCTAGTTGAATTTATTTAATTTAAATATCGGCTTTAAAAGTACTTGGAATTTTTGTTAAAAACTGTGTCATTTGAATTTCTTTACATTGAGCTATAATTTTGTTAGACATGTTTTGGATTTTGTTCGTTTCGTTTTTTTTCTTTTTAAATGATGTGTTCATTTAAGAACTCTAAAATTTAATTTGTGGCAAGCTTCAATTATACTCGTAATATATAAGTGCTGGCTTAAGCTTCTTAAAGCAACTGAGCAGATATATCTGTTATAGATCATAAATAGGCTGTTGTCATTCTCCTCGGTAAAAACTGTCGTTACTGGCTATCTGTTCGACTTTCGATGCGATGAAATCATTTTGCTGCCGCACACAATTTATAGCATAGCTAAAAACAATGGCTACAAACCCACTACTATCGACAAACTGCTTAGACAATACAACACTAAAAATAGGAATAAAGAGGACAAAGAAATATTTACATATAAAGCTGTACTCAATTTAAGAGTAAAAATGTTAAAAAAAAAAACATATTAAACTATTAAAGTATCAATATCTAAGAAAATTATTTAAAATAGTGGGGTAACAATCTCAAAGTTGACCATGCAATCAAAAAGAAGAAGTTAAGGTGTTTTGCTTGTTATACAAAGGAACTTCTAGTTAGGAAAGCTGAACGTATATACAAAAGCAATCTAAAGTAACGGAAGCTTATCAACGAGATCACTATAAAGATAATAATGAGATGTAGGACCAGAAATATATAAATTAACTAATCTTTTTTTTTAAAAAGAAGGTTTACTCACAGCATTAAAACCAGCAACACTCTGAGACATAATCAAAAGACATCTACAGAAATAACCAATAAATTTAATTCCAGCGGAGTATACAGACTACCTCGTACCTGTAAATATACTTATGTATATAGGACAAATTGTAAGAACACTAAAACAAAATGTACAGATTACATACGTTCGGAAAAACGTAAAAGTGAAGACTGCAACTTTGCCTTACATCTTGACATTAACGAATACACACTAAAGGAAATGGATCTATGTATGACATTAGTACATCCTAGCAAAACAGAAAGAAGACTGGACATTTTTGGTAATATGTAAATCTATAAAACAATAACTTTTAACAGTGACATTATAAAGGAACAGGTAACCACGAATTCAAACACAATTTTCACACCACTGAAACTACTCATGTACTTCAACAATTTGCATTTATTAAGAAATCGCAAAATTATATAACGTTATTGAAAATAAAGAAATATTACAAAAAGTTCCAACTACACGTAGTGCACTGTGGTCACCAAAAAGTTTTTATAGATTTTTTGGCTTTTCGTTTGGACTTTTAGTTTATTAAAAATTATATTATGGAACTTTTCCATAAGTTTTTTTTAGAAATGGAATTAAGTAACATTTTTCTTAAATTATTATTATTTATTTGTTTTTTTGCCTGGTGTAAAAATATTAAATATTCAGCTCTAAATATCGTGTGGCAGTGTGCTTAGATAACAGGGGGTTGTGGGTTCGATTCCCAACAAAGACCTTGGTTTTTTCACTACAAATAAAAATAGACTGTCGGTGGAGCTGTTCAGCGATGAAGGCATAGTCCCTGGTCACTGAGCTGTCTTATACGACAGTTAATTTCCGTAACTATCCTTCTACTTTCACCACCTATCGCATCTCTTCTTTATCCCTCTCCTAAAGCATGTAGCACGGTACTAGACTAAATAGGCATTGTTGCCTGAAATGCTACTTCTCTTAAAAAAAAATGAAAACGTTTCGAAATTTTAATCCACGTACTTTTGATCATTCTAGTTGGTTTTGTAGTTTAGCTGTCATTCTATTCATCTATAGTGGGTGCTGTTATATAAAAAGTGACACATGATTTTTAAAAAATAACAAATAATTGCGTTTTCAAAGCGAAAATCAAATTCAAAATATAAACGACGATTTTGCAAAAATAAAATGAAGGTTGATTTTCTCTTTCGATAAAATATTAGTGCAATGTCACATATTCTTTTAAGAACATTTGGCTCTTTTTAAGAACATTAAAAAACTTCCCAGAACTAGTTGTCTTCAGTAAGGGAAATATAGTATGTCTTCTTAACACAATCTCTGAAACGCAGAAAAACTTTGGGATAATATATAAGAGACCTCTAGTAGAAAAAGAGAGCTAATTTGTTAAAATTAATCTCAAAGTCAAACAGAATAATCTCATAAAATTTTCACTTTTTCGGCAGTCTTCCAGTAAACAAATCGAATTCTTTTCTGATTCTTAACCAGTTAATTTTCAAAATTATGTTATAATTTAAGTGATAATAAGCTTAATATTTATAAAGGGGTTTTCAACAAGCAAATCTAGAGAAGTTTTAAAATAAAATTAAACAAAAATGAGAAATGATATGAAATGAATGAAAAATGATATCTGGCAAATGTCCACCACGACCACGATAACGGATGTCGTTTCGTTCTTCAAAGTTTCTAATCACTTTTTGGCAAAATGGCGGTCCTATTTCTTTAATCACATCACGGAAATTGAGTTTTAAGGCTAAAATCGATTTGATTGGCTCCGTATAGACTCTTTCCTTAACATAGTTCTACAAAAACTAATCCAGTGGTGTTAAATCACAAGATCTGGCTGGCCACTTAACTGCTGATTGTCGTGAAATTATGCAAACGGAAAATTTGGTTTGCAATAAACTCATCGTTTCATTGGCTATGTGACATGTGACCGTCCTGTTGAAACCACATATCAGTTATATCCACGTCGTCGATGATAGGTCAAAATTGAGTTGTTCGCATCTTACGATAGCGTAATCCATTGTACGTTACCGCATTTCCAGCCTCATCTTCGAAAAAAATAAAACAGCCCAATTACGCCTCCAGACCACATAACCCACCATACAATAACACTTTCAGCGTGCAAAGGCTTCTCAGTAATTGCTCTAGGATTTTCAGAAGCCCAAATGCAGCAATTTTGCTTGTCAAAAAGCAATGAATTGTTTTCAGAAAAATCAGCCGGCTTCAATTCCTGCACCAATTGAACCTTGTATGGCTTCAAAGTTAAAACTGAGAACAACATTTGATAAACTAAGGGCTAAAGATCCAAACCGTAAAGGCTTTTTATAGCAAGCAAACTGGTTTATGAATTTTAGTTACGCTACAAGGAATAAACGGACATGTTCCTGTCTGACGACCAAAACCGCAAGTTAATTACTTAGTTGGGGCAATAAAAAAATGAGTTCTTATCTCCCTGCTACTGATATTTACCCTTAAAGAAAAACTTAGTTCTTCTTTTCATTGCTCGAAAATGTTTTGCTTTTTTGTTAAAATGTTTAGTGCGTTCGTTAAATTAAAAAAGTTTCAGTTTTTATTAATAATAACTGTTACTTCTTGGTTCTTTATAAACACAACTCACAACCTTTTACATCATTAAACTTGTTTTTTTTTTGTGTGTTCTAATTAAAAATTATTTTACATAAAGGATGTTGAAAGAAATACAAGCACAATGCTGTCTTGCTAAACATGTAAATTTGGTTGTACATATTTTTTTTTAATAAACACAATTTTTTCACACTTGTTACAAGTGCATCATTATTTTCAAATTAAGTTTTATTTAAAAATGATTTTTTATTACCATTTTAATATTCTGCATATTTTTGGTTAACTGCAAAATGACTTTGCGAAAGCATCTTGAGATGCGAAGTGCTGAATCAATTAGAAAATACTTAATTAACGGTTTTGAAAAAAAATGTCAAACAAATTTAATTCAACTAATTTTACTTTTGAATTCTTTCCTGAAATTATAGAGAGTAAACGACAAACAAATCAGCAAGGTGTCAGCTGGGCTCTCAAGTGGGAATTCTCTTTACATATATAGGCCACCTTTTAAAGTTAAATTTTATTGTTTTATTATTTATATTTATGGTTTAAAGTTTAATGTATCTGCCATTTGCGTTTCAGAAATATAAAAGTAGCAACACATCACACTTAGCCTTCTGTGTAAATTTTAAATATCTGCCCAACGGTTAAGAGGTGACACAGCCATTCATAATTAACGCACAGGTGTAATATCACGAATCTTCACGGTTTAAATAAGGACGTAGACGTAAAAACTGCATCTCTGTGTGGGGATACTCTTTAAATTTTATTTTCTTTTTAGTTTTTTTTTTTTACGTTTGCTTAAAAATTATGGAATATATTTTAGCGCAAACAATATAGTTACGTCATAACCCTCTGGGCAAGGAATTATGTCTACCGAGACTGAACTCAACTACAAGAAGTTTGTTTTGCAATTGTAGCAATGCCAACAACATAATAGTTTTGACATTTAGTTTTTTGACGTATACGTAGTAGAGGAACTGGCAACTGTTACAATGAATCCAATTTCACACGAAAATCGCATGAAAATAATTAAAATCCACTGTGAAAATGGTTGTTCTGTTAAAGTTACATTTCGTAAAATTCGTGGTATTTTCGGACAACATAATCTTGCTCCTCAAACCTTATTAAGAATTTGGTCGTAAAATTTTAGTCGACAGGCTCCTTACAAAATTTGCTAACAACAACGCATGTTCTACCAAACCATCTGGTAGAACCAAACGATCTAAAAACATCGCTGCCGTGAGCCACAGTATTGAAACAGATTCAAATTTGGCGATTTCTCGACGTTCTCAAAAATTGGGGTTATCCAAAACCACCATATGACAAATTTTGTGTAAGGATTTTACTCTGAAGCCTTAATAGGTTCAACTGGTGGGGAAATTGAAGACGGCCGACCATTCACATCTCCGTAGATTCGTTCAATTCATTCAGGAACAACCGGCTCATTTTTCTCAAAAAACTTTTTTTTTCAGACGAAGCCCATTTTCACTTGTCAGGGCATGTCAACAAGTAAAATTGCCGCATTTAGACTTCTGAAAGTCACTTGCACGCTCAGCGCATTCACATTAACGTAAATTTGCTCAATTCATTCAGGAACAACTGGTTGGCTTTTCTGAAAAAATCATTTACTTGAAAATCATACACCAGAAAAGCTCTCTACGTTTATGATTACATTTAATAAAATATCAAATTTGACTTTAAATTTTGTACTTAACCTAAATATTAAAATTTTTATATTAAAAAAATATATAAAATAATGCAATAAGAAACATAAAATACTTGGGTAAAAGAGAAAACAAGAATATATTATATTTTAATTGAGAAAAATAAAATGGCAATCAGAAAAAGATACAATAATTGGTTGAATATTTTACTTTCAATTGAGGTAGACCGAATAAAAACATATTTTGGCAGCTAAACAATAAAAATTATTTAAACATAACTCAACACTTAAGAGCTCATTAATACATGTATACATTTTATTATAATAGAGATCACAAAAATTTTGTGGCAGTTGTTACAAGTGTAAAAGGGGCTGCTGGTATGTCTTGTTTTAAAATGAACGCCCACAGCCAAAGATGACACGCAGCTCACAAGCCATGAACAAATTTTTATTTAAATGACTTCCGTTTGAAATAAGATAAAACTTCTTAAATAATTTGTTGAAAAAAAGTGATTGAGATCGACTTTAAATATGCCTTGCTGAAAGCAATACGATATGTTTTTCTTATATTCTGAATATTTACAAAATATTTTGAAACAAACAATTTTTTGGTGGCTGTGAATTTATTTTGTTTTTTTTTAACAGATTTTTCCCAGTTCTTAAGTTTTCTTATTTTCTTTATTTATTGTATTTAATAAAATGTCTGATAATACAGAATTAAATTTATGGTTCGAATTAGAAAAATCAATTTTGCAATCTCAACATCGGCAAGAGATTTTGCCAATTGACTAACAAAAAGAAAATTAAAATAAATGCTTTTCAATAATTGAGATGTGTTCCTTTAAAATGAATTTCTTACAAAACAGGATACGCCGGGAAGGAATACAACTTTGTTTTGTTTAACATTAGTATTGACAGTTCATATTTGGTACGTGACAAATTTATTATAGGAAAATATTCGATAAACCAACGTATTTTAATCGTTAAAACATTTTGTCAAAATCAATCATCGATTACGATGAGAAAGTTAGTGAAATTTTTGGGAGAAACAACGTGAAACAAACGCACTATTTATCACAGAAAGTCATAATGAGTGACGAGGCACATTTTCATTGAATAGTCGGTTCTGGGGAATGGGAAACCTTCAAGTTTTTCAACAGACACCTTTGCATCCAATAAAAGTGACAGTCTGGTGTACAATTTGATCAGGAGGAATCATTGGATCTTACTTTTTTTTTAAAAAGATAAAGGCGTAACTGTAACTGTGAATGGCGAGCGATATCGTGATAACATTGAAATCTTTTTAACGCCACAACTGCATGCTTTGGTCTTAACTAACATATGGTATCAACAAGACGATGCCACATCGCATACAGTCAGGATTACAATCGAATTACTGCGAGACCTCTTTTCACAAAAAGTTATTTCAAGAAATGGTGATGTTGATTGGGCGCCTCGGTCGTCTGATTTTACTGCTCCGAACTTCTTTTTGTGGGAATATTTTTGAAAAGCAAGGTTTATGCAAACAAAGGAGAAACGCTTGAGCTACTAAAACAAAATATTCATGATGAAATTAATGAGATCCGCGAGAAATGTGTGAGAATATAATGCAAAATGTGCTCTAAAGGGCTCGCATTTGTGAAGTTTGTGAAGAGGCGGACATTTATCTGATATTGTATTCAATACACAACTGCCGGCATTTAATACAACATTTATCAATATAAGATC
This sequence comes from Trichopoda pennipes, assembly GCA_030448955.1. NCBI lineage: Eukaryota > Metazoa > Arthropoda > Insecta > Diptera > Tachinidae > Trichopoda > Trichopoda pennipes. The sequence goes on from JASKUP010000033.1 coordinate 2,847,764, forward strand.
CATTCTCCTTCATTTAATCAAAAATTATAAACAAACAAATTAGTATACCTTCCCGGCGGACACCTTGTATAATTACTGTTACAAAATACTACGCTAAGGTAAACCGGCTTTAATTATCCAAGGTAATTTATATTGTAATAATTATATTTCATTATATTGTAACAATAATACCTCTCATATTCTTAAATAATAAAAATTTTCTTAAACATTGAATGACAGCAGCGTCTGATGTTGCTGTTTACTTCTGAAAGTATGATTGAAGTTATGATTGATTAGAAATAATTTCAATACGTTTTCTTCTCGTTACCCATATTTTAAGTTCGAAGAAAATATCTTTAATTTAAAAAACCATATTATCTAAATGCTGCTCTAATTAGGAAACTTAGCTAAATTTCATTCTAACTTAATCCCACTTTTCAAACTACGATAAGGTTTGATGTATTCATAGGATATTTATTGAAATGGTTCATATTACTTGAGAAACATCGGGCAGCTGACACTTTCTAAGGTACCATTTAAGCATAATGGTCCCATCTAGAGATGTGGAACTTATTGCAGATGAGGAAATATTTGACAAATATTCTTGACCTCCTGTCTGATAGTCATTCATATCGAATGCTCTGTTTATGTTTATTTTACAAATTTATTTGGATTGTTTTGCTACTTGTAAGCACATAGAAGAACTTAATGGTGTTGCACACTCTTAGGTACTATAGATGCCTCCTAAGGACACTTTTGCTATCATCTTTATTTATTTTACATTATTATGCCATACAAGCTCACTTATCTGCTTCACAATAGGATAAAGTAGGCTAGATGCTTATTTAAAGGTGATATCGATCGGCTCTGTCGGTTATGAGCTAGATTCTTCTGGCTTTTTCTCTATTCCGTTCCTACAGAGTCCAGTGTTTAATTTCCATAGCCTATTTATCACAACCATGTTTTCCAAACTACATATTAAATATATTTGCAGCTAACTTGAATATGAGCTCAATTCACTATTTGCAGCTTGTTATCTGTACGGTAACCTTCAGGTCAGTTGTAGTGGTTGTGGTAAATTCACGCTCCCATATTTAATAATTAGCTTTTATATTGCAGAATGCTAATGACCTAAGTGGCCAGAGTAAAAAGATATTTTAGCTCATATATTTACAGGTGTTATAGCTCAAGTTTATTCAACGCCTCAGTGAAGTCATTTTAAATAATGTCAAATTATTTTTACTAAAATAAAACAAAATCTAGAGCCATGTTAAAAGAAAGATATAAATATGCCAGAATAATAAAAAATTCTATAATTGCTATGAACTTTAAGATAGGTTCGCTGAGAGCGAAGGACTCACAGCAATGAATTGAAAAGGAGTTATCTGGCTGATTATCCAAATAAGTAGTAGAGTAAAAAGAAAGCAAATGTATAACTTTATAACAAAATTGTACAGGGATATTGAATTAGTTCTATGGAAATGTATAATTTTTCTTATTAGGGAAAGTTAATTTTTTACTGTTCTCAATCCTTTAACAATTAAAAATAAAGCAACTTCAAAAACTTATGGTACCATTATGTAAAGTTTGTTTTGTGTAATAAGCACAGGTTATTTATATGAAGTGTGTATTTCTTTTTTGCTTAAAAAATATATCAACGTATATCAAAGGTAATATCAATTCAATAATACTTACTTTAAAGGTGTAGCTCACATTCATCATAGGTATATTCATACACCTCTTTATCGCTGAACAACAAAACACTTGTTTGTCACTTCGATGTTGACAATGTCATATAGATACAGTTAATGACAACAGAAAGGAAAAATATATTTGTGTTTTCGTACAAGGTATACATACATACACATTTTATAAATTAGAAGTTTAAGAATTGTTTTCAATCCATTATTTTGATTTTATTTTCTCAAAAGTATGTTAAGTATGTTTGAATAAGATTTATGTCGCTATAAGACCACAAATTTGTCCAACAAATATCACTAGTTGTCTACTGGCTAAAAAAAAATAAGTAGGAGTTTGTTTTATTAACAATTTGACTTATACGTACATACGTACATACATGACTGAATATACACGCTCATTCGTTAGGAGACAACATTAATTTACGTTTCAATGAGGCGTTATCATCATTAAAAAGAAATTGATTTTGTGGTTGGAACCCCCAAAATGGTGATAAATTAATTAAAAGAAGCATGCACGAAAAAACTACTTGATTTGTCTCTATATTCGAATACAGCGTATTTTCAAAACGCAACTATGTGTGTAACAACAAAGCAAAAAATAAATAGAATACAGTAAATTCACGCTTCCCCAATAAGAGGCATAAAACTGCTCATAAAACTGATGACATTAATGACAATTCTTAAGGGGGAAGATAGCATGTATTTTGTTACTGCTGCAGACATCACTAAAGCCGTATACGCGTAGAAATATGCACATTCTTTCATCTGCTTACTCTTACATATCGTATGTAGCATGCAATGAGCCTTAACGAATATCAAAAAATAAATTTCTATTACATATCATTTCTTTTCGTTTCTTTGTGCACTCATCTTTTTCTCATTATGGATAACAAGGCGTCTAAATAATTAATTTGTAGTAAGTGTTATAAATATTTGACGTTGCCTTTAATTACGCTATCAGTTGGCTGGAAACTTGTGCATGAATGTTCAACAAATTTATTTTACAATCTCTAATCACAGGGGAATTCGACGGTTTTAATTGGATTTATTTTCGTTTTGTTTGCTTGGGCAATGAGGTGTGAAGAGGTTAAAGAAGTAAACTTTTATTATAAATATGTATATAATATTTATGTTTGTTTTTGGTTCACTAAAAACTATTTATAATATAAGATATGGTTATTATGTTGTATTTTTTTAAATTGTTGCATTGATTTTATTCCAAAATTATTGCGATATATGTTTAACTAATCATTAAAATGGCTATATCTCCGTAAATAAGAGGAATTTCGCAAAAATAAGCATAATTTGTGATCACCCATAAAAAATCGATTTTTATATGAAAATTTAATAAAAACTTAAAATGGCTGTATCTTCGTTCCTGTTGAAGTTTTTGATGACTGCATAGGGCGTTTTTCTGACAAGTTTCCCAAAAAGAAATTGCTTCATGGCTGGTTCAACAGCTCACCATTCTGTGCCAGTCTATGATATAAATATTCGCTCTACCCATTTTCATTCAAATGAAATAATCACTCAAAATGCATACATAAAATATATTAATATAGCCCCTTAATAGCCGTATTCTTTTGGATTTTTTTCGGCAAGGTAGAAGCAGCTTGGAATAAAAGACTTCTTCCAAAAGCTCATAAGCTTAAGTTCGTGTTCGGCAAAGGGAAATAAAATATTTTTATATTTCATAAAAATTCTTCACAGAGAAGAATTTCTTATGAGGCCAATTTGTTCGTTTGTTAATTTTAAAAGATCACTGAGGGTTCTAAATATAATAGAAAGGATTCAATTGAATTTAAAAAGAAAAATTCATCATGGAAAATTAATTTCTTTTGATGTAGTATCATTATTTCCAAGTATTCCTACTGGTTTGGTCATCAATACAATAGAAGAAAAATTGAACGTTTTAAAAAATTTTACAATGGTAGATGGAATACAACTCTCATTTATTAGCCGGCGCCCCAAACTCTATTATGGAGAGGGTCAAGAGGCTCATTGGGGACGGTAGGGCATCCAATTCCATTGATTCCCTAGAGCATCAACGCAATGTAGGTTCTTTTTTACTGTTTTATCATTACTACAATGGTAAGTGCTCTAGCGAAATTAGAGAACTTACAGGGAAAATTCGTTTGCAGCAGAACAGGCCATATGTGGAATAAACTCCTTCTAGAAATCTTTCCTGTCACTTTCAATGTAGTTTAAGTTCATATCGAATGTCCGCAGAGACTATTCTCTCTTTCCTCCTTCCCATAACTTAATTTGCTAGCTCTGGCACAATGCATTGCATGTATAGGGGTCATCCCTTGAGTGCTGGTGCGAAAATAAATACTTAGATATTTTTATATTTCAGGTCATTTAGGTGTTTCGTGATAAAAATTCTGGGTGGTGGTTCCATCTAAAAAGTAAGAGTGGCATTATTAGCTTTTCTCTTACTGCATCAAATAAAGCACGACCTATAAGAGTAATTGGTCGTGATTCCCTAAAACGTGTCTTTAGCATTACTTGCAACAGTGCTAGAAAACAAGGACTGCGTTAATGTATTAATAGTTCTTTCATGTGTTATTGGTTCTTACTTTTTTTCATTTGACTCGATTTTCGTAGAGAGTGCATCCATTTGTAGTCGATTGGCCAATGAATCGCACTACACATCACAGGGAAAATTTGTTCTTTAGCCTTTGCTAAAGAACAAATACGAACTACTCTGTTCTATGTGGTATAAACTTCCTCCAGAGTTCTTTCCTGTCACTTTCAATGCGGAAAAATTCAAATCGAATGTCCACCTAAACTAATCCCTCTTTCCATCTTCCCACAACCTACTTTCCTAGTTCTGGTACAATGCACTGCATAAGTAGGAGTCATCCCCTCAGTACTGGCTTGAGCGAAAAAAAAACAACGGTAGAGAAATGCTTATTTTCACGTATTTTTAAGTTTTGTATAGAAGATAATAGATATTTTCAGTAAAATGAAAAGATATACATTCAATAATAAGGACTTCCGATGGGCTCTCCAGCTTTTCCAATTATGACAGATATTTTCATCGAAAAATTGTTAGATAATGTTGTTAAAAAACAAATATCTATTAATCTTTTATTTTATATCTTTTATCTTAAAAGAGCGTTTAAAAGATTAATACATTTTTATTTAATATAAATAAAAAAGAGGTCGGATTTAAATAATAATCAAATTATTAAGAAACTAAATGTTAAACCATTAATTATAACGAAATATGTTGGTGATTTGGTTTCTGTTATATCCGAATCTGCATTTAACAAAATGTCAGAAATATTCAATGAATTTGACACTTGAATAAAATTTACAATTGAAAAGGAATGCGATTAAAAATTTCCATATTTAGATACCTTAGTAATAAGAAGAAATAAAGAATTAATTATAGATTGTTACTAAAACTCATCTGTTTCGGGTAGAATTATTAATTATTACTCTAAACAAAATAAAAGAATTATTATTAACACAGCCAATAATATAGTAGAGAGGATTTTAACAATAAGTGAGAAAGAATTCCATTAAAAAGAATAAAGAATAGATTAGGAATTTAATAACTGATAACAACTTTCCAATTCGATTAACTAATAGGTTGATTAACCAAATTAATAATGGGAGGAAAAGTGACAGGAACCAAAATATATAAATCTGTTTTATCCGAAAGATCCGATTTTGTATTTACTATATACCTCAGATATGCCTACACGGGACGACGTTCACGTTTCAACATTTGCTGATGATACTGCCCTGCTTTGTGTTCATGTAGACCCACACGAAGCTTCACTACGTCTTTAAAGTCATGTGTTCCAAGTCGAAAAATGGTTAAGAAAATGGCGAATAAAAATTAATGAACAGAAGTGCAATCATATTACTTTTACATTATGCAGGAGTTTAAAGTTTTTTATAATATGTGCTTAGATTTTCCGACGGGCTTGATTTTTGGTTTGTGAACAAACTGGTTTCGGCCGTTTGCCATCTTCAGTGTTCTCTTCGTACGAGGAGTATGAATTGACGAGGGTCGACGAAAAACCGTACCCAAATAAAAGTTTTATATAAGTTGAAAGAAAATTAAAACAAATCACATTAAAACGATTTTTAAAATGAATATCTTTGTGGATCCTATTATAATGTTAATGGTCATATGTTTTGTAAAGGGTTTATCAACAAGAAGTTTGTTTTCTAAAACAAAATAAAACAATAAATGTTGATTGAAATAATTCAAATTTTTATTGTATTACGAAGAGAAAAGTTCGGCAATTATGATTGACAAATATCCATCACGACCATGCTGCCAGATGTCGATTCTTTCGTCAAAGTTTTTAAAAACTTTTTGGCAAAATGGCGGCCCTATTACGTTAATCACATCACAGATTTTGAGTTTTAAGGCTGAAATCGATTTGATTGGCTCCGTATAGACGCTATACTTAACATAGCCCTAGAAAAAATAATCCAGTGGTGTTAAATCACATGATCAGACTGGCACTTAAATACTGATTGTCGTGAATTTACGTGATCGAGAAATTTGGTTGGCAATAAAGTGATCGTTTCATGTGGCACCATCCTGTTGAAACCACTTATCAGGATGTCCACGTCATCAATAATTGAGTTGTTAGCATCTCACGATAGCGTGAGCCATTGAAAGTTACCGCATTTCTAGCCTCACCTTCGAAAGGAACAGCCCAATTATGCCTCCATATCACATAGCGTACAATAAACTGACACGTTTAGCATGCATTGGCTTCTAAATAATCACTATAGGATTTTAGAAGCCCAAATAAGGCAATTTTGCTTGCTTTCATACCCTTGAAAAAACCATGGGTTTCGTCTGAGAAAATGATATTTGCAGAAAAAGCAACAGGTACTTCCTGAATGAATTGAACGAATCTACGAATGAACGGTTGGCTTCACTTCCTGCACCAGTTGAACCTTGTAAGACTTCAAAATCAAAGTCAAATTCTTACGCAAAATTTTGCCTTGTGATGGTTTTGGATAACCCCAATTGTTGAGAACGTCGGGGAATTGACAAATTTGGATCTGTTTCAACACTACGACTCGATGTTTTCAGTTGAGCGACCCGATTGAACCCGTTTTTACGATCAAATTCTTAATAGGGATCTTAAGAGGACGATTATGTTGTGTGAAAATATCACGAACTTTACGAAATGTAATTTTAATAGAAGAACCACTTTCGTAGTGGATTTTAATTATTTTAGTGCGGTTTTCGTGCGAAATTGAATTCATTTTAACAATTTGCAATGCATCTGCTACGAATACGTCAAAAAACTGAATGTAAAAACTATCATGTTATTGGTGCTGCCACAATTAAAAATCAACTTCGGTACAATAAATTGGTGGGAGTCTTTAACTAGTGCAAATATCTTGCTTAGCAGCCTGAGATCAGTTTCAAATAGCCTATTTGATATTCCGCCTCTTCTATTTATAAGACCTGTTAACGCTAACTGTTCATCTATACCAAAGTGAATTGAAAGCCTTGATATGTAAAAGAATACAACAGATCACAGACAGATCGTCTTAAGCAGTGTTTACAATTTTACATGAATAAAGGTAAATGCAAACAAACCTCATAAAGCCGATTTTTAAATAATAAATTGTGAAGCTTATGATAGTGTTAATGGTCATACCTTTTTGTACTTTTGAAGATGAATGCATTTTATTTTATAATTTTCTATTTTGTAGCATTTTTAACTTTTTTTTAGACTTTCATACTGTTAACCGCATGCATTTGAATAAAATATTGTTATGTAATAGAATGATTTAACATTGTCCAAACATTTTTTCCTGGACATCTAAACTTTCAAGCATTTCATAGAGAACAATTTTTTATACTGTCACAACATACCACATAAAAATTACGTGACACGAAGTTCAATCATTACGTTTGTTATTTTTATTTTAAAACAAAAATTTCAAAGAATAAATTTAAATTTTGCCCCTTTTTCAATGTTTTAGCAATTTGTGATTTTTTTTCAATATTGTTTTTGTATTAATATTTGCCGTCAATCATATTTCCACCATTAGCCATTTCCACTTGAATCATTAAAATAGTTTTCTTGGCAAAAAATATTATTTAAAAACTTAACTGAGCATCAAATTTGCAGATTCATTTATTAACATTTTACAAACCGCACACAAAAAACGCAAACAACACAAACCACAATCAACAGACGCCAGATAAAATCCTAAATCTGACAGAAATATGTAGCGGCACCTTGACTTTGATCTTGTCAAAAAAAGCCATAAATAAATTGCTCAATTATGAAATATTAACCGAGTCTCAATCTTGAAGCAGAAGTAGTAGCAGTAGCAATAGCAGCAGCAAGTAAATATGACGCCTAAAAGGAACATCAACTACTTCCTTGGCCCGAGGATTTTATTACAGCTCCTAAGGGATACTTGATTGTTCATTTGCAGTCTCACAAGTCTTTTTCAATTTAAGCACGGTGGTTAATGAGGAATGTAACTAATTAGAAATTGTCTTGTTCGTCTTATTTTTTTTTGATGATGTAGAATAAATGCGAGCTATCCCCACATGACAATTTTTCTTTATTTGTTGAATTGTGATTGTGGCTGGTGGTGGATGGAGAATACTCTACGGAAATTTTTGAAAAAAATTTAAAAAAAAAACAAACACAGGCAGTCATGAAGAAAAACTATAAATATCATTGAGCATGGAAGCCACAAACAGATGCCGAATATTAAAATTATAGTACAAAAATAAAACACCTTGTGTTTCTATTCGAAATTGAATTCCGTGGTGGCACCATTTCCATTCTTAATTCATGATTAGGTAGGTATGTGTCCAAAATCATGTAGCTTTTAAAACTGTGATTATATAGTTATCAAAAATTTTCAGTTCTTCTAAATTCAATATTCGATTAAAGAATAAACTACAGCTATAAAACTAATTCGCTTTGAGAGAACCATTAATACATTAACGCAGTCCCTGTTTGTTAGCACTGTTGCATGTAATGCTAAACATTCGTTTTAGGGAATCACGACCAATTACTCTTATAGGTCGTGCTTTATTTGACGCAGTAAGAGAAAAGCTTATAATGTCACTCTTGCTTTTTAGATGGAACCACCACCCAGAAGTTTTATCACGAAACACCTACATGAGATGATATATAAAAATATAATATATATTTTCGCACCAGCATTCAGGGGATGACTCCTATACATGCAATGCATTATGCCGCAGCTAGGAAATTAAGTTATGGGAAGGAGGAAAAAGGGAAGTGTTTGAACTTGAACCACATTGAAAGTGGCAAGAAAGACTTCTGGAAGGAGTACTGTTCTGCAGAAAACGAATTTTCCCAGTAATGTGTAATACGATTCACTCGCCAATGTACCACAAATCGATGCACTCTCAACGAAAATTGAGTAACGGGAACAAGTTCCCTAATTCCATTATAGCACTTACCATTGTAGTAACGATAAAACAGTGAAGTACACCCCACGTTCCGTCGATGCTCTAGGGAATTGATAGAGTTGGATACCCTACTGTCCCCAATGAGCCTCTAGGGTCACTTCTGTACCCAGTATAGCAACTCCAAAATAGACTTTGGGGTAACGTCCCATACATGAGAGTTGTATTGCATTTTTTCAATGAATACGGGCGGTATAAATAGTGCAAAGGTTGGATGGAGTGAAGTACCTCTTGTACGGTTTTAGAAAACGGAGACCCATTGAAAGCTTCTTTAGAAACCCGAAAAAAGTGTTTAGTCCATCGAACATCAAAATGAATTTTCATGCCAAGAACATCAAGAGCTTCCGATTCCGTAATATCTACATCACTCATAATCACAGATGAAACACCATTTCTGAATATTAGTCTATACAGAAGTATGTAACATTGTGCATTACGGGCTTTAAAATCGACTTCAGTCATACGACCCCATTCGGAGAGATCGTGATTGAGCGTATTGTCCATGTTCTGCGTTTTGGAAATCACCTCTAACTGGTTCGGTCGAATGACAAATGGTGCTGTCATCTGCGAAAGAGTCTATAGGATTGAAAGTTTTTGAAAGAAGATCATTTAGAAAAATAAGAAATAGGGTAGGAGAAAGAACGGAGCCTTGCTGTACCCCTAAATTAATTTTGAATCTCGAAGTCGTCTGATGAACTCCCGTCTATAACAACTCGTATATTTCGTGATATGATTTACATCTGCACCTAGCCGTTGGAGTTAATTAGATGGTGGTCAAAATACTGTGAATGAAAAGCAACGTCATTCACGTCCTAGGAAGCCGAAGACTAATTCTAGCAACAGGTCTTGCCTAGCTGCAATTTCAGCGGTTCCATAGCAGTGCTGCAAACCACTACTCCTTGCTGAAGAGCTGAAGACTATCGAACTCCTGTCCAGAACACATGACTATCAAGCTCACTGAATCTGGATCATTCACCAGGTAGGTGTGATTAAAGGTGAGATTATCCTGGCCACCATAAAACAAGTCCTGTATGGGGCCGCGAAACCACAACCACCACGATACTCCCAAAGGGCCAACCTCAATAATCAGACAGAGAAAAAACACAAAGTCTAAAAACAATTAGCGAAAACTCTGAGGCTAACTGATTCCCGTGGAAATTACGTGGAGCTTCCAGTTGACCCCTTCTGCCTTCAGGGGACTGGGCTCCCTTATACCCCCAGCAGCACAGGCCTAGATAGTCAAGTATTCTGTAAAGACCGATAAATGTGCCCCCGGGGGGGAGAGCATATATAACAACTCGTACACGATGTGATAAGGTTTACATCTGCACCGGCAGTGAGCCATAATCAGATGGTGGCTATTACCACTGTGAATGAAAAGCAACGCCATTCACGCCCTAGAAGGCCTTCGAATCCGTGGATTCACCAGTCACTCCTAGTAGCAATTTCAAAAGCTCGAATAGGTCGCAGCTTTACTCCTTGCTAAAAAGATGGAGACTATCCAGCTCCTGTCCAGAACGCATGAACATTAATATAGTTAAGAATACGACGGCATTCATACTCACTGGACCTGAACCATTCATTGTGTTCATTTTGAATGATCCGCCCCACAAACTCTCACGAGGACCTCGAAACCACAACCACCATGATACTCCCATATAGGGGCCAACCTCAATAATCAGCCAGAGAACAGCTAAATGTCTAAAGAGACAAATAGTGAACTCTGCGAGCCTACTGATTCCCGTGGCAATATGTGGATTGTCTAGATGGCTCCTACTAGCCTTTAAGGAGCCTGGGCTCCCTTTTACCACGCAAGACACCAGTCTAGATGGAATAGTAGGCTCCAAAAAGACTATCATGTGCCCCCGGAGGGATAATAACTCGTACAACTGTGTGATTCGATTTACAGCCGCACCTGGCCTTGAAGCCTTAATCAGATGGTGGATCTAACCTCTGCATGATTTGGAACGTCATGCTCGCCCTAGAAAGCCGAAGCTATAATGCTATGCAACAGAAACCTTCTAGTTGCAACTTTAATGATTCCAGAACAGAGCTGCAAATCATCACACCTTGCTAAAAACAACTCGTACAGATAGTGTGATTCGATTTACAGTCGCACCTGGCCATGAAGCCTTAATCAGATGGTGGACAAACCACAATTGTATAATTTGTAACGTCATACATGCGTCCTAGGAAGCCGAAGGCTTAATTTTAAGCAACAGAACTACCTAGTTGCAACTTTAATGATTCCAGGGCAGGGCTGCAAACCATCACACCTTGCTAAAGAGTTGGAGACTTTCCAACTCCTGTCCAGAACACAAGTCAAGCATGCTCACTGGACTGGATCATTCACTTTGCGTGTCATTATCAGTGAGATGATCCTGGCCACCATAATAACCATTATACTGTTATCGCGCCGCGAAACCACAACCACCACGTTACTCCCATATAGGGGCCAACCTCAATAATCAGCCAGAGAACTATCAAATGTCTAAAGAGACAAATAATGAACCCTGGGGCACACTGATCCCCGTGGAAATAAAGAGGAGTTTCCAGTTGACTCCCTGCCTGTCTGCAGGGGACTAGGCTCCCTTTTTCCCCAGTTGCACTGTGTCTAGATAGTGGAATTCTATAAAGACCATATTTATGTGCCCCCGGGGGGTAACAACTCGTACAGTAGGATTTCTAGAAAACTCGATTTAAATCTGGCGAAATTATCACCGACGCCAAAAGCCACGCTGTATCAAAAGCCTTTAATATATCTAGAGCCACCACCTTACGTTCTTCGAAATGATGTATGGAGTTTCCCCATTGCTCCGACAGGAAAGCCAGCAAGTCATCCGTAGAGCACCCCCTACGAAAACCGTAAGGTCGGTCACTAAGTAAGCTGTTGGACTCTAGATAACGCACAAGATGAAAATTAAATATAACTTTGGAATAAATTCGCTCGAGCTCGAAAGAATATTTTCGCGATAGTAATTCTTAAAATATGTATATGAATAAATTGTTCCCCAAAAGAATGCTTATCTCTCTTTTCTGTTATTATCATTATTATTTAATTTCAAAACAGTGTAATTGCCTAATTCTACAAAAATTAAATAAACAATTTATAACCTTCAGTACTTTTTGACATTTTGACATGATGTTGTGTGTTTTCTGCCTGCCTTATAAGAGATTTACGGAAAATTGTTTTATGGCTGTACTTTTGTATCTTTACACACACCCAAACATCGCTCTTCATTCATTTTTAATCATTTACATCAATATTGGTTGTGTGTCCGACTTTTGATACTTGGCAGTCATCGCTGGCAGCTAATTATATTATTTGTCAATTTGAGTGGTGATATTTATATCAATTTTGTTTTTCGAAATTATTTAGTTTTTCAAATAAACTGTTGCTGTTGTTGCATCTGTATGTCTCTCATGCCCCTTTTATACTATTCGGTTAAAAGGAATGAAAAAGTCTTGAGTAATTTGATGCTTTGTTGAAAACGCTGACATTTATTTTATTAACTTCAAATAACACTAAAGTGTTGACTTGCAACATACTCGTGTACAAATTCATTTTGATTGGAATTGTTATAAATTTCGTGATACAAAGATAAAAGGGGACATTTTATTTAGAAGTTACATTTTCAAATTAGTTTTCTTTATTATGTTACACGTAAATAATTTGTCGTTGTATTAATTTTATTATTTAACATCATTAGTTATTATCCGTACGCAAAGTATAAATTCGTTAAATGCATTTTTTGGCGTTGCTTAATTCTTCTCTGATGCGATAAAAAAGTCCTCTGAAATTACACAGAATTGCAATAATTTTACCACTTAACACAGCCACAAAATTGCTTGACAAGTTCAAGTTTTATGATTTTAATTCGATTTAAAGTCGCTGTGAAAAAATTTGTTCACAGATAGATGTGCTTTGGATGAACAATCTTAAATTAACAGGGCAGCTCAAGTAATTCGTTCACTTGCAGCGAGTTCATTTAGGAAATCGTCAAAATTTAACAAAAACACTTACAAGTGACGCACTCTGGAAATAGTTCATTCAAGTAGATTCCTAAAGCTATGGTTTTTACAGCCCTACACAAACGCAGATAATGTGTGTATCTGACTCATTTCAATATAAGATTTTTACAGTGTTGCTTCTGCCATACGTTTTTAAATTATAGATTTGCATAAAAGTTATTCATATCCATTTTTTTTAAATGACATAAACTAACAACATTTTCTTCTCTGCTGTTCAGTTGCAAAAAAAACGGTATACCTCCTGTATAGAAAAAAACGGCTTCAAATACTTTTAAAGTTAGCTAATTTGGAAGGCGCTCATCTTGCATCATACTAAGTGACTTTGGTAGCAAAGTTATACAAGGCAATGAATGTTTTTCGTTGTGACGGATAATCGCTTTTCTTTTCTGTGCGAGTTTTGGGGGCGGTACCTAGAAATATATCTTGGGTGTATACATAAAACATTTTCTGGACTAATAATGTTTTTAGTTGTGGTGGAGAATAACTTCCCTTATCATATCTTGGTAACCTTGGTGGCATGACACATTTTTTGGACTAATACACTTTTATTTTGTTAATAAAATTTGTCCCCGTTAAGTTAATTGATTTAGAAATTTAATTTTATTTACCTGAGTTATTTTAAGTCGAAAAAAATATTTTTGCAGCAACAACATTCATTTAAGACGAAAAGGACGAAAAGGTTAACATGGTGTTCTCATAGTAGAAGGAAAATTGACACTATTTACCTACTTTGTAAAAGCTGTCAAATTAAACGAACTTATTCTTTGTTAGGGTTTAAAATTTTAACAAAGATAATATTCAAAACTTCAAATCTTACAACAGACACTGATGAAGTCAGTGAAAGCATATGTATGCATGCAATAAATTTAATTATGCATTAAATTTTAATTAAGTTTTTCTTAACATCTTTCTTAACATATTGGTAATGGTTGGGTAAGATGTCTTAAACAGGTAAAAAATTTTTATATATTGTTACTAATGTCCTGCTTAAGTTTTAAAATAAAATAATTAAACAATAAAGCGAACTACTGGTTACAAACTGCCTAGAAGTTTATACACACACAACTACAATTTGATATGCTGTTTACTTACTGCATGGCATGCAAAAAAAAATACATGTATGCTGTTTATCATCTAAACGCGCAAGACAAAAACTAATTTTACAACAACAAACATACATGTTGTTTACCATCTGCGTAGTTTTCTAAGAAGCCCTTTTCTACAAATAACAACAATAAATGAATTGAAATAAATTCCAAGCAGAAACCTTATCAGCATAAAAACAAAAACAACTATACACACAGCCATACAGGCGCCTATACATCGAATAAACAACACACAACAACAACATGCGATACAAAGGGAGTGGAAGATTCTTAAATCTTCTGGACTTTAAATGGACAAGTATACATAGGGAAACGTCTGAGTGGATAGTAAGTCAGTTGAAAAATAAATCTCGTGAAGTAAAGACGTGCATCTTAAGTAAATTGTTCTGTAGTGTCAACTTTGTGTAGTTAGAGTAAATAAACTTGTAATTAATTTAAAAACTCTAAAATCTGGTGTTATTTATTTTGCAATAAAGAACTCACAACAAAACGTTTATAAAAGTATCTCTCTATATGTGTTTATAATACTGTTACGAATGTGTCTTGCTAAGTTTTAAAATAAAATAATTAAGCAATAAAACGAACTACTGGGTATGTTGGCATGCAAGGAAAAAAAATGTATGCTGTTTACCATCTGCGTAGTTTTCTAAGAAACCTTTTCTACAAAAGACAACAACAAATAAATTGAAATAAATCCCAAGCAGAAAGCTTATCAGCATATAAACAAAAACAACTATACACACAGACATACAGGCGCCTGAACATCGAATAAGCAACAAAATGCGATACAATGGGACTAGAAGATTCTTAAATCTTCTAGACTTTAAATGGACAAATATAAATAGGGAAATGTCTGAGTGGATAATAAGTCAGTGGAAAATTAAACCTCATCAAGTAAAGACGTGCCTTTTAAGTATATTTTTCTAAAGTGTCAAGTTTGTGTAGTTAAAGTAAATACAATTGTTATAAATCTAAAAATTCTAAAAACTGGTGTTGCTTATTTTGCAATAAAGAACTCACAACAAAACGTTTTTTAAAGGTATAGACGTAACAATATCATTGGCGAAGTATATATAATTTCCTCAACTTTATACAGCTTTTTTTAACCGTATCAAGTTAAGTCTACAACTATACCCAATACCTCATTTGTGAGAGGTTACTTTTATCCCCAGAAGTCAAAAGTCTCCAGAAAATTTCAGTCTACAACACCATAAAGATTAATTGTGCATCTTGCAAAAAGTCTGATCTCAGTATTACCCAAAGTTCGATCTTAGTATTACCCAAAGGATATTGATGACATAGGCAACGGTCCACCCTGGGCATAGACGTAATAAATAGGCGGCAAACACTGTCAAAAAAACCCGTAGATTTCAGCCACTATACCAGAATATTATAATTCCGTCTTTTAGATAAGTAGATAGTTTTTGGTTTTATTCCGTAGTTGCACCAAAAATTGTCTGGGAGGAATGAAGTGAACTTTTTGGTAGTATAGGAAATAGTATTATTTGAAATGGGTTCTAGATCAGAATGACTTCAAGATATGAAACATTATCAGTAAATTCAATAGTCACGAAAAATTTAATCATCACATTATTCTACGGAAATGGATAGGTTTCAAATTTTTTTGTAGCCCAAGTAGATCGTCGATGGTCGAAGCCCACAACTGAAGCAATGATACGCCACCTTGTGGACAGTCCGCAAGTCCTAAGAACAAAAAATCTACTCCTCTTACTAATCAGTCTTATAATAGCCTTGTTATTTATTTTATATATGAAAATTTGGGATAAATCCAAAGCCATTTCAATAACATTTATTAGTCGATGAATATTATTCGTGGATAATATTATTTCTGCTTATAACCAAATGAAAAATTTATTACAATATATTTAATTTTACAAATTTAGGTCTGAGTTTTTAAAGAAAACAGAACAAAGAAAACACTAGCAGAATGTAATGCAGCGCTTACAGCATCGCTACATTCATCATTAGCATTTCTCGCACATATCTAGCTTTGGCTGTGTACGTGCAAAACATCATCTCTTTGATTTTACAATTTAAAAAATTAGAATACGAAAAGAGGTCCACTTCAAACTATGCTTTTTTCTGCTTGTGTCTAATTTATCCCGTTTGCTTTAAACATTAATAGAAAATATTTTTATATTTTTTTTCTTATTAACATGAGGTTAAGAAATTATTAGAGTTTTCTATTAAATGCTAGAAGCTAGGAATGCTAGGACAATAGTCAGTTTAATTGAGAATGTGATTTAGGCGTTAAAGTGGAAAAGTTGCCATTGTGTATGATGTAGTTTTTTCAAATGCTGGCAAGTCTCTAAGCCGCTGTGTGCAGTCTCCAAGTCTCTGCCTCTGCAGGGGCGCTCTATTTTGTTGCCAATCTCTTCTCGCTTTTCGTTTTTTCGCTGCGAGACGTTCAATGTCTGTAGAATAGATGTGACCTAAAGTAGTCTGCGGATGTTTAGTTGTTGCAAGCTGGGCTGCTTGTTTAATATTTTCACTTAAAGTTGCAAGGCCACGTCCACGTCCTCCGTTGTTCATAGCAAAATATTTTCCGAACAATAGCTGCTGAGATATTTTTTAAAACTCAACCAGTTGATGCGACTGATTATTTTTGTATCAGGAAAAAACAAATGTCTTCTAAGCGGGTTACAAATAGTTACAATGGTTGGAGAATGATCCGAAGATAAATCCATGGAAGCTTCTACTGTCACTAAATCTCTTGAACTATTTTTTGTGACGGCAAAATCTATTACATACGAAATTTTTTGTCTGTCAGTAGGCCAGTATGTAGGCTGACCACTCGAGGCAACATCCAAATCATTGCTGCTAATAGCATTGTACAATGCTCGGCCCCTAGATGTAATTAAGCGCGAACCCCAGTAGGTGTGCTTTGCATTATAATCGCCAGCTGCCAATAAACGTGCTCCAAGACCTTAAAAAAATGGTTCATACTACTCCTCGGTTATTGAAAACCTGGGAGGAGAGTAGACAGATGATATTACTATATCATTAAAAAGATATTCAACACAAATAGTTGTGGCTTGCAAATAGTCTTCACGCTTGCTGTCTAAAAAATGGTGTTTCAGTCTAGACTTTATTCAAATTGCTGAGCCGCCGCATGCTCTTCGTCTCAGATCCTTAGTATCATAAAATGTGAATCCATTAATTTTAAAAATACCTCTTGTAGTCAAATGCGTTTCTGAGACCAGCATGATGTCAATGTTATTTTCCGTGAGGAAGTGTTCGAGTTCGTTTTTATGTTGGCGAATGCCATTTGCATTCCAGAAACATATTTTCAACTTTTTAAGTGATAATTATTTTTTTATTATTTAAATTATGCATCTTCATAGCACTATGTATGACGTGTTGTTTTCTATAACACGTTTATTAGCGTAAAATTTTAATGCTTACCTGTGTTTTAGAAAATTATAGGTATGCCCATCATATATTATCGTTCCAAGGGTTTGTGAAAACCTGTCTCAAAAACTGATGTATGTAAATATTTGACAAGAAGATCGATCGTAAAATTAATGCTATTCATGGGCTTCCAGAAATTAATAAAACTTTTGAAATATATAAAGACAATACTAAAAGACACCTTGGACTTGGAATATATGCATACAATAGCCAACACTATAGAACTGATTGAAAAAAAAACTGGTCTCTTTTGACGTAAAAGACTTGTATCCATCAATTCCCAGTAACGGATACATTAAACATTGTTCATAAGACAATAAATAACAAAACGAAAAACAAGGTACTGGCAATACAACTCACAGGCACACTGAAAGCGACACTAGAACAGAATTACTTTAAATTTAACAATGATATGTATAGACAATCAACAGGACTAGGGATGGGAAATCCAACATCTGCAATCCTCATGGAAGTATTTATGCAGAACTTAGAAAAAGGAACTAAAAACCAACTTCGGAGTAACACTCTATGCAAGATATGTCGACGACATTATATGTATACTAAAAGGAAATAACAACGAGCAAATTCTAGATTACTTGAATGGAAGACACAAGAACATAAAATTCACAATGGAAATAGAAGAGAAGGGGAGAATTAATTATCTAGACCTAACGGTCAAGAGGAACACAATCCTGAACAGAATCGAATGTAAATCATACAGGAAACCAACAGCAATGGACACAATAATATACAACTCATCAAATTATCCCCAAAAACGCAGCAATCAGGCAAGACTCGAAAGAACACCACTAACACGGGAAATGTATATGAAAGAAATGAGAACAATATGCACCAAAGCGGAAAACAGCGGATACAAAAAGTGTCTGGTAGATAACATGAAGAAACAAATTAGAACGAACAAAGAACAGTAGAATGAAAAGAAAAACTGGGCTACATTAACATATATGAGAAAATCAACGTACAATCTAGGAAAATTCTTTAGAAAACACAACATCAATACGGCATTGAGAACAAACAACAACCTATGCAGAATACTACAGAATTAAACAGTCGAGACAAATATACTAGACAAATAAGGAGTGTACAAATTAATTTGTACATGCTATTATAGTTATATCGGGCAAACAGGACGAAAAATTAAAACCAGATTTAGGGAACACATTAGAGACTATAACAAAAAACTGCGAGAACTAAAATCGACTCCAGAATCAAATTTTGCGAACCATATATTCAACAGCAAATGTTCACCAGGACATATAAAAACAACGGTTAAATTGCTTCATACACAGCACAAAGGAAGGAGACTAAATGTATAAGAAAACATGGAAATATACAAACAAAAAATATTTGACGGACGAATAATAAATAAACAAATAAACACTGCTTCGGACACAATATTTGAACTATTGAAACATGTTTACAAGAAAACAAACATTACACCAACTCAAACACGTTGCGCAGGTGTACAAGATCAAAGCAATAAAGAACCTCATAAACGTAGAATTACAGATTATTATGTCATAGGAAAATAGCCAATAGGTTCACACATAAACACAGACGAATAACAAGCATGGTCGTAAAAGGATTTAGGTAGGAAGAGAGACGAATGAAAAGGGAGAGACAAATTAGTTTAAAAAAAACAAACAAAAAAGGAGAGAGATACAGACAAAAACGAGAGAAAGTGACGAAAGTAATAATACAGAAAAGTACTCCTTTCTTTCCGGAAATATCATATTTGATATTAATCGCAGTGATTTAGAATAAACATATTTATGTATGGTAGGCCAGCCAGGCAAAAGATTAGCTAAAATGGAAGCTTGTAGTTTCTTTCCTCCAAGAAAAATTACGATTCATGGCACTACTATTGTGTCTTAGAAAAACAAATAACGCTGATTTAGCATACGTTAAACTGCTTCTTCTTTTCTTCTTCTTTCGCCCACCAAGGCGGAGTAAGAAAAAGATTTTTTGTTTCTAAACAAAACAAAGCAGTTCCACTAGCGATAGTACCACTATTTAACTAAAGCATCAAGTTCGGTTTCACTCAAAGATGATATTATACCCCACACACTGTGTCCACCGCTTTCCGAAAGTAGATCTGGAGTTTCAAAATTTATTCCAGAAATGACTGTAAGCTATTGTCAGTGCCATGCCATCTCCGTCTATTTTTACACAGGTCACTAACATTTATTTGACCTCTATTTTGTAAAAAATTTACTTGTGGACGTTTTCAAAATGATGTTAAAAGTCGTAAGTTTTTTGCTGCTGTCAGTATGTATTTTCAAACATTAACAATTGAATTTTTTTAGAAATTCTAGGAAAAACAGTGGGCAGTAAATGCTGGGGTTACACTAATTAAGTTATTTAAAACAGCAGCCACAGGAAAAATTTTTTAAAAATAATATCACAATCCCATTGTGCTAAAAATCCTAAAAAATCGTTTGCGGCGGCCTCTAGTAGTTGGTAGTGGCGGTTCGATACGTATTCTGTTCTATAACCATCTACAGAATAAAGTGTGAATAGTTATACTACAGAACGTTTATAAAAAGTGGCAGTAACATTTTATTTTATTTTATTTGGTATACCATACCTGAGTGAAACCAGCGACTTTATTGGGTTAAAATAAATAAACTAAAGGAAATTCCTAACAAAATTTATTACCAGGCGAACATAAAATTAAGTTCGTTACTAAATATCTGGCACATATTTTAATGATGAGTCATAAGTCACAATGATTTCAGACGATATGTTTTTTTCATATGTCTTATCTAAATTCACACTGCAGAGCACATACATCCCATCTAAACAAATAAAAACATTACTTGTGGAGTAGTCAAATGAGAAAATTATCGTGACCAAATTTCAATTAGAAAGCAAACTATTTTGATTTGATAGAACATCTGACATCAGCAATTTTCAACAGATTATGTCAAATGTAAATATATAAACGTACGTTTAAATGCTGAAATTACATGATGTGTAAATGAACTTTGTATGCAGATAGATAGTATTTGCAAACTGGTAAAAGCAACTGTGGTCTGAAAGCAGCTCAAATCAGTATAACAAAGAACAAAAACAGTCCTTCATAAACGCAAGTGCGTGTCAACAGGCTCTACAATATGTACAAATATTGAATGAATAAGGGTTTATATTGATAAGGGAATGTATGTAGCTGGGGCATTACTTTTACAAATACTCTACGTACAGTTATTGATTGTTGTTTGTTTAATGAATCCTCCTCCTCCCACTGGGTGGTTGTTTGTAAATATTGTCATAAGTCCTATAAATACACATTTTTAATAAATATGAAAATAGCATTAACATTTATTTATTGGATGGATTTCACATGTTATTGAATTTTGCCACTTGAATGGTATATTTCTTTCTTCTCTAAAAAGTAAATAACGCTGGTAAAGAAAACCTTTTAAAATTTTACAACCAGAACCTCTAGAATTTATTAAAAAAAAAAGAAATGACCCAGGGATTTTGAAAATAGACACGACACGTATCCATCAGAATCTTAACCCTTCTTAAGGTAACGCCCAAGGAATACCAGGCAAACAGCAGTTAACATAGTAACCATATGGATAATGAATACACAGGCTTTTATAGAGAAATGTTTTAACATAAATAAGGGTGTGTCTCTCTCATTCTCTCTTTCTTGGTTGTAGTTATAGTAGGAAGTTAATGTTGAGAGTTTTTCTTCTATTCCTTTTTAATACTTGAGGTGTTGCTAACGGCCTAACTTTTATGTATTGTTTTATTATTAGGGCCTTTTATCCTCTTCCTTATAAACAGGTAAATTTATGATATAATTTATGATAAAATAGTTGATTCAGATTAAAATAGAATATTCTGGAAAACAAGTTAATTCCACAAATGATAGACGGCCAAACGTTCAGGGGCTTTAAAATCAAAATAATAAATTGGGTTTATCTGCAAATTAAAAAGGCGAAATTAAAAATTTTGCCTTTAATTTTTAATTTAATTTTCTTAATTTAGGGTATAATGTTATTTATCCCCTCCGTGTCTGCATACTATAGTTCTAAAAATAAGTCCATGTAAGGTAAAACACGTCTTTATGGTAAAACTCTTTAATTCCTAATTTTATTATTATTACAAAAAGGCTTAAAATACACAGTTCATGATTTTTTTTTTAAGAGAAGCAGCACTTCACGCAACAATGCTTATTTTGTTCACAACCGTGCTACATTCTTTAGGAAAGAGATAGTGAAGAGATAAGACAGGTGGTGAAAGTAGAAGGATAGTTACATAGCCTTCAAGCTCTTATTTTTGCAGTGAAAATAACCACCCCTAAATTGGTAGGCTAAGTACACTACCTACTAGCCTACCGGGGCAGCTTTCATTTCTAGAAGTCCAATGTTATTGAAAATTAACTGTCGTATAAGACAGACTGCTCACTCACTACCAGTGACTGTGCCTTCATCACTGAGCAGCCTCACCGACAGTCAATTTCTATTTTTTGTATTGAAAACAGAGCCAAGGTCTTTGTTGGGAATCGAACCCACAACCCCCAGACACACTACCAGCCTACAGGGGCACAGCTCATAAATAAATTAACTGCCCGCCTACTATCCTACTGGTTAAAAGGTAGGGACATATAAAGTTGTGTTTCATTTTCACTCGTTGTTTTTTAAGCGAGATACATCATGCATATTCTTCGTAAATTTGAGAAACCAAACTTTTACGTTTCAAATAGTAAAACGTCATCTTGTATGAACAAATTTGCAAATGTTTAAATGTCGAAAATTACACCCTTCAATCTCTCCTTTTACGTACTATAATGATTATTAGAGCGAAAACAGCAGTACTTATACTAATTGCTTTAAGGATTCTATTTCTAACAATTTATTTAATATTTCCGTCTGGTTTTTAATGCTGTGAGTAATGCTCCCTTGTAAAAAAGGTTAGTTAATCTATATATATCTGGTCCTGTGTAAGTAAAAGTGTGTCGTCGTGTTGTATTGGTCGACTCTTTGTATTCTTTATTTTTGTTTTTAGTGTTGTATTGTCTAAGAAGTTTGTCGATAGAAGTGGGTTTGTAACTGTTACTTCTAGCTTTGGTGTACATTGTGCCGAGTTCCTTTTTGTACTTATCTGGGGTAAGTGGGATTATCTTAGGTCTGTGTAACATATGTGTAAATGTTGATAGTTTATGTTGGGTAGGGTGGTTCGAGGTGATGTGGATGGTAGTAGTTGATTTTCTATAGATGTCAAATGTTAAACAGTCAGTTCCTCGTCTTATTGTGATGTCCAGATAAGCAAATTTCTGTCTTGTTCTTTTCCCACCGTTTAATGTTATTGTGGATTGTGTTTATGTTTGTTTTGTTCGACGATGTCATGTCATCAACGTATCTATAGTAATAATTTATTCAGTGTTTTTCCATTAGTATCTTTATGTCAAGATATTACATAAAAATTGCCATGAAGATTGTGGATGTTGGGTTTTCCATGCCGAGTCCGTCAGGTAATTTATTAAATTTAAAGTAGTTCTGTTCTATTATCGTCTTTGCAATATCTATAATTTCGGTGATGTATTGATTAACATATAAATAGTCTAGCGTTTTGCATAGGATAATTAAGGTTTCTTATGTTCGTATTGAGGTATATAAATCCTTAATGTTAAAGGAGACGAGTCGCGTGTTTCTGTTATCTTTTTGCCTTAAAGTTTTTTGACAAGGTCTTGCATATTACGTACCGTACATGTATTCTGTAAATTTATGATTTCTTTAAGTAGGACGGGCAGGTGTTAAGCCAGGTGATATGCTTTTTTTTTCTTTTAGGACCAGCACTCAGGAGATGACCCCTACCTATGCAATGCATTGTGCCAGAACTAGGAAATTAGGTTACGGGAAGGAGGAAAGAGGGAGTAGTGTCTGTGGACATTCGATTTGAACTTTCTCAGATTGAAAGTGACAGAAAAGACCTCCGGAAGGGCCTTATTCCACAAACGAACTGTTCTGCTGAAAACCGAATTTTCTGTGTAATGCATAGTGCGATTCACTGGCCAATCAACTACAAAAGGATGTGCTCTCATCGAAAATCGAGTTAAACGTGAAAAGGTGCGAGTGTCAGGAACAAATTCCCTAATTTCATTAGAGTACTTACCATTGTAGTAACGATTAAACAGTGAAATGCAAATGCGTCGATACTCTAGAGAATCAATAGAGTTGGATACCGTACTATCAGCAATGAGTCTCTTGGCCCTCTCCTGTACGTGGTCGAGTAACCCCAAAATAGACTTTGGAGCGCCGGCCCATACATAAGAGTTGTATTCCATTTTCGGACCGATATACGTGGTATAGATAGTACGGGGATCGGATGGGGTGAAGTATCTTCTACACCGCTTTAGAAAACCGAGGCACTTAAAAGCTTCTTTAGAAACCTGAAAAATGTGTTTAGTCCATCGAACAGCATACTGAATTTTCATGCCAAGAACACCAAGAGCTTCCGATTTCGTAATATCTATATCACCCATAGTAACAGATGCAGCACCACTACCGAATGCAGATCTATGCATAAGCATGCAACATTGCGTCTTACGAGCATTGAATTCTACTCTATTCACACGACCCCATTTTAAGATGCTGGTGCAGGTCTGTAGTTTACAAATGGGTCTCATTGATATATTCTCCTTGTATATTTTCGGTTGTGCTTTGGGTATAGGTGGTTCTGTTTTCATGTTCATTTAGCTGTATACTTTGCCGTCAGTAAAGGTTTTGCAGCATTTTAGTAGGCTCCATATTACCTTTCAGATAATTTACTATGTTTTGCCTATATAAATTTTTTGGCACATTACTACAGACGTGTTTCCTTTGTCTGCTTTTGTAATAAGTTGGCCATTGTAGCTTTGCTCTTATTTGTTTAGTAGATTATTGTTTATTTTAAGGTTGAAAGGCGTAAGTCGCTATTGGAACACTTTATATTTTTTCAATTTAAGTTTCTTTATTATAAATTTTTATTTATATTAATGAGCTGAGTGCAATTTGTATTTGTTTTTACAATCCTCAATGGTGATAAAATCTGGAATGCTGGCCAATTATTCTTCGATAGATATGTAAAAATCAGTTGTAATAGGAGAGACCATCCTTTAATTTTAACTATTGATATTCGTTTTTTCCAAAGATAGGCATTTCTTTTCAATTAAGGAAGAAAAGGACGAAAAAGTTGGAAGACCGGTACAGAAGTTACGGAGTTCTCAAGAAATAAAAACACATCGTTTTATAGTCGTTTTAATAGTTTATCACGCAGTATAAATTCTTATAAAATTGTCCCGTATGAGTCATCTTTTGGAATTTTTTTTATATATCCGTGGCTGTTAATTTTTATTATGGAAATATTAAAAATTAAATCTTGCAAGTATTATGGATTGCAAACCAAAGGCCCCTCCTTCAAGACGGCCATCCTTCAAATTCGCTATCCTTTTCTACCACCTCTCATGTTTCATTTTTAATTCTTATACTTTATGGTTTTTCAACGCAAATCATTTCTATGAATTAAAAGGTTTTTATTTGTTTTAGTTTTACAATAATGACGTTTGTGTACTTATGGGGTTTTTTACACTTTCTTATACAACATCAACCTGCGAATGGCCTTCATGTAACAATGTTGATTGGCTGTATTACATTACGTCGTAACTTAGAACAACCTTAGTAGAATAGGCGAACAGGAAAGGTAGTAGACATCGTATTACTGTACTGGTTACATTGACTTCACATTCAAAATGTGAGCTGTTGACCTGACTAAGGGTTGTTCTGAATACACCCTTTTGCGATAGTAAGAAAAGAAACAAAGGAAATTTATAACAAAAAAGCTCCCCCTATACCTTAAAAGGTTAAAAGGGCCGTACAAATGCTTTAACACCACCACGCTTTAAAATAACATATTTACTTGTTTATGCAACATGGTACTTGTAACATGTTGTGTAAGATTTTTATTTTAAATATTACAAAACCGTTATTCAAAAAATTCAATTTGAATTCTTTTGTTGGATGTAGAAAACTTCTTTCTGCTGTACATAGCGCGTGTGTGTATTTTAAACACATGTTTACACTTTTGTATACACACGCTCTGTAATAGTAGAGTTTTTACAGGGAAAACAGCATTTTCTGCAAGGATGATTCTTATGAGAGAGAGTTTTACTAAATTAGATGAACTACAAAAATAAAAATTAAGTATCCAGGCGAATACACGTGTTTCACATATTATTGCATATTTTAGGGTGATACACGTGACATGGTTAAACAGATATTCTTTTATAGGGTCTTGCTAAAGAGATAGTTAATGCTCCATATTAATTGTTTTCCTGAATTTGTTAATCCATAGCTATGAAGTTGTCAATTTTTTGCTCACCATCAGGTAAAGCAAATGAAATGGGACCCCCAGGAGGAGGAGGTTTATTTAGGTAATACGTTTTTTTTAATAAAAAATATTGTAAAATACACAAAATAACAGAGAGCAAGTGCCCAATTATACCTGCGCTTATTAGTAAAGCCTATTCACACACACACTTACCCATAAATACTTCGCACATGCTATAAGGACAAGGACTCAGATACAAGCTTTTATACATAAATATATATTTTACAAGTTTAAAGCTTTAGGTGGTTGTGGAACTTACTAAACTTTAGTAAAACTCTCTAACTATCCGATAGAGGGAAGGTTCAAATGTTCTTAATTTTTGGCTCTTTAAAATTAACATCAACATTTAGGTCGTGCACACAACTGAACTCTAGCAGCTGGGAATTCAAATTTTATATGCACAACTTTTTATTGTTACCGGAAGAAAACCATGCACTACGAAATTAATTTAAGTTATTAATATATAATAAAATAAAAGCTAAAACAAGAATATATAAAATTATGAACAAATATAAGCACAAATAATAAATGTTGAAGATAAGCAACATTTAGAGAAAAATCTATTTTTATGATATTTATTTTCTTTCTATACAAATTAATTTAGGTTCCATATGTCTCGCATCGGTGATACTATGTCAGACGAAACGAAATGACCTAGTGTGATAAAAATCAAATCAAAGGTGATTTGGAAACTTCTTCCTTCAAGAGCACTGTTTCGCGAAATAAAGGTATATTTAGTGTATATGCCTAGAGCTTTTTCTTTAAAACCAGCTTACTCTCATGTACGTATAGACTTGGCATCGATCAGCATTGTTTTTGTTTGGGATTCCAGGAACTTTTAAGCATGGTTATTTATTTCTGAGACTATACCTTCTTGTATATTATCTGAAAAAAAAAATCATTTGATTATCTCTAATTTAATTAAATTCTAAGTTGTGCGCCCACAACAACATCCAAAACCTTATGAACCAGGTGTTTAATCCGTACTGTAACAAAAACCATTTGTGTTAAAATTTTATTGAATTGTTTTTTTCACTATAATTGACAAATCCCTTTGCAAACTTTTTATTATAGTTGAGATCAGTTCTGGAAGCCGTGCCTAAAAATACACCTACTTTACTACTCATTAAAATATTACAAGCAATACGATTTTGCTGTCAATTAGCATAATACTCCAAAATAGGCGTAGGAAACAAGTCAAAAAACATTTGCAGCAGGAACCCAAAACTGGAAGAGACATAGGACTCTTTGAGTCCAACCAGTGACTTTATTTACACACAATGGTACCACGGGAATCAGTTGACCGCAGGTCCACGGCCCTGTTCTGGTTATTGGTGAGGCCCCTTAGGGAGTTACATGGAGAGATGTTTTAAAATCCAATGTCCTTGCTTATCCTGCTGCAGAAGGAGTTGGATAGTCTCCAACTCTTCAGCAATGAATAGGGACACGGCCCTGCTACCACGCACTCGAAAATTATGCCTAAAGCGTGTATGCGTCTTAGGGCGCGGGTGGGCATTTTTTCTATACCCTGTGGTAAGACCACCGCCAGAATTAGGCCAAACGGCCAGGTGCCGACGTGATACTTATCAAATACATTTTCTATAGTCCATGTTTCTAAATTTGTTCATTTGCTGTTTGACAAAGAAAAAAATAAAAAAAATTTGTCTATCCAGGACATCGTGTTCACTTAAGGGGTAAATGCACTTTTTTTTATCAATTGCTATTCTCTTGTTTCTTTTTTTTTGACATTAGATCAGATAACAGAATTATTAGAATATATAGAAAGATTAACTCATATTTTTGAAAAAAAAAGATTAAGGAAATACATAGTAGGAAATTTAAGAATCTATCTGATATTCAAAGAAAGGAATTAGAAATTAAAGTTAATGAAGATTGGTTTGTTAACAAGACTGACATAGATATTCCAAGTGATGTTAAGTGGATTCTTTCTCTAGGACAGAAATTTGCATTACCACTTGAAAAGAAAAATTTTCGTATGATGAAGGTAATTTCAAAAGGAGATGATTTGATTCATACTATAAAAGAAAAAGAGGATCAGGAAGTAGTGCGGAACAAAACTAACAATGATTATTGATAGGCACATTAGCAACATAAGACCTACAGTAAGGAGTATTTGTATATTAGATAAAGTAAAAACTGCTAAAAAATTTACTAATAGGAACATATTAATTGTTAATGCTGACAAAGGTAATGTTACTGTTGCTATAAGCAGAGACGACTATAATTCGAGAATAAATGACGTTCTTAACGATTCTGCAAAATACTTAATATTGAATAAGGATCCTACCACTAAATTGCAAAACACAAACAATGTTTTAGTTGATGAACTTTTTAAAAAGGATGTCATTTTAATAATGGAGAGAAATATACTTAAGACTAATGTATCAAATTCTCCAAAGCTATGTGGAGTACCTAAGATCCATAAGCAGAATTTTCCTTTAAGGCCTATTTGCTCTTGCATTAATTCCCCGGCCTACTGACTATATAACAAATATTTTTAAGGTAGTAACAGGACAACCAATATATAATATTAGAAATTCATTGGAATTTAAGATAAAGTCAAGAGAATAAATATACAAGATAATGATAGATTGTTTTCATTTGATGTAGTTTCACTTTTTCCAAGTATGGAAAAATGGCAGATAATAAAACAAAATATGAATATTGAGAAGGAATTATTTTTACGTATTCTTAAGTTTTGCATTGAAGACAACAGGTATTTTCAATTTGATAATAGGATATATCAACAGAAGGAGGGCATCCCTATGGGCTCTCCAGCATCTCCAATTATAGCTGATATTGTGATGGAGGAATTACTAAATTCATGTATTAGTAAAATGCATATTAACTCGAGGATTATCACAAAATATGTAGATGATTTATTTTGTATAAGAGTTGAATAGTTTTCATCCGGATATTAAATTTATGATTAAAAGAGGGTTAGAATGTAAACTTCCATATTTAGATATATTGATAATAAGAAAGGGAAATAAGTTAGTATTTGATTGGTATAAGAAACCAACATCTTCTGGAAGAATTATTAATTTTTATTCCAAACATCCGAGAAAATTTATAATAAACACGCCGAAAAATATAATAGACAAAATATTGACTATAAGTGATAGAGAATTTCATTTGAAGAATAAGGACACAATAAGAGATATACTTCATGACATTGATTTTTCAGTAGAACTAACTAACCGATTAATTAGATAGGCATAATTGGTAGTCATAGGCATAATTTAGGAAATACTATGGCAGAGCCAAGAATTTATAAATCATTAACTTATATTCCTGGAATATCAGAAAGATTAAGAAAGTGTAAAATATATGACACAGATAAATACATAATTGCACACAAAACACATTAAATAAATTATTTAGCAGTATGAAGGATAAAGTAGGAAAAATGGAAATATCTTATGTAGTATACAGAATACCATGTGGAGGAAATGACCAGCTGAACTGTGACAAAGTTTATATTGGGACAACAAAAAATAAACTTAAAACGAGATTAGCTGGTCATAGATGTGACCAAAAATATAGGAATATTTCAACACAGAAGACATCCTTATCTTCACATTTTAAGAAATATAATCATTATCCAAAGTTTGACGAAGCATCAATATTAAATATAGAAAAAAACTATAAGAGACGTTATATGTTGGAAATGTTAGAAATTGTTAATGTACCAAATGTCAGGAAAATAAATTTCAAGACAGACAGACAATTTAGCTCAGAATTATAGGTACTTAATTCAAAAGACACATAATTTGTTTTAATTATTTCATAAGAGAGAATTTGTTATTTGTTATTTCCGTTTCGTTGTTTTTGTATGTTTAAATATTTAAAAATTAAAAATTTTTGTATGTATGTTTGTATGTATGAAAAAATATTTTATATGTTTTTGTCCAATGTTTTGAAAATTTTTTCAATATGTTAATAATTTTTGTTTTCAAAAATAAAAAAATTTTTTCCTGAAGAAGCTTTCCATAGGAAAGCGAAATATCGAAAGAAAAAATATATAAATTGTTAATTTAATTTAAAAAGACCTTAAAAAAGAATAAGAGATATTTATTAAATATTTGAAATTTTTAATTTTTGTATGTATGAAGAAAATTATTTTATATGTTTTGTCAAATGTTTTCAAAAAACTTTTCTTTTCAAATTGTTATAATTTTTTGTTTTTGTAAAATATAAAAAATAATTTCCTGAAGAAATATCGAAAAAATAAATCGTTATAATTTAAAAGACCGTTTAACAAAAACAAAAAAAGGTCGAATAAAACTAAAAATAAAATAAAATTTATTTATTCAAAAGTGATCTGTAACAAAAGTAGCTAATGTAACGAAAGTACGAAAATTAAGGGACCACTAAATAAAAATGGGTTACTATTTTTACTCCATAAAATGATGTTTTCTTAAAATGTTGTTGCAATATATAGTTACATATCAGTTCTGCAGCATAATTTATATCATCCGCAGTAATCTATGGTAGCAAAAGCATTCGAAATACCTCAGCATTTAAGATCGTAAAAATGGTAACAATAGGTTTGAGGCATTCATTCTTAGCGTCATGTAATGATAATGTTTCAGTACTTTATCGTTTTTTCTGAGGATGGATTTTTGTTTTCTTCATAATTTATAAATTCCTATGTGGAAATTTTTCATGCTACAAGCTTGATTTTTTAAATTGTTAACGTTATTAAAGGATTTCCTGGTAGTTTTGTATAACATATTGTTGCGGATGTGTCTTGCTTAAGTTTTAAAATAAAATAATTAAGTAATAAAGCGAACTACTGCGTATGTTGTTTACTAACTGCGTGGCTTGCTAAGAAAACTTATGGTACAACAACAAAATTTCTAGTTACAAACTGCGTAGAAATTTTATACACGCAAACAACAACAATTTGTTGTGCTGTTTACTAACTGCGTGGTATGCAAGACAAAAACAAATTTCACAACAACAAACATGCACGCTGTTTACCATCAGCGTTGTTTTCTAAGAAACCTTTTCTACAAAAGACAACAACAAAAATTTTGAAATAAATTCCAGGCAGAAACCTTATCAGCATAAAAACAAAAATACACACAGACATATAGACGCCTATATATCGAATAAACAACATACAACAACAAAATGTGATACAAAGGGAGTAGAAGATCCTTAAATTTTCTAGACTTTAAATGGACAAATATAAATAGGGCAGCGTCTGAGTGGATAATAAGTCAGTGTAAAATTAAACCTCATCAACAAAAGATGTGCATCATAAGTAAATCGTACAGTAGTGTCAACTTTGTGTAGTTGAAGTAAATAAACTTGTTATTAATTTAAAAACTCTAAAAACTGATGTTATTTATTTTGCAATAAATAACTCACAACAAAACATTTATAAAAGGTATAAAAGTAACAATATATATAAATGTAGAAAACAATAATAACAATTTTAAATAATTTCTTTTTAAATTGATTACTTTTCTATTTCGGGACAGGGTCAATTCTTTATACTCAAATGAAACTATTTTTGTTTTAAACAATTTTATTTTTTCAAAGTGGTTTGTTTCTTTTCAAAATGTTTGCTGTACTTTTGTAAAAAAGCTGTTTTTGAGTTTTGTTGTTTGCTGTATTGTTTAAATGAGAACTCACATTTAATCAATTTGGCTTACGTTATAAGACTCTTGAATTTTCTATACAAAATTTGGCGTAAAATCTGCTGATGAGCTATATGAGCATTACTTAAATGACCATATGGATATGCTTTCCCCCGCAGTAATACATATTCATAATATATATTCTAAGAGTATTTATGAGACTTTGACTTGTATTTTTTCCGCTTAGTAAATATCAAATATTTTTCATCATGCAGATAAAATGATTATTTCAAAAAATATACTTTCTAATAACAAAAATTTCTTTGTGATATTCTCTCAAAATATTCATTACAAAAAAACTAAACAGATTTTTAAGGGAGTAAAATAATAAATATAATATTTTATTTCACTACTGATTATAAATCTCATCCCACAATATTTTCAGGCACCATGGATGAAGATAAGCCGAAATTGCTTATTGTGTACTTGTATAAGATACAAAATTTGAAAAGTTTATTCAACGATTATAGCAAGATATTTGGCAAAATGAAAAGAGGTGCCGAAAGGGAAAAGAAGAACCCTAGAAGATCTAACCTCTTGCTTGATCATCACTGATAGATTTATCAATAGGTTAAAATTTCTATTAAGAGTGTGGTGCCGGCGATTTATCTACTTTAATTACGTATATACCATCCTACGGATTTTTGACTAACAGAAAATTGTTGTGTTGTGTACACTATGTCCTGAAAATGCTATAAAATATGGTTCCAGTACTTGTTATATAGTTTTTGATTTTATCTTTCAAATATACATTCTGCTGCATGACGATACTTGTCAATCATTTTTATACAGAAAAATGTCAACTCCTATTTCGAAACCTACGTGGTTCCACGGAAACTTGAAGTTTAGATGACAATCTTCTTACTGATGCCGTTTGAAAAGCTAATGGAGGGGTTATTATCATAAGGTCTTTCTAAGATTTCGAGGTCAGATTGCTACAATCTGGATTTTAAGAAGCCTTCAAAAATTAGGGCTTTGGAGTTTAAGTGTAAGTAAAACTGTCGAATGTAGGAAGCAGATATGACATAAGACTCTTTTAGGGATCAGTTTTTACAATATTTCTGTGTCTACTATACCGCAGCCTGCTATTGGCGATCTCTTGCTGATAATAATAATAATAATACCTTAGTTGCTGCGAATAGTTGTAAAGCGAAGACCATATATAATAAAAAAAATAATAACTTGAATTGCAGACTCCAAACAAAACCCAAAGGGCAGATGAAATATTTAGTAAGGATTAACCCGGCAATCTGTAATCACAGGCCAAGCCTACGCGTTGGCAGCAAGCGTTTCAGTGCTGCTAATAAATTTAAATAGCTAATTGAAAATATTTCGCAACAACGTAAACTTCTATAAACACGGAATGGATAACATATATGCAGCTTCATAGCCGGAAAATATCATCTTAGTACATAAATAAGGCTCCTGACAAGGGCTGCATTATAGTTTGTCCCAGGTAGCCATTTTCTGTGACCATCTATCACGTACGGATTTTAAAAAGATTGATGATTTTTTTATGAGATGTGTACCCAGGTTCTATTGGAAGTTGCACACTTCCCAGGCTTCCAGTTGGAATTAAATATGGACTGTTATGAATTGCCTAGCTTCTGAAAGACATAAACAAATGATCTCATTTAAAAATAAATTATTTTTAATATTTTAACAACTTACATTAATTTCTATTATTATAGTTTTAAATGTTTTGTGTTTTTAAAGTCATAAAATTAATTGTATTATTAAGGACTCGTAAAACTTCATGATTTGATAAGCATTTTATATATGTATACCGCAGCAGACATTAACTTACAAAGAAACACTACAGGACAAGAAACAAATTAATATTGGTGTCAAGCAACACTGATAACGTGCGCGTTACATTAAAACAAATGGCGAATCATCAAATGGTCTATAAAAGAAAGAAGGTGCGGCTTCTATCTTCAATAAGTTTTTAACAAACAAAAAAAAAAAAACAAAAAAAGGAAAAATACAATTAAATAATAACACGCAATTTCAAATCTTCAATGACATATAGACTCTGACTTGAAAAGACAATGAATGTAATTTAATTTGGATTCATTCATAAATTAATTACAGAAAATGAAAGATAACTAGTTGTAATAAAGTAGACGAAATTAGTTTTAAAAGGTTCTTTATGAAACAGAGTATTCAGTAGCATGTTGAGTCTTTTTTCAGAAAAAAAAAAAATAATAATAAATATACACTAATGGTCACATAAATAGGGAGTTACACATTTCATTTTATAAGCAAAGTTATCCTGCAAAGAAAATATTAAATGAATGTGATTTTTTATTACTTATTATAATTATATATTCATTGCAATTAATTTAATTATTGTCTAAGAATATGATAGTTTACTTGTTATTTGCAATTTAAAAATCATTGTAAAAGATATTGAAATAAGTAAATTAAAATAATTCTATCAATAATAAATAAATGTTTAATGAGTCGGTTTGCATGGGTGTGGATTCATTATGGTTCGATTGGCACCAAACTGTCTTGTCTATTTTATTGCTCAATTAATGAATTCAGAAAGCAAATTGTTCAGATAAGTATTTATCAATAATTAGATCTACAGCACTTTTAAATTTAATATTTTGTGTTATTTTTCACCATTCAACGTTTTGACTGGCTTATGCGAGCAGCTTTAGTCATCAAATATATTTACCATGAACTATTATTATTATTATTTTGTTCATTCTATCATCTTTACGAGTTTTATTAAAATATAATAAAATTCTACTATTAGCGATCTCTTGCTGATATCTTAGTTACTGCGAATAGTTATAAAGCAAAGAACATATACGTATAATAAAAAAATAATAATTTGAATTGCAAACTGCAAATAAAGTCCAAAGGGTAGATGGAATATTTTGTTTGGATTAATTGAAAATAAAAAGTGTTTTTGCTTTCGAAATGTTTTTTTTGAGTTTATTTGTTGGCTGTGTTGTTTAAATGAGAACTCTCATTTAATCAATTACTTGCTTACGATATAACACTCTTGAATTTTCTATTCAAAATTTGGTATAAAATCCACTGAAGATCTATATGAGCAGTAGTGAAGCGGCCATATGGTTATGCTTTTCCCCGCAGTAATACATTTCAAATATATATTTTTTTTTATAATAAATATTTTATAAGAATATCATAAAATATTTGTTAAAGGAGTCAAGTACTATTTTACGTAGATTGAATTAAATTCTTATATTTACATTCTTGAAAAATGTTGGAGTTTTTACAAATATTATTATTGGACCAGTTTCCTTATAGAACTATAATCACTTAAAAGGAAAAGAAAGGTTTATTTTCCCTATTATTTTCACGTAGCGTCCCATAGCATCAGCTAAATTTTAATTAATTAAAAATTTTGATTACCTATTTTAAATTATTAAGTTCACAGAATAAGGTTTGGTAAAGTCCGATTAGAAATCTATTTTATGGATGAGTTTTTGCTTTAAAAAGCTATGGCATTGTCTATATTAATATCTTCCAATTTTAGCAAAATAAAAATTAAATTTAAAAATATTTTTCATCGTTTTAAATAATTCTATGTGAAAACAAAGAAATAATTAAACTCTAACAAAATGTAAGTCAGCTTATTTGGATCTGTTAGTTTTCTAGTATTTTTTTATTAACACAAAATGTTGTCAATCAATTTGCGTTTTCAATAAATTAAATTAATTAAATTATAATTCTGATACTGTTCGATTTAAAATTTTAAAATTAAAATTACATTTTAGACACCGCGTGTTTATCCTTTCAACGCAACAATCAACAATCATTATGATAGTGGAACAGCAGCTAATATTTCGTTTCTGGACTGTACTAGCGAGTCAGTGTTCGAGTTTAAGTAATTCTTTCATTAGAGTCATGTCTACGGCTGTAGGTAGAATGCCAGCCACCTGGCATTTTATGTGGGGCTAATTCGATTATAATGTTACTGTTAAAAGATTTTGTTTTGTAGAGTTGCATGTTTTCAAGATGTCTAGTCTTCATCCTTTTTTGCTAGGATGTAGTAATGTCATACACTCATCTATTTCTTTTGGCGTGTATGTTCGTGAGTGTCAAGGTGTAATGCAAAGTTGGATTCTTTTTTTTTTCATGTGTGTTCTGCAAATCTTGTTTTTAGTGTTCGTCTAGTTTGTCCTATAAAAGTATGTTTACAGGTAAGTCTGTATACTCCGCTAGAACAAAATTTGTTAGTTATTTCTCTCATTGTGTTACTGGTTTTTAATGCTGTGAGTAAACCTTCTTTGTAAAAAAAGCTTAATTAATCTATATATTTCTGGTCCTGTGTAAGTAACGGTATGACGTCGTGTTGTATCGCTTGCCTCTTTGTCTTCTTTATTCCTGTTTTTGGTGTTATATTTTCTAACAAGTTTGTCGAAGGTAGAGGGTTTGTAGTCGTTTTTTTTAGCTATGGGGTATATTGCATGTAGTTCTCTGTTGTACTTACCTGGAGTAAGGCGGATTATCTTAAGTCTATGTATCATATGTCTAAATCGTTTGAGGTGATGTAGATGGTAGTGTCCGTTGTAGTTGGTTTTCTATAAATAAAACAGTCGTATTATTGTGATGTCAAGATATGCAAATTTAATTTCTATCTTGTTCTTTTCCTCTTGTATATTGTTATTGTGGATTGTGTTTAAGTATGTTTTGTTCGGCGATATCTTGTTCGAAGGTATTTATGATGTCGTTAACATATCTATTATAACTATTTATTCTGTGTTTTTCCATTAGTGTCGGCAGTTGGGTTTTCCATGCCGCGTCCGTTAGGTAATTTGTAAATGTGGTTATTAAATCTAAAGTAGTTCTGTTCTATTATCGTCTTTGCAATATCTATAATTTCGGTGATGTATTGATTATCGTATAAATTGTCTAGTGTTTTGCATAGTATAATTAAGGTTTCTTGTGTTGGCATTGAGATATATAAATCTCTGATGTTAAAGGAGACGAGACGCATGTTTTCAGTTATCTTTTTTTCTTAAAGTTTTTCGACAAGGTCTTATATATTACGTACCGTATATGTATTTTGTAAATTTATCATTTTCTTTAGTAGGACGGTGAGGTGTTAAACCAGATGATATGCTAGTGCAGGTCGTGCAGTTTACAACTGGTTGCCTTGATATGTTCTTCCTGTGTATTTTAATTGTCAAAAATTCGATAGATAAAAAATAAATCCACATCTAATTTGAATTTCTTATTGTATATCTTTTGCTCGGAGGTTGGTCTCGTTAAAAGCGTTTAAAAATTATAATAATAAAAAATGTGTACTTGCGGCTTAAACAGTGTTTAAAAATTGTATTGAGTATAAATTTATTTTAATTATTAAAATGAATAATAAATATCTTTTTTCTTTTTTAAGATTTTTTTATATATTTTTTCTTTTCGATATTTCGCTTTCCTTTGGAAAGCTTCTTCCTGAAGAAGCTTTCTTAAAAAAGAAAAAAGATATTTATTAAAGATAATTAAAAAGAGATTGTTTAAAAAAAACTATAAAAATATTAAAATGAATAAAATCTAGCTGTCCTTAGCAGATTGTAACTGACTGCTTCGTGTTAGAAACTTTTATTTCTCACTAACTCATTAACCACTTAACAAACTTCAATTTAGAAAAAGAGAGAATACTATAAATAAAAATGGCAATTATTACCGCTACAATAAAAATGGTTAACATATTTTGGTAATAAAAATTAACTTAAGGTAAAAAACCCTCGTGTGTAATGGCCACCCAAGACATATTCAAACAGTTGGTATAGCAAAAACAAATAATTAAGGCTTGTACTTCTAACGACATTAACATTTAACGAATTAACATAATTGTTGATAAAATACAAATTAAAAAGAGATAGACAGAGTATAAATACACGAAGTAAATAGTTTTACCTGAAAAAGTCGTAGCAAATTTTTTTTTTAAATAAAATTCAAATTAAAATTGGTTGAAATAAGCCAGCAAGGGCATAATAAACCCATCCTAAAAAATGTCAGTGTAGAAATTCTATCCCAAGGCGCAAATTATTTTGTATATTGCTAATTGTTCCTTAGCATGTTTCACAACAATAAACTGATAGATTACAGCCTACGTTAATACTTAACTAAACTATCCTCCTCATCTTTTGCATGTGCTGTGTGCCACTCTATGACAACTAGAAAATATATGAAAATTGTTTTGACTTTAGATAAGACCACAAAACAAATACTAATTTACCCACTAACTATACAAAAAAAAAACAGAAAAAAACCACAAGCTGTGATAAGACAACAACCGAAAAAATAGAAGCAAACCATGTAGAAAATTTGCAACCACTAAAATTTTTCATATGAATACTTAATGACGGGTCATTATTATTATAACTGGCCCAACCCAAAAATTAAAAAAAAGTGAATTACACAAAATGACAGACAAAAATGGAAACTAAAACCTTATATAGAGGAAAGCAATAAAATTTATTTGGAACGCTTATGTAACTAATTGCAAATGAAATTGCCAAGGTTTGTTAACTCGAAGACGTACATTAATGTGATATTATAATTTAAATTTAGTCCATTTGATTGTATTTGCCAAGGATTATTTACTATTTAATACATCAAAATGCTTGCAAGTACGCTATACTCCAAGAAAAAGAAACTATATTTTAAATGATCTTTTATCATAATTGTGATGACCTTTTTAGTTTTTCTGTGTTATAATTGTCCTGGATGTGAGTACTAGTTTTCCACACTTATTGAAAAAAAAATGACAAAATGAAATTGTATACCAATATCTGCACTAGATATTTAATTAATAGCTCTCATTTGGAATAAGATAAGTCCATTTTGTATTATATGCAGGTATTTATTTAAGGACTTATATTTAAATATTTTAATAGTCTAAAAAATTCTGGTACTATTAATATCCTAATTTCCTTTATCTTTCCTAATATTTAATTAGTTTAATTCCATAACGCTGTAACGACACGTTCTCGCGTTATGCTGGGGTAAAGCTCGTGGCGTCCAGGGTTCGTTACAAAAAAAATGTTGCTTCACTGATAACACAACAGCCACTTTTGTTTTACTAATAAAAAAACGTCGAAATTGGTGTTAGCCTTTTGACGATCTTGTCCGTCTTGTTCAGCTGGGGCGAATAAAATTCTGGCCTTGCTGAACAAAGCATGGCATGGCTCTAGGCTCCGTTACCTGGGCGAATAAAATTCTGGCCAGGTGAAGTAGCGACAGCACTTGCTTGGCCGTAGACCGAGCTATACTCAATCAATTCAAACTCGAATAAAATTCTGACTCTGATTAACTGAGCTGAACCTATTCGCAAGACTATTTTAATTAAGTTGAATAAAATTCTAACTCACTTAAAAGAAGTCTTGGCCGGTTGCTTGCCCGTGGCCAACTCTTCTCATATACGTAATTATCTCGCTTTATATGTTTCTTCCAGGCACACATACACACCCATACCACTAAACTACAACTGATTGCTACTGTTTAGGGTTGTGTTTAATGGTATGTTCTTCTCACGGATGTATCCTCGTGTTAATAGATGGCGCTTTTTAACGGCTATTATTTGTCTTTAAAATAAATACATTATGATTTAAAATATTTCATTAAACAAATAATAAATATAATTTGAAAATATGACAAGTATATAATAGAATTCATTTGATAATCATAAAAAAATCGTAAAAAAATTAATAAATGTGAAAAATATATATAGAGTTTAATTGCTTGTGATCTAATTGCTATGTGATCGAAAAACAAGCCTGCCGACTTTTGGTCGTCACAACGCCATCGATTTGAAAATGGACTTATACCACTTTAGTAGTTAACGAGATATGACAATTATGTAGTGATGATGAAATTACAATTGAATGAAACTGATTTTTACAAATTTTGTTATGTATGTCACAAAAATTTAACACATCTTTGATGTCAGATGAAAGAGGCCTGAAATGATTACAGAGATAATGAAACTCATTAACATGCTGAAAGTTTTGAGATAATATTTGGGTTGGTAAAATTATTACTGTTCTTTGCATTTTTACAGTCACGCAAACGCTGCGATTTGTAGCAAAAATGGAAGTTGCTGTTAAAACACCATGCCGGGTGGGCTATTTTGGACTGACTGATTTTAAATGTTTATAATTTTTGTATTTTACAATTATTTTATTTCACTTTTTTTTGCAAATTAAAGTATAAATTATAAATTTGTTTTTAAGGTAAATATGAAAAATTACATCTTTTAGATGACGTCCATTCTCCTGTTGGCAGTTAATGGCTCTACTCAAACATTTTGCATTACGTTGCGCAACATTTCTGAATAAAACTGAGCAATTTCTGTGCAAATATTTTACTTTAGCTTCTGAATGTTTTGTGGTTTGTTGACATAAACTCGTTTCTTCAAGAAAGTCCACAAAAAAATCTGGGGACGTGAAATCTGGAGAATAAGGTGGCCACGCGAAATCTGCTTTTTTTTTAATTATTCGGTCTTCGAAAAGTTCTCGCAGAATTGCCATTGTGGGTCTTGTGGCATTAGCTATAGTTCCATCTTGCTGGAACCTTATGTTACGATTATTGAGAACTATCGGATGTAAAAAATATTCCAACATGCTCCGGTATACCTCCCAGAGTCGGTTTCTGTCTCATTAAGTTAATTTTGGAAGAAATATGGACCAATAACTTCATCAGCCATAATTCCACACCAAACAGTGCATCTGAAAGGGTGTAATTGTCGTTGATACAATGCTCTCGGATTCTCTGTACCCCAAATTCGGCAGTTCTGCTTATTCACATATCCAGATTTTTCAAAAAATTGTCATTTTCTGTCACTAGCAAAACCAATCTATTGGCATAATGCGGTGCATCTCTCGGCAATAATTCTTAGGCCAATTGAATTTTGTAAGGAAACACCTTTAGATCAACTTTTAGAATACGTCGTAGCAATATTTTGGAGATGTTCAATTGAGTAGCTCGTCGACGAGTAGAGACGGTTGGATCCGTGTGAACACTTTCTCGTACAGCTTTTATAGCTTATTAAGTGCGAACAGGACGAACAACATTTCTTCGTAGTTCATTATCCACTGAACTCAAATTCTCAGCTTCTTATCATGTTTGCACTGGGAGCCTCTGCAGTATTAAAACGCTGACGGTATTTTCTTTTCGTTGTAACAATTGATCATTCGGAAATATAATAAAATTCAACAATTTTTACACGTTGTTCCACTGAGTGTGATAACACTATAAAATTTTATAAAATTCTGTATTATCTGCAAAAAAAAAAAAAAAAATTTTAAAATATAAAAATCAGTCAGTGCAAGTTGGCCCACCCTATATATATTTCTGTAATATATTTTTTAATACTACGATTATTTATTTAAGCAAAGCAAAATGTATGTTTCAAATTAAATTTAAGCAACCTAATTTTATATCCCAAAATCATTTAATTTTAAAAAGTAACGAATCACTTAACGTTATTGTTTTTTGGAATCAGCAAAAATTTAAACCACATACACACTTCGGTGTTATTATCTCACAAACAAATACAAATAAATATCACCATTTTAAAATATAATATCACCGTTATATTGCAACAAGTAAAATTGTAACAGTTGTTGAAGAGTTCAATATCTTTATAATCAGTGGACGAAAACAATCGCTGCTTGCTATTTATTAGTCTTTCAATGGAGTTCAATGATGGTTAGAGTTTTTTTTTAACATTTAAGTGCTTTTTGAAGCGTTTTTGGTTGCATTCATAAACAAATTGATGATGATATAGATTAGTTAAGCCTTCTTAAAAACATATGAAGATTTCAATTTCTTGTTTATAAGCATGATGTTAGTTTAATTCATTTGACTTTATTATGCTATAGTACACCTTAACAAGAGAAACTTTTTAGGCAAGAAAATATTTTTTACATAAAAGTTTCTTTAAACAAATTACACAACATTTTTTTATAC
Source organism: Trichopoda pennipes (assembly GCA_030448955.1). Classification (NCBI taxonomy): domain Eukaryota; kingdom Metazoa; phylum Arthropoda; class Insecta; order Diptera; family Tachinidae; genus Trichopoda; species Trichopoda pennipes. The sequence goes on from JASKUP010000033.1 coordinate 2,889,501, forward strand.
ATTAATTATTATCTATAATTAAAAACCTAAAGAAAGGAAAGTTTAAAGAAAGCTAACGTATACAGCAGTTCGAGTGTAAAAAATGAATGCGGAAAAAATGAACACAAAAACAAAATTATAAAACGAGGAAAAACTGCTAGTTATTTCATATTTTTATAAGCCGTACAAATTAAGCCGTGATCACAGCTTAAAATCATCGTTCCCTTCATATTATTTTTTTTTATTTCTTTTTTTTTTTAAAGAGAAGTAGCACTTCAGGCAACAGTGCCTATTTAGTCAAGTACCGTGCTACATACTTCAGGAAAGGGATAGAGAATAGATGAAACAGGTGGTGAAAGTAGAAGGATAGTCGGAAATTAACTGCCGTATATAAGACAGCACAGCGACCAGTGACTATGCCTTCATCGCTAAGCAGCCCCACCGACAGTCAATTTTTATTTTTGTAGTGAAAAAACTAAGGTCTTCGTTGGGAATCGAACCCACACCCCCATATTAACAAGCTAGTACACTACCTACTAGCCTACAAGGCACCGTTCATATTATGCCACTTATAACCGATAATGGAATCGCATTGCTCGGTAATATTGTAAGCAGAATTAATTTTTTTATCAATTGCTCAAACTCAGTTTTAGGTAAAGATATCTACTCAATCATTACCGCAAAAACACCTAGACGGATCTATTCTACTCACCACAACAAAGAAGTACATAAAATAACCACCATGTAATTTGAAAAATACCTACTTCAACTTAACACTGGCTAAAAACAGCACCCCTGTGTGAGTGTATTTCTTAATTTGCTTTCGAAACGGAAAAATCACTTAAAAAACAATAATTGCCGATTCATTTATAAACTTGATACCAAATCCTAAAACAACATACTAGCCAATGCTAGTATCTACTATGTAGATAAAGAGGAAAAAACCCTTATCCTACAAGGCTACAAGCCTTACCTGGCCGGCAGTCTTTCCCTCTTAAAATCTATAATTAACCCTTCAACAACAACTGGAATATAATAGGAAAAATAAGGGACGTGATAATTGTTAAACTAATCTGTGCACCGAGTCACGCCGGCGTTGCAGGCAATGAAAAGGCAGACATTGCAGCCAATTACGAGTCTAATGCTCCAATCATCACAAATTCCACACTCGAAAAAAATGATATATGTCTCTGTCCATGTTTATGGACAATATATGCCACGATGGCAACACTGACGCCGAACTGCAAAACTGGTGGATTTTTTTCCAAAAGAAGAAACCCGCAAGTTTTTGGGAATGTCAGAGGCAGAGCGGCGAAGAGAAATAAAGTCAGTCACCTTTTGGCAGCCAACCTTGAAAGTTTAAATGACAAATGCAAATAACTAACTAATTTAAATGTGAAGAAAACCCAACAAAGCTAATTTTAACTGTAAGAAAAAAAAAATTAATTTAACTGAAAAAAAAATAAAAAAGTGAACTGTAATAGAAAATTGAATTTAAATAAAAATGAAATGTAATTGAAAATTGAGTTTAATATTCAAACAGTCTCCATATTTGTAGTCAAGTCAGACATATATTGCATCAGAAACCACTCTCCCATTACCATTACTCATTTACCCCACCGACGCTCAGAAGGGCAAAAAATAAGAATATTTTCCCGCTTAGGACTATGTCACGTCGCACAGTGAGACAGCCCTATAGTAACTGCGGCAAAAAAATTGTTTTTGGCGTGTCGTCCAATTTGGATGAAATTCACAGTATATTAACAGATATATGAGTAACAATTCCCTGAAATTTCAGCCTCATAACTTCATTACTTTTTGGTTTAGAGCATGTCAAAGCTGAGGTATGCCAACGCGCTTGAAATATGTTGGTTAATTATTACATTATTTTAAAGCTTATTAATATAAAATACATAATAAATATAACTTTAAAGTATTTTTTTTAATTAATTTAGTTATTGTAGAATGAGTAAATGAAAAACTAAATTAAAAAAAAACACCAAAAAAATTTCTTAACAACAGAATAGTGGTGTAAAAACATGAACATTCTGCATTTTCAATAAACTAGGAAATATAGAGCAGCCCCTCGCCCTAGGTGCAGACTTATATCAAATGAAAGATTAAAGTCTCAGCTTTCATTTGAAGTAAAGGACATATAGCAAAAGTTTGCAAAAGTACTTTAAACCAGAGTAGCGAAGTGTTCACTCACTGTTCATACATGTATGAATATGTACATTTAATTTTTTAGCCGCTTCTTCTCATACATGTGTGAGAGACTACAAATTATTTTGTGTTTTCTCATTTGTGAATGCGACGATTTATTTTTTTTCTTTCTATCCATTAGTGAAAAAATGAGAAACACACAAGTGTTCATTTTTGAATATTTACAATTTTGATAATTTTTCATAAATGAAAAGGTCGTAAAAATATGTGCGTTAAGCATTCGCGTACATAAACGCACATATTTGATAATGCGCAATTGTCGGCGTATGCAGGAAAAAAAGTGTTTTTTTTTTATTTCTTTTAGAATATATTGCAATATTGTATTTTGAGTTAATATGTACCCATGTGTTTTTACTACATTTTACGGTAAACTGCGATCGTAGGTAGAAAATTTTTTCACGTTCATTTATGAGAAATTTTATAAAATTTCAACGTTCATAAATGAACATGTACATTTATGAAAAATAACATTAAAGAGAAGTAGCTAATTTATCATTTATCACATATGAATAAGACTAATAATTTTTGTTGTTCGCATTCATGTATGAAAATAACCAGAACATTTTTGTTGTTCGTTTATGAGTGTGAAAAATAAATATAAAATTTTAGATTTCTCATTTATGAAAAATATCATGAATGTTGATTTTTGAATGTTCATAAATGAAAAATTCTGAACCCTGCTTTAAACATACAAACAACTACAAAAAATAGACAACGCGCATATTCTGTCGCTATGCAATAGCATGTTTCAAACAAAAAAAAAAGTGAAATTGATGCAACTCCAAATGAGTTGAATTTAATAAGTAAATGGGGGTGTGATGGATCGTCACGGCACAGTGAATATCATCAACGTTTCACCGATGAATATGTTTCTGATAAAAATATGTTTTTAAAATCCCTTGTTCCGTTAAAGTTAACTGATCTTTACAATGATTCTTATTTGTGTTGGACAAATTCAGAACCATCTTTAACAAGACTTTGTAGACCTATGAAATTCGAATTTGTGAAAGAAACAGCAGATGTTAATAACAATGAAGTGAATCGTGTAAATAAAGAAATTTAAAAACGACAAAATTCGAAGTGCTCAACAAGAAGTTTGCGATATCTCATAGTTCAACTATGACGATGATTGACGGAAAAGTGGCAACAACAGTTGGCAAGAATTGCTCGATGGCTATTTGTTTCATATGTGTAGCAAAAACTACTGAAGTGAGTAATTTGGTTGCAGTTATCTTGAGAACAAATTCAGCTGCAGCATTGAAATTTGGAATTTCGCCGCTACATGCTCGAATAAAATTCATGGAATATATATTACATATCAGTTATAATTAAAGTTTTAAGGCGTGGAGGACAAATAGAGACACAAAAGAACAGAAAGAGCTTTTAAAACAGAAATAAAAAATTCAAATTAGTTCTGGGTTTAAAAGTCGATGTGGTGAAACAAGGCATGGGAACAACCAATGATGGTAATTTCTCTAGAATATTTTTTAAAAATGTAGAAATAATCGCTGGCATAATTGGTGTAAATATTGACCGATTTCACCGATTTAAAATTATATTAAATACTACAAATAAAATAGTATTTAATATAAATTGGTAAATTCCAGACGTATTGCATGGACACTGCAAAATTGTATGTAGAGCTTTATGGCTGGTATTACATGCCTATCGATGTCCATAAAGTTCTCATTCACGGCAGAAAAATGGTATCTGAGGGTATATTGCCAATAGGTTTGTTTGTAGTTTTAATTTTTGAAAGTAGTTTTTTAAATTTTATTTATTTTTATTTTATTTTTTGCTACAGGAATGTTATCCGAAGAAGCGCAAGAAGCATGAATAAGGAGTATACAAACTGTAGGCTATTCCATTCTCGAAAAAATGCACGTTTTTCTACGAATGAAGATGTAATGCACTATTTGCAAATATCATCAGATACTTAAATTAATTCATTTAGAATGAGAATGAAATTGAAAAAATTAGATGATGTTAAAAAATTTGATTTGATTGATAGAATGAAAAAAAAATTGTTCTTTTTTATTGCATTTCAATGGGTGGTGGGCGTAATAGTGGGCGAATTTTCTTTTTTTTTTAACTGGATTTGTCTCAAAAATAGCCTGTACAAAATTTCAGAGCTCTAGAATGACTCCTTGTATTTAATGCCGGCGTTGTTTCACTGTGCGTCGCCTTTTCTCATGAATCGCTTCAATCACTAACTTGTATTCGTTGTAATGGTAATCTTACTATCAAACACATCTTATCGGAATGCCCATTCACTTTCCGAATTTAGACAAACTTTTGGAAGCATTTCACCTCTGGAGTACCGTAAGGACTCCGGGCAACATAAATAAAATTTGTAAATATGTCAAACTAATCAAATAAAAATTTAATGTCCCATCTTCATATAGTAAATATTTTGTATAATATGCATTTATATATTTTGTATATTTTTATCACATTATTGGTATACGAGATTTGTAATTTAAGTAATGAAACTGATTATTTAAATTTTTTTTATTAAAAAAAAAAATTAAAATTGTATATTATCACCTTAAAGAAGGAAGAAAGTATCGTTCTGAAGCCACACAGCGCTGGAGACGGTTCTTCCACTCCCCATAACAGTGCTGGAAGTCCGATACTATAATAGTCTTCAGTTCTTCGGTTACAGCCATTTGAATGTTTTCGATTGCCAACCAAAATTCTTTATGGAAATTGCTGTGTGGCAAGGAGCATCATCGTAATGCCACATGAGATTGTTCTTGATTGTTCTTGAATGATCTATTGTGTACTCCATGCTCTGGCGTACCCGGCAAACTCGGTTCGCCACGTTTGCCACCAGATGGCTTTGTTTCCAAATATTTGAAAACGAAAAATTTTATTTCATTGCACAACAGTAATGAATTCATTTCGATTACAAAAATGAAGTGGAATTTAGTTGAACTTGTCTAAATAAGAAATGAAAGTGAATCCAAAGTAAATACTAAATCGAAGCGTTATACGTGTACGCAAATTAACCGTTTCATTGAACTGCTCTTTGGTAAGCCACATTTTTTGTTTTTTGGTCTGACGTTAACACAAATAAAGCGGATGGTTTTCCAACTCGTGAACACGCAACGTATAGCTGCCCATGTGAAAAAAAAATGATTTTCTAAATTTATCCCGCAAACACTAAGCGATTGGCCTTGCGACTTGTTAATTGTTATTGCGAACGCAAGACGAACCAGAAATTCCAATCGTTCACCTGCTTACTTTCAGTTAATAATGGTTGCCTCAATCAAACTCGGCATAAGTCTTTTTACCGCAAGTCGAGTACTGTTGCAAAGTCGCAGTGGATTCAAATTACGCAATATCGCAATAACTGAACTAACTTCGAGTTGCAAGCTATGTGATGGAAATCCTTGTAACTCCGGAGAGTTCAAAAACTCCGTTGGATAATTTACCGCATCATCGGGATTTGTTATGGAATCAACGTATTTGTACGTCACCGAATCGTCATCGATTTTTGATTGAATGGTAAAATTCAGTGCATGTACAACCTCATTTTTCTTTGCGGCGAGAAGTGCTAGCATAATTCTGGTAATTCTCAGCAATGTTTGGGAAAACATTTTCAAAAAGAGCTAATTGAGAGTCTACAAATCGGCAAAAATCGTTTGTAAGAGGAATTAATCCAGCTGTCCCATCAACTTGGACTGTTCCATTTTCAACAGCTAACAATTGTTTGGAAAATTGTGCAGCACTTTGATCATTTTGAAATTGAACTCTCATATTAGTGGTTAGCGATAATGTTTTTACGTTATTCTATAAAGGTGATGCCTTCAGGCAAGCATTAAATGGATTTGCAGCGGTTGCATGGGGAATTACTGGCGTCTGCCTGAAATCGCCTGCCAACAATATTATCAAGCCGCCAAAGATGTTGTTATTTCGCCGAAAATCCTTCAGTGTAAAATTAAGTACTTCAAGTGAGTTCTTATGTGCCATTGTGCACTCATCCCAAGCAATGAGCTTGCTTTGCATCAACAATTTTCCCATTGTACTGGATCGGGAAATATTGCATGTTGGAGTATCGATTGTGTTTAAATTGAGTGGCAACTTAAGCGCAGAATGTGCAGTATGACCGCCATCTAGAACAGTCGCCGCAATTCCAGATGATGCTAACGCCAAAGCTATGTCGCATCTTGATCTAATAGTGGCCAAAATCAATGAAATGACAAATGTTCTCCCGGTTCCTCCAGGTGCGTCGAGGAAGAATAGACCACCAGAATTATTGTCCACCGCTTTCATAAATGTTTCGTATATTTGTTTTTGCTGTTCATTCAGCAACGGCACATTATTTCAAACGAATTCCTGCAATGTACCAACATTGTATTGCAGTTCTCGATTTAATTCTTGGTTGAATGCATCGTACATCGATCGGTTTAGCGCAATCATTCCTACTTCAATCAGTAACTTATTTTCAATAGTCAAGCATTGATCCTCAATCAGATTCAATCCTTCATTATATATTTCATCGGTTATTTGCATGTCGGGATTATTCGTTCGAATGTGAAAGCGATGCAAGATATCTTCACATATGTCGTCTTTGCATTTGTTCCATAACTAAATTGGTTGTGAAGGGAAAAAGTGGTGATGATAATGGCGAACAGCGTTCGTATTTGGTACGCATTTGATGAAACAACTTAACCCGTAAGTGCTAAATCCCAATGAGAATCGTTCTCCAGCAAACCTAATAGTTGACATGCTTCTCGATATGTTTGGCATTGGTGGCCATTCACAAATGATTTTGGTCCACGTAGATTTACCAACAGCAGTCGCAAATAAAAGCATTCATCATTTCTAGGATGAACAGTATACATGCGACCTAGCGCACGACGTCATCTACTTAAAGTGAAACGTACTTATTTTCTTGAGGGATACTCACACGCCACATACTGGTGCCGTTGTAGTACATGCTATATGTCAGAGATGGCGCTGTATGCGAAAAATTAATTTTCCTGTTTTCCTGCTTTTCTCTTGAAATTTTTCCAGAATTTGCTTTACTGTTAATCTTACGGAGCCCGAGACCTTTCCAATGAAAGCAAAACCGTGGAAATCGGTTCGTGCGTTTTGAAGTTATAGCGTCAGGAAGGAAAACCCGTCTTATTTTTATGTTATAGATTTAATATGCAGAACGTGCAATGGAGCAGTTTATAAAACGCAATGATGTGACAGGTTTTTCAAATTGCTTGTTATATTTTGTTTTTATTGTTTTCAGTGTCATTCTTATTATATAAAATAATACTTTTGAAACGATTTTAAATATTAAATGGGTAAAGACTAAATAAGAATTATAAACTACACGCAAAGCCCAATTTTTCACCGGAAATAATGAAATCTCAATTTAAATTTAATATAAAGTAATTTAATTCAGAGGAGTTTTTATGAGAGAAGTAGTGGACGTTGTGGTGTGAATAATTGGTTTCAGTGTTGTCAATTTCGATGGTGAAAGTACCAGCGGATGATGGCTATCTTTAAGGAAATCACCTGAAAGTGCCTTAACAGGTTAACAAAAGCACGATTCAAAAATATTCCGTTCAAATTCTTTTAACATAATTAATTTAAAAGAGTTGGTAGCTAAATAAAGCTTTGATTATTATATATCAGGACCTTATAATTATTAAATTCTCTAGAAATATTCCCCAATATCTTAAGAAGATAATATTCTGTAGGTTTCATGAAGATATCTATCTGTATGTTTAGATGTTTAAAAAATGAGATTAATTGCAGAGGTGAGTTGAAGACTAAGATCAGTGGGTGAATTTAGGTGATGTTATGAAAATAATCGTATATATTATGAATTATTGAATATTATATGGATTTAATTTTTTATCAAAAATATCAGGCTAAAAGTTGTATATAAACAATATTTTTTGTTTTTAAATCATTTTTAATTCAATTTACTTAAATTTACGCTAGATTCCTTAAATAAATAAGCTTTTTATGATATTCTCTTAAAACATTTATTCTTCCAAAGGAAACCCTTATGTAGAAAGATTAGAAAGTGTTGTTGTTTTGTTTGCTGTGTTGGATCAATGAAAACTCTGATTGCATCAATTTGACTTAAGATATAAGACTGTTGAATTTTCTATACAAAATTTGGGATAAAATCTACTATTGATATATATAAGCAGTAGTAAAATGATCATATGGATATGCTTTCCTCCACAGTAATACATAATAAAATATTTTTTGAATAATAAATATTTTATAAAAATATCATAAAATGTTTATTTAAGGAATCTATTAAAGGAATTTAGCGCAAATTAAGAAATGGATTTACAACGTATTTGAAATATATATGTGAGCGTGTTTCTAAAATTGATTTGTTAAATATACAAGTAGTATTATAAAGTATACTAAATTATTTGCAAATAATTTTTTCATTTGAAATTTCTTTTGTTTCGTATTCCTCCTTTTTAAGTTTATTATAAAACAGCACGATTAATACAGAGATCATACTCCTAAAAATAATAATTATAAAAAAAATATCTTGCAAAATTTAATTTAGATTTATTCAAATGTAAAAGAAAAGCTATGGTTCAGTATACTCAATTACAAAGTTACCTGTTCAACTGAATAACTTTTTGAATTATAAAATTTCAAGAAAACAAAAAAAAAAAACAAAACAAAACATCACCATTATACAAGAAGAAAACAACTTAAAAGCATAAGAAAAACTGAACATGAAAAAATTACGAATTCAAGAAACAATTTCAGAATCTAATTTAGAACCATTTTGTTTTATAAAATAATGTAAGCAAAACTACACGCACAAAAAGGAAAACTTCCACTCTTCCGTTGCTGCTGCAAAGTCCTTTTATAAAAATATTGACATAAAACATAAGTTTTATAAGAAATAAAAGAAAATGTAATAATAAAAACAAGATTAAGAAAATCTAAAAAGAAACAAAATGTGAAAAAAAAACTTTTTTGTTTCAGTTCGTTTACTTCAACCAACAACACATAAATGCCAAAAGCAAATCATCAGCTCATAAATATGCTAATTTTCCTCGTTTTTTTTTTATAAAAAAAAATGAACGTTTGTAAATGGGTTTGTAATAACACAAACCGAAAAACGAGGAGAAACAATCTGAACACAATGATACATAAATATAAATCGTAAGCCGCACCGAGAAGAAAATTACATCACCCACATCAAACTTAACTTGAGATAAAGAAATAATTGCAACCCAATGAATGGTTGTGTGGCTTTTCTGGGGAGTTTCTGTATGGATAGAAGGTTGAACTGTGAGAAGAAACAAAAAGCCAATCATAATTTTTATGAACTGGAATGTACGAAATTGTCTGACAACAAACATTTCTAACGCTTTCTTTATTTGTAGTGACATTTTAAGATCTATTTTTTGTTTATTTATTTTTTCATCAGTCTTTTTTTTTAATGTTTTGTTTTATTCTAGTTTATATAGCCACCCAAATTTCTGCCTTATTCACATCATTATTGTATGCAAGAATATAAATATTTAAGTTTATGGCACATAACAGAATACCTTACCTTTTATATATAGAATTTTTTTTATTTTACTGGACTGGAAATTTCAACAAAACATGAAATGTTGTGTTAATTAAACCAATTTTAATAAAATTTCGCTTCGTTACACAAAAGGTGGAGGGGACTTTGAATTTAACCTCTTTGATACTATATCATTTATGGGGGAACCTTTTTAAATTTGGTAAACTCGTTATTTCAAAACACTTCATAAATTTCTAGAATCTGCTACAAAAATTCGTATATAAAGTATAGGCTTGATTTGATTTTGAAGGTTATTAAAAGTGCACGATTTTTTAAATTTACCTTTCCTTTTTTAAGTAAAATTATTAATTATCTTATCTAATCTAAGGTTTATAACTTTTTAAGCAATAAAATTCCGAAAAGGATACAAGTTTAATTTATAAATTTATAATTTGCAAATCGATGATATTCTCTTCGCAATATTATTATATAGCATTAATCGATGTGTGTTATTCATATACTAGCCTTTTCCTGAACTGCTTTCCAAGCTTAATATATAGTCAACAGTAGTAGAGAATACGGAAAAATGTCTCTAAAATATTTATTTATTTATTTATTTACCATTAATTGTCATTTTAGTTAAAATACAATATAAATTATTTTAAATTAACACACATACAATTATAAATACAAGCTTTACGTAACATAAAAATTTGCTTAATTTTAACATACATAAAATAAAAAATTTTTCGTAAAAAAATATACATAAATGCAAATACCTAAATGTTCAGGTAAACTAATAATAATATTTCTAATTGCGCTTACTGACAAATTGAAATCAACGAAGTTATAATTTTTATTAAAATCTGCACAAATTCTCCTAAATGGGTACGCGTGAGCATAATTGTCTAGAAAGAATTCCACTACTAAAGGTATAAAATGTCGTGTAGGGCGTTGCGGTACATTTAGAGTAATCCTGTGATAAGTAAGTGAGTAGAAACGTCGCCAATTATCACACCAAAAATGAACGAAATATTAAGTGCTGTTCTGCGACTCCTTAGAGTTGGTAGCTTAATAAGAGAAAGTCTAGCTGAGTAGGCAGGTAACTCCAATGGGTTAAAGTTCAAACCACGGAGGCAAAAAAGCAAGAATTGTTTTTGAACAGATTCGAGAACATCTGAGTATTTTCTATGTATAGGGTCCCAAATGACGGGATTCGTACTCTAGAATAGGCCTGACAAGAGACATACATAGGCTTTTGGTAATGTATGGATCATCAAACTCTTTAGCCCATCGTTTTACAAACCCAAGTACACCTCTAGCTTTGTTTGCTGTCATATTGAAATGTGCAATAAAATTGAGTTTGGAGTCAAGTAGCAATCCAAGATCTAATATTTTGTCAACTTCTTCCAAATGATGGTCATCGATATAGTAGCATGCAGTTGTCGGTTTCTTTCTCGCAAAGCACATATATTTACGTTTCTTGAGATTTAGCTCCATTCGAATTATTTTACACCAGCTGTAAAGCTAGTTAAGGTCACCTTGGAGGCGTTGCTGGTCAGTTACTTGACAATAACTAAGAAAAACTTTTACATCGTCAGCATACATCAAAATATTGGATGATTGAATGACATCAGGCAAGTCATTAATAAATAGCAAAAAAGAAGCGGCCCAAGGTGGCTTCCCTGTGGTACTCCAGATAGAACCTTTATGCATCTAGAGCAAGCGTTATTAAAACGGACCATTTGTTTCCTATTTGTTAGGTAAGACTAATTCCATTTGACACTTAAATCGGCAAAACCTATTAATTCCTATTTTTTCTTTAGGAGAATATTATTGATTTTATCAAATTCCATGCTGAAATCAGTGTATATCACGTCAGTTTGTTGCTTTTTAAAAACTCCACGATGTATGATTGTTGAAAAGTGTAACAGATTTGTTATGCCAGAGCATCTCTTTCGAACTCCATGTTGATTATTAGTTATCAAACTTGATGAAAGCATAAATGTTCAGTGATAATTTTTTAAAATAATTTAGATATAGTACTTAATTTTGCAATACCACGGTAATTTGAAAACAAAATGTTTTTGATTGTTTGAAATGGAAAATTACGCATTTACATAGCAACTCGTATTTGTTGTAGGTCGCAATCATAAATTTCTCATCCCTTAGGGAATTAACATCCAACTCGAATTCTACAAAAGAAATATTCCGTCAATATTTAAGAAGTACAAAGGGCTCCAGCAAAATTTTTTAGTGTTACCACTATCTACTTCGTATGTTGGCCAATTTAGTGCTGTCACAACTAAATGAACACGATACAGTGATGCTATATATTCTAACTTAAGTTTCAAGAACAATGTCATATAAAAATATATAAAATTTTTATAAATTTGATTTGATACTGGGCTAAATTATACACCTAGATGCATGTTAAAAAATGAGCAATGCCAATGACTCTATTTTACTTTTTTATTCACTTTTTTATTTCAAAACATTTCGAAGTTTGAATTTTAGATTTTAGTTTTCTTCAAGCTTCTTTAAGTAATATACTGTCAAACTAATATCGAATTTATCAACAAGAAGTTTGTTTTTCAATTGTGGCAACACCAATAACATGTTAGCTTTCGCATTTATTTGTTTGACGTATTCGTAGTGGCAATTGTTACAATGAATTCAATTAAAATAATTAAAATCCCTTGTGAAAATGGTGGTTCTGTTAAAGTTACATTTTGTAAAATTCATGATATTTTCGGACAACATAATCGCCCTTCTGAGATCGCTATTAAGAATTTGGTCGCTGAAATTGAGTCGACAGGCTCGATACAAAATGAGCGAATACAAGCGGGTGATCGACAGGGTTGTCCAACTAAAAACATCGCAGCCGTGACCCACAGTTTGGAAGCAGAAACAAATTTGTCAATTCTTCGACGTTCTCAACAATTGGAGTTACCCAAGACCATCACATCACGAATTTTGCATAAAGATTTGACTTTGAAGCCTTACATAGTTCAACTGGTGAAGAAACTGAAGCCGACCGATCATTCACATCAATTCATTCAGGAACAACCGGCTGGTTTTTCCTGAATGAATTGTCAGGATATGTCAACAAGCAAAATTGCCGCATTTGGGCTTCTGAAAATTCTAGAGCGGTTATTGAGAAGCCCTTGCATGCTCAAAGTGTCACTGTAAGAAACGATCAACTTATTGCACCCCAAATTTCTCGATCCCATAATTTCACGGCAATCAGCGGTTAAGTGGCCAGCAAGATCGTATGATTTAACATTACTGAATTATTTTGGGTGGGGCTACGTTAAGGACAGAGTCTATATGGAGCCATTCGCATCGATTTCAGCTTTAAAACTAAAAATCCGTGATATGATTAATCAAATAGGACGGCTATATTTCCAAAAAAAGCTTAAAAGCTTTGATGAAAGAATCGACATCAGTCAGCTTGACTTTAGTAGACATTTGCCAGATATCATTTTTCATTCACATTTTCCGATCTTTTCTCTTCGTAAAACATACAATAAAAATTTGATTCATCTAAATCTAAACTTTTTGTTTTAATAAATTTTTGGGAAAACAAATTTCTTGTTAAGAAACTCTTTACAATGGTGCTACATATTCTAACTTAAGTTTGAAATCCAACGTCACTTAAAAAAAGAATAATTTTTTTAAAATTTGCTTTGATACTAGGCTGGATTGTATTCCAAAATGCTTATTTAAAAATTGAGCAATGCCAATGTCACTATTGGCTATTCATTTTACTGTATTATTTTAAAACATTTTAAAGTTTGAATTTTTCTCCAGGCTAATTTACATAATTGTATAATTGTCGTATACTGTCAACCTAATATAATCAAACTTAAATAAGCATACATTAATTTCTGCCTCAATGTATTCATCAGCTTCAAAATAGTATTTAGTAGTAAAGAACTGTCGACAAAGAATTTACAAAACAAAATGTCTGTTCGATTTTGGATTTGAAAAATTACTTTGACAAAAATTGCGGCTTAGCCTATAAAAGGTGTTATTAAAACGTTTTGGCTGTTTAAAAAAGTTTGTCTCTTTCAAAAACTGTCTTCATCCGCATAATAGCCGTAGTTCGGCATCAACATTGATTAGCCAAAAAATTTTAGTAAACGCTAGTTTGTTAACAAAACAGGGAAACAATGAATTTTTGAAAAATGTAAAAACCGAAAAATAACCATTAATTATGAAGATAATATATAAGCCATTCTTGTTAATGATTTTGTACTCAAATCATATCTGCAACAAAGGTGACCAACTGTAATTTTTCATTATTTATTATACTCCTTCGATAGTCTTTCATCTATTATCTCTAAACACACGCCAAAATGAAACAACACATAATTGTCACATTAAAGTTTCAAATATGTTTTCCATACTCCTCCCTCCTCATCTCATCGCATTTCAAAACACTGAGTGTTTGTCATTTCTTTATATTTTGGCCAACATTTCAGTCTTTTTTGTTCCCTTCATTTTAATTTCTCACCAAGCCAAAACGTGTCTCGCTATGCCCCTTGTGCTTTTTAGTCTCCTCTTGGTGACATTTTCTCATCAGCAACAGCATCATTGTCATCAACTACAAAATTAAAGCTAATTTTAATATTTTCCGTGACACAAAAATCTCTAGTTGCTGCTGATGGTGCTACTTTGTTAATTCACCGCTACCCCTCCGTTTCCATAATTTTTTATTTCTACTTATTTTAACTTTGATATTTCAATGTATGTCTCTTTTCATTTATGCATAATTTTCATTACACAAATATATTTCTGCTCTTTCTTTTAGAAGAAAGCGGCAACAGAAATAAAAACAAATTTTATGGTACTTGTTTTGTATATATTTTGCTTCCGATACATTTGTGTGTGTGCGTGTGGGCTCGAATTTTTTGTATGGGTGTTGTTTTCTACAATTTATTTTTATTTCCTTTTTGTTTGACAAAAAAAAAATGTCCTACAGCAAATAAATAATATTTTACAAGCACAAATATTATTTGCTTCTGTGTCATGTGACATATAAAGCAACAAAAAGCTGACATATTTTATCATATGAGTCCTCATACGTGTTTATTTATTTTAATTTACAGTGTTTATTAGAAAACTTACTTGAAGATGTAGAAAATTTTTGCATTAATTTGCTTTTATGTTTGCGAAGGTGTTACCCCGCTATTTAGTAAAATTGTGGGACTTTTGGATTTCCCTAGAAAGAAAATTTTAATTACAGAGTCCTTTAAGCTGAAGTTCCCAATTGTTAATTTCGTTTAGATATATATTTACTGTTTTTGAACTTACGTTTAGCAGTCGGGATGATAAATTTATTTAAAGTGCGGCTTTAAATATGAAAAAGATTAAAAAAATTAACCTTAAAATAAAGCGATAATTTACCACTAAAATTAAATTGATGTGAACACCAATTAGTCGACACGCCCATTTTTGCACAGTTTTGTTTTTTCTACCCTTGAATGTATGCAGTGCCCTATAACCGGATTCCCTTTTGCAGAAGTTTAAAATCTACTCTAAGCGTAGCCAATGAGTAAGTTAATTTTTACGGTTTTAATATTCAGAAATGTCTACTTCATGATCCTTTGCGTAAAGTAAATATTACATGCGTTCATTTTGCTCGACTACCCACATTTTCTTTTATTTGGGTACGGTTTTCCGTCGATCCTCGTCAAATTTGGTTTGTAAACAAACCGGTTTCGACCGTTTGCTATCTTCAGTGAGTACGTGAGTTTGTTCACAAACCAAATTTGACGAGGGTCGACGGAAAACCGTACCTAAATAAAAGTAATTAAGCCCCGTCGGAAAATTTACGTACATACCTATATTTTCCTTAACTTTAGCTACCGCTCCAAATCAGCTAGGTGATGATACCAGGCTGATATTTGGAAGCTTAAGTGTGTGCGTTGCCAATTTATCAAGTTTTACATTTATCGGATTCTTCTTTTGTCTAATTGGCCTGTTTTCTGTAGAGTTATTGAAACCGCTCAATTCAATTATACAGAAGTTCTAGAAGATATATAAATTTATAAAATAAAGTTTCACTAATAAAATTTTAATGCCAACAAGGGGTTCTGATTATTTGATAAAAATTTCATTGTATAGTGTAAAAAATAGTTTCTTAAATAATTTAAAAGAATATTTTAAATCATTTCTTCAAGAATTTCTTTGTTTTACGAAAGAAATCGAAGAAACAAAAGTATGTTAAAGCAATATCTTTGTAAAGTGAATCGTTAAAGAATATTTTATCGTGTGTATCTGCTAATGGATGTTTTTCTAACATGTGCATCGACATTTAATTTAGGGTGTTTGGGAAAGAGGTGATATAAACTAACGTCCGTACCTAGCCGTGTGGACTATACCATGACGTTGGTCTTACCATCGGATGATCAAATACAAGCGCTAAGGCGCATGCACACCTTAGTAACAATTTTTAAGGGCTGTGGGCCCACTGCTTGCTCTAGAGTTGCACACTTTTCAACTCCTTGTCCAGCTACATGCGTATCATCGAACATTAGATGTTTCCCTTACTACTCACCTAGGGCCTCATCAATAACCAGAAACAGGGCAACTGATTCGCGTGTTACCAGTGTCTTCAAGTCAACAGGTCACACCTCGAAAGGGCTTTTTATTTATCTTCCATTTTCGGTTCCTGCCAGCCCAGTCGACTAGTGGCGATTTTTACCCCCAAATGCACGTATTAAGATATAGGGAAAAGATCCATCTTGACTGCAGGACCCCGAGGGGTTTGTTTGAGAAAGGTTTGTTTTTATTATGGATAGTTACAATAATCCTCATAAATATCTTTGCCTGCAGCAAATATCAATAGCCGTCATTCCAAATGTATTCCTTGAGAAACACTGGCTTCATTCATCTGGAGCAATCTTAAGAAACTTGCGGTTGGATTATAAAAAACTGGTTGAAGTAAATTTTGCTAATAGGCATTGAAAAGTGTTGTTTTTCTTAAGGAATTTTTTTTCACATTTTTTTAGAACTGATTTTCCAGAATATATCCTTTTTCGACCCTATTAATTTTTCTTAATTTAATATGATTCTACTTTTGTCTGAACTTTTCCTGACTTCTGTATTATTGTTATTAATGAAACTTTCCATTATGCAGTACTTTAATACTTTAGGTAAAGCATTAACTAAGTTTTGTCGCTAGGTATACGTGATAAAAACCATTTTAAAATCTTCATAAAATAAAATACCTTTTCTGTTCTATTGCTGCCCATATTTTACATGAGTTGCGTAAGGAAGGCCTACTTGCGTACTTGACCTTAGCTTATAACCTCATTTTGGGGCTTTTTAAAAATGTAATTCTTCTACCGATTTTCTCTCTTGCCTTTGTACACTATTTTTGAACTCTACTCTCTTTTAAATTAACAAGTATATTTTCTTCTAACGCAATTATACCGATTTTAGAAATAAGTAATTAGCTCGAAAAGTTTTTATTGCACTGTAGTCGCCAGCTGGGTCATGATGGTTTCTAATATATAGAATGATATATAAACATTGACAATTTCGAACTTCATTTAAATCGCTTTCATTAGTTTTGCTAAGCCGCTACATGCCTTATCGCGAAAACGCTTTGCATTTTATAAAATTTTTTGTTTTAGTTTTAAGTTTTTAGGATTATTAGTTGAATCGATTGATATTACAATAAATGAATTAATTTGTTAGACTTTAGTTTATTTTTTTTAACCATAAAATTTTTATTAAGAAAGAAAAATTATATGTAAATAATTGCGGAGGCTTTTCAAAGAAAGCACTGAATAATATAAACTAATAGAATAGAATAACTTAGGCTATGTAAATACATGTTAAAGATTATATTTTTATTCAATCGATTTTATAGCTAAGAATATGAGAAATATTCATAATCTCTCAATATTTATTTGGTTAGACGAAATGTACAAACAACCCACAGCTATTATTGTCTTCATAAATCGCCACATAAATTTGGTCTTGCTTTCTGCAGACAGTTTATGCCCTTGAAATTAAAATCAATATAAAAATGAACTAGGACCAGGACCTAAAAAAAATTCATTTATATTATCCTAAATGAGCTGAGTGGGTTGCAGAAATCAACGTCAAATTAATTTATTGATAAGCAATCGGTATTATCAATTAATTGGTTCGGAGCACTCAAATGCTGTCTTAGCTATTTAATGTATTACTTTTGACAAGGCTCGTAGCAATTTCAGCATAAAATTTAATGCCAGCACCCACATAGTATTTAAATTTCTTTTTAGCTTATAAATTTCAGTTTTGCATTACATTTACAATTTTTTTATATTAATTTTATAAGAAACTTTCTGTGTATTTTTCATCATTTTTTCTTCATCACTGATACATGAATATGAAATTCTATTTTACATTCCTGTAGACACTTTTGCGCACAAATTTATACGTAGACTTAAGTTATATTTTAGCACAATAATAGAAAAATGCATTCAAAAAAGTTAAGTTAACAAAACTAATTTTAAAAAATTCAAATTTACTTTTTCGCATTATTATTTTGCAACTTTCTCTCCTTAACATCATATCAGAGAAATGAGTTTGAATATGTAACACTTGTTCACTCGAAAAAAGTCATATATAATTTTTTGATGTGAAATTAGTTACTCATGTAAGATTGATTGCATTATATATTGAAGGGATCAAGCACCTCTTACGTAAACTAACTTAATATGGAAATAAATTTAACATTCTGTTGTCATATCTTTCGGTGAAAACCGTCGTTAGTGGCTGTTTGTTTGTTATGATTGACCAGCTCTTTCGATGCGATAACTTCATGATCAAGCCGCGTTCTAGATAGAACTGGAAAGTTAGTATTTGGTATGTTGGTATAAGTACTGCCAGACATAGATAGTTTTTTATTAGGGTTATATCTATTTATATAAGTTAATTGCCTTGTTTTGTATATTTCTACACTCTACCAAGCGAAAAACGCCCTCAGAGGGACACATTTACCTGAATAATAGGGCAGAAAAAGACAAATTACGTACAAAATTAGTAATACCCTAACGAAAAGCTACCTAAGCCCGACAATACTTATACTAACACACCTAATACTAACTTTTCAGTACTATCTTGGATGCGGCTTGATAATGGTGTCATAGCATCGAAAGCGTTTGCCAATCGTAGCAAACAAACAACCAGTAACGGCGATGTCCACTATAAGATATGACAATAGTATATCACTTACTGGCGGAACAAATTAAAAATTGTTTATTATTGTATTTGCATGTGCAGATTGGTTTTATTGTGTAAAATTTTACCTGTTTCTTAAATCACTCGAACGGCAACCCGAATGCAGAAAAATTGAAAAAATATAATAAAAATAGCTTTATAACTGCCACTGGAATTTATTGCTCTGCTGGTTGAATATAGTACTTATTCTCAGATAGCAAATTTTGTGTTTTCTATAAAAAAAAATTGGGTAGAATCCATTGGATATGGTCATACTTATTTCACGAGTAATCTTTTAAAGAAAAATCACAAATTTCTATTTGTATATTTCCGTTTCAACTTCGCATCCAATTATTTAAAAATAAAAATTTATAACAGATTAGCCTAAATATAAAACTTTGTCTTTTCAATAACTTATCTCTCAAGAGAGCATTTAAGCAAAAAATGTCCTTTAATTTATTATTATGAAAAATTTTTTTTTTTAATTAAAAACTGTAATTGACTTCGTTTCTGGAAATGAATGAACTTGAAAAATTTTTGATTCCTGATTTTTTTTTATTTTTCTTTAAATACTTTTGGCATTAAAATTTCTAATAACTCTTGAATAGTGTGAGTTATTTAATATTAGGACTTAAGGGAATCAGGTGGTTTATTACAGGTAAAAATCGTTTTTTTTTTAGCAGAATAGTCCATATGTTTAATATACTCCCTCCAGAGTTCTTTCCTGTTACTTTCAATGTAGGAAAATTCAAATCGAATGTCTATAAACACTACTCCCCATATCCTAATTTCCAAGTTCTGGCGCAATGCAATAAATATGTGTAGGGATCATCTTCTGAGTGGAGGTACAAAAAAATACATATAAAGTAATAATATTGTTACGTTTATACCTTTTATAAACGTTTTGTTGTGAGTTCTTTATTGCAAAATAAATAACGCCAGTTTCTAGAGTTTTTAAATTAATAACAATTTTATTTACTTCAACTACATAAAGTTGACACTACAGAACAATTTATTTAAGATGCACGTCTCCACTTTATGTTGTTTATTTTTACACTGATTGATTATCTACTCAGATCGCTGTCCTATTTATATTTGTCCATTTGAAGTCTAGAAAATTTAAGAATCTTCTACTTCCTTTGTATCACATTTTGTTGTTGTATGTTGTTTATTCGATGTATAGGCGCCTGTATATCTGTGTGTATTTTTGCTTTTGTTTTTATGCTGATAAGGTTTCTGCTTGGGATTCATTTCAAAAGATTTGTTGTTGTCTCGTGTAGATAAGTTTTCTTAGAAAACTACGCAGATGGTAAACAGCATACAAGTTTATTGTTGTCTTTCGCGTTTAGTTCGTTAACAGAAATTTGTTTTATTTTGTCTTGCATGCCAAGCAGTTAGTAAGCAGCATATCAAATTGTTGTTGTTTGTGTATAAAATTTCTACGCAGTTTGTAACTAGAAATTTTGTTGTTGCACCATTACTTTTCTTAGCAAGCCACACGGTTCGTAAACAACATACCCAGTAGTTCGCTTTATTACTTAATTATTTTATTTTAAAACTTAAGCGTGACACATCCGTAACAATATTTTAATTTTTGTTACAGCATCTTTTATAATTTAAAAACTATTTAAATTTAAAATTTGTAGTTGCCAATATTTCTTTGAACATTTTTATTAAATACTTGTTTATATACCAATTCATCACAATTATCAACTGAACCTATATTTGAATATATATATCGCCCACTTCAAGATAAAGGCCGACTCCTCCTCTATATTGATGGTGATTACCGAAAATGCATATTACACAGAAATGGGAAATATTTTTCTTTTCATTAGTTTATCATCAGATAAACAATTTCTCTAAGGCTATACCAAGTATAACTCAAGTTAAACCTCTCCTCTAGTAAATCAACTTTGCAAAATAATCTTTTTTTGTTTGGTAGAACCCACCGCAATTATTTAAGTTGTAAAGATAATAGTCTAAACACATTTCACAAAACAGACAATTCTACTCTTGCTTAATAAAACCGGAACTTTTACCTTGATGCCTACACATCTTTTTACTAAAAAATTTTTAGAGTGTATTTAAAATTTTTTAATAAAACTTTATTTATAACTCAGTGTCTTCTAATGCATTTTATGCATTAGTACAACAATACAATCATGCATATGTAAATGTGTGAGAAATTCCATTTTGTAGCTGTTTTATGGATAATTTGTATTCTTGGGGGTTTTATTGTGAAAATATTTCGTTGAAATTTATTTGCTATTTTTACATATTGTGTACAAAAACTCGTATTCCTTTACATACTATTTACATATATACATTTGAATAAAATCATAATAAAAAATACATTTCAAACCTTACTTGAGTCTTATTAGATTTTCAAGGAGAGAAAATAAGTATCATCATAAAATGGGCTGCATTTTGTATTAAATTTATTGTAACAACAACAACAACAACTGCAAAGAAAAGCAGTTTGCTTTTACAAATCAGTAATTTTGAACAGTAAGTATTTAATAGGCACTCAAAAGATGTGGAAGTTTTAAAAAAACCAAACAAAATTCTGCTTGATTTGTGTTATTAAATTGTTAAAGTTTTTTGATGTGTTTTATTTAACATCTTGAACAATTTATTATTATTTACAGGGAAAACTTTGATTAGAAAGCAATCAAAGAAGTAGGATAATAAATAGCTTTATCTTTGCGCTTAATTTCGTTCCAAATAAAATTTTTATATTCCAAAATTATGGTGTGCTCTTTTCAGAGCGAGGCAAAAGAAATTAAATTTGTTAATTTGAAAGATCGGCACATGACATTAATATTGGATTTTTCAGCAAAAAGTTTGTTTTTCAATTGTGGCAAGACCCACATGATAGTTTTGGCATTTCGGTTTTTGGCGTGTTCTTGGTAGATGCATTCGCAATTGTTAGAATGCATTAAATTTCGCACGTAACCCGCACTAAAATAATCAAAATCTACTATGAAAATGGTAGTTCTTTGTGATATTTTCGGACAACATCATCGTCCTTCTATTAAGAATTTGTTCGTTAAATTTGTGTCCACAGGCTCGATAAAAAATGTGCGAATACCAGCGCGTGTTCTACCAGGCCGTTCAACAGAAAACATCGCAACCGTGAGCCGCAGTGTTGAAGCATACCCAAATTTGTCAATTTCTTGACGTTCTCTGAGTTATTCAAAATCATTGAAAGGCGAATATTGCGTAAGGATTTGACTTTGAAGCCTTAAAAGTTTCAGCTGGTATAGGAATTGAAGCCGTTCGACTATTCACATCACCGTAGATTTGCTCAATTCATTTAGATATAATCATTTTTTTTTGCTGTCAACAAGCAAAATTGCCTCATTTGGGCTGCTGAAAATCCTAGAGCGATTATTGAGAAACGTTTGCGTGCTTAACGTATGGTGCGCTATGTGGTATGTAGTCGTGATTGTGCTATTTTTCCTCTAAGATGAGACTGGAAATGCGGTAACTGTCAATGGATTACGTTATCGAGAGCCGCTAAAAACTTAATTTTGGCCTATTATTGACGACGTGGGTACCACTGACATGTCCCTGTAGGCTAGTAGGTAGTGTACTAGCTTACAAGACTGTGGGTTGTTGGTTCGATTCCCAACAAAGACCTTGGTTTTTTTCACTACAAATAAAAATTGACTGTCGGTGGGGCTGCTCAGTGATGAAGTCATAGTCACTGGTTGCTGTGCGGTCTTACACGACAGTTAATTTCCGTACCTCTCCTTCTACTTTCAGCACCTGTCTCATCTCTTCTCTATCCCTTTCCTAAAGACTGTAGCATGATACTTAACTAAATAGGCATTGTTAACTGAAGTGCTACTTGTCTTAAGAAGAAAACAATGTGGTTTCATTATGATGGTACCTCATGTCACGCAGCCAATGGAATGATCAATATAGTGTAAACTAAATTTTCCCATCGCATAATTTCATGGCAATCAGCAGTAAGTAGCCAGCCAGATTGTGTGATTTAATACTACAGGAATATTTTTTGTGGGGCTATGTTAAGAATAGAGTCTATACGGAGCCAGTCAAATCGATTTCAGCCTTAAAACTTAAAACCTTTGATGTGATTAGGGAAATAAGGCTGCTATTTTGCCAAAGAGTGATGAAAGACTTTGATGAATGAATCGACATCTGTCAGTGTGGTCATGATGGCCACTCGTCAGATATCATTTTTCATTCATAATTTCCGAACTTTTCTCTTCGTAATACAATATAAATTTGAATTATCTTGATCAAAATTTTTCCATTCAGGCTGTATTTGTAAATTATATTATGAATCGTATTCTGAACGTTTTGTGCTACTTTTTAAGCATTCGAAAGAATACTTGTAAAATCAAGAGGTGTCTGCTGCCAGCGATTGCGACCGATGTGTAATATTGAAATCACAACTCGCTGGAATTAAAATCATTCATATCTTCTAATGAAGCAATGTTTTGCGAGAATGAAGGAATCAAGTTTTCTGCAAAAGACGGGATAATAATAAAGAAAAAGATCAACAATATCAAAAAGTGGCATTTAAAGATGTGCTGCCAAAAATTCTTTTTAATTCGTATTATGCATTATATCCTATATAATTCTTTTTTATATTTATTTATGATATGAAAGTTTACATAATAACTTCATTCAATAATAATAATTTACAAAACAAAAACATTTTTAATTTTTTTGATTTACAAAAATTACAACATATCGCCTAACAACGTTTAAACTGAAAGAGTAATCAATAAATTTATGTGGGTTGTTAAAATTGGCAGATAGTCTTTTCAACGGGTCAGCATAAGCATAGTTCATACGGAAACTTTTAACTGCCAAAAGATGAAAGTATCGTGTCGGTTGGTGTGGAACATTAAACGATATACTGATAAGAAGAAGGTAAGAGTTTATATCGCCATAAATAATACTTGACAAAAACGCAACATTCTGCGTAGTTCTTCGGCTTTTAAGAGAAAGCAACTTAACAAGTGATAATCTTTGGTGATAAGTAGGTAAATTTAATATTTAATTCCATTTTAAACTTGTCAGGAAGAACTGTTTTTAAATAGACTCAATATGATCGCTATGAACAGTATATATAAGGGATCCCAAATAACTGAGTATGTTCAAGTATAGATCTACCTAAGGATGTATATAAAACTTAGTTACGTATGAGTCGACAAATGCCTCTAGCCTTATGTGGAATAAAACTGATCTTTACATCAAGCCATATACCTAAATCAAGAAAGAACCTGCCAAACAAAAAGTTAACACTGACAAAGTTGCCCCTGTTAAAGCTCATATGCTTGCAATTATTAGTGTTTAGTTCCATTGAGTTCACATAACATCAAGTATAAAAATTAACGATATCATGTTGTAAGTAAAAATTATCCGAATATTTATTGTACATAAAAAAGTTTTTTTAAGTCATCAGCATATATGGAATATTTTATAACATTTGACAGATCATTTATAAATAAAGAGAACATATTGAACAAGATGGCTGCCTTACGGTACTCTAGAAATAACATTTATAGGTTTAGATATGCGGTTTTTAAAATGTACTTTTTGTTTTTTATAATTTAAATAAGATTTAATCCAATTTAGACTATTAAAAGAAAAGCCTAGCAAATGTAGGTTGTTAAAGAGGAGTTGGTGATTGACTTTATCAAAAGCTTTGCTGAAATCAATACAAACAGCATGTTGATTATTCAGGAATCCTTTGTTAACTAAAAATTGGCAATGGTTGAGCATCGTTTTCTAAATTCATATTGAAGTCGCAATATTAAAAGCGATATGTTGTTGCTTAGAAAGTTACTTATGCATTTTTCAAGAAGTTTAGGTATAGAACTTACGTTTTGCAATACCTCTATAGTTTTTGGCTACCTACTATCACATTTCACTAAAAGAATGATACACGAGCTTTTCCATTAACTAGGTACAGATCCACATCTGATGGAATTAAAGATAAAGGCTTAGACAAAGTATCGGCACAGTACTTAAATACACAATTGGTTATACTATCAGATCCATGGTTAAAGATTGTTTCAAGTCTTCTTAATTCAAATTCTATTTCAGCAGAATCAATTTCTGTAAAGCCTATTGTTAGATTTGAAGAAATATCAAAAGGAAAACTGCTGATGTCATCATATATGGTATCAGAGAACGTTGTAGCAAAAAAATCCTCAGGCATATTGGCGATAACAGCGTCATCATCAGATTCCAAATTTGCATATTTTATCACAGGTGGAAATTCAAGAGGTTTATGTTTGGGGTTTACAAAATTAAAGAACGATTTTGGATTGCTTTTATTTTAATTTACTTTAGTTTTTATACAGAGTGCTATTTACAAAATTATACTCACCTCGAAAAACTAAAAATTTTATATTTTTTAAACAATTTATTTGTTTTATTTTTTAGACTTGATATATTTCTAAATCTTCATTTTTCCATTGAAGAATGAAGCGATTTGTAAAAAGTGTGGTTATTATCATTTCAATGTTTAATGGAGAGGTATTAGTGATAAATAACAAGTTATACTTAAAAATCCATTCTTCACGTTGAAAACAAAATACTTGTTTGTCTTCTCTAAGTGCTGCAAATGGTATTGGAAGCCAAAGGAAGCAATGAACTAGCAGAGTGGGGCTTAGGCTTAGTAATTGGGCAGGATCGAATTATTTAGCAATCAAAAGGTTCATTGGTGAATACTTAGTCCAGCAGTTTATTACTAATATTATACACAGGATTTATTTGGTAGAGGCACTAAATCCATTGTGGTTTAAGTAATTGTTAGAAATCCAAGTAAATAAAATCAGGTGGATAGTTCCACGAAACCGACGGTAAATTGAAATCACCAGAAACTAAAACATAATCTGTAGAATTAGCATAAGCACGTTTTCAACAGACTCAAATACTTTTCATAAACAAGATTTTTGAAAACACAGAGCAATATAAGAACACGTTTTATACTTAGTTTGATTTAAACAGATTTCATGACCAATTAAAAAAAATGTCAGAGAATGTGATACATATATAGCAATAATTTTGATAATAATCATTGTTATTAAAAATTAATTTTCCTGAAGAAGCTTTTCATAAGAAGGCGAAATATTGAAAAAATAAATCGTTAAAATTTAATTAAAAAGTCCGTTTAAAAGATTAGTACATATTTAATTATTTATTTTCCATATTTTGAATGATTAAATTTATTATAAAACAAAAATTTTTGGTTTAAAAAAAAAAACTGGAAAACTTGGAAATTAGGAGAATGTAATGCATCAAATATTAGGAGACTATATATATATATATATATATATATATATATATATATATATATGTATGTATATGTATATATATCAAAAAGAGCAAATTTAACAAAGTATTTAATGTCATATTTCAGTTCCCATCTAAGTTTTATAGCATACACGTGATTTTTTTCTTTATAGAGGCATCAGTTCTCTTTTTTCCTCTGCAAAAAAGGAAAAAGCAGATCTTAAAATATAGATTTTTAAAAGAACTCAAACCAATATAATATAATAGAGGTATTTATAAATGAGATGATATTTTATTGAATTAAAAGTTTTTGATTAGGAGACCAAGCCACCGGCTTTCTGGTTTTGTGCTGTGCGTCTGATGTAAGCCTGAACCTCCGTTGTTATAGACTTTACTCTAGATTGTGGTTAAATAATTTTGTACAACCTTTTAAATGAGTAGTAAGCTATTTTACAATCAAATTTTCAAACTTTTTTCAGAGCTAGGAATTTATTTTTAATTTCAAGCTTTTACAATAAAAAGTAAAGTTTTGGAAGTAATATGCATTTTTTATAAGCACATAAACTAATACAGCTCAGTATTAAGTAATGTTTGCTAATATCAAGAACGAAGTAAGCGATTACAAATTTCTGTTTACGGATGGATCAAAAACATATCTCGACAAGGTATAGCATAACGACTAAAAACAGTATAATAAAGGTTTCTAACCTCCCTACACACAGCTGTATTTATTCTGCAGAACTTATAGCCATTCATGAGGCTATATTAATTGTTATTGGAAAATTCGCAATTTGTTCAGATTCTCTTTCCTCATTAAGCTCTATTCAGAATATGAATACTGTTTCTAATATAAGAAATGAACTTAGTTCAAGATGCCCTAATTTTAAAACTTCTCTGGTTATCGCGACTTTGTGGTATAAAGGGAAATGAATTCACTGACCTATCTGCAAGAAATGCTATTTATTACCCGCTACAGACAACTCACAATTATCTCCGCAAAAAACTAGATTCATTGGTAGAGTTTGAGATAATCCAGGACATCGGAAATAATTTATTTAACGCATCTTCGTCATGGTATAAAACTATTAACAAAGAACGCAAAACAATTTATGACTTCATGAGATATGGTACCTTAGTTGTAAATAGAAACGAACGACTTCGT
Source organism: Trichopoda pennipes (assembly GCA_030448955.1). Taxonomy (NCBI): domain Eukaryota; kingdom Metazoa; phylum Arthropoda; class Insecta; order Diptera; family Tachinidae; genus Trichopoda; species Trichopoda pennipes. Next base: position 2,916,875 of record JASKUP010000033.1, read on the forward strand.
ATGGGTCACACTAAACTAATACATGAATCACTATTGAACCCTAATAGCATGCCATTTTGCAACTGTCCTATTTCATATCCCACAACACCTTTCTACTTCCTTAGTGACTGTTCCAGAATTAGTAATGGCAGTAGAAGAATTTTTCATAATTCCGATCCTCTGCATCTACATCTTCACCCCTCCATTGAGAATATAAGATTACTTATCATTTTTTTAAAAAATTCAAACCTATACAATTTAATCTAAATGGTTTTTATATAAAAAATTCTATTACTATTAATATTTAACATTCGCTGAGCTGAAGGCGTATGTTACTATTGCCACTTTTGTTTTACTAATACAACTTTTTCATTATTATAATCCACTTCTTAAACTAAGTTAAAATTATACTACATCACTACTGAGCACGCCAACGACGATCAACCGCCTCGTGGCCCTCAAGAGTTTTCGCCTCCACTCTCCGTCGGCTAGCCTACTGCTTCTCACACTGGAGCGAATAAAATTCTGGTCAATCTGAGCAGAACAGTTTGCCTATCCACCAGTTTTTGACTTGTCGCGGTTGTCACGAATAAGATTGTGAGACAACCTCTCCACGTCGAAATTGGTGTTAGCTTTTTGACGATCTTATCCGTCTTGTTCAGCTAGGGCGAATAAAATTAAGGCCTTGCTGAACAAAGCGTGGCCTAGCCCTGGGCTCCGTCACCTGGGCGAATAAAATTCTGGCCAGGTGAAGTAGCGACAGCACTTGCTTGGCCGTAGACCTGAGCTATACTCAATCAATTCAAACTCAAATAAAATTCTGACTGATTAACTGAGCTGAACCTATTCGCAAGACTATTTTAATTAAGTTGAATAAAATTCTAACTCACTTAAAAGAAGTCTTGGCCGGTTGCTTGCCCGTGGCCAACTCTTCTCATATACGTAATTATCTCGCTTTATATGTTTCTTCCAGGCACACATACACACCCATACCACTAAACTACAGCTGATTGCTTCTATTTAGGGTTGTGTTTAATGGTATGTTCTTCTCACGGATGTATCCTCGTGTTAATAGATGGCGCTTTTTAACGGCTATTATTTGTCTTTAAAATTAATACATTATGATTTAAAATACTTCATTAAACAAATAATAAATATAATTTGAAAATATGACAAGTATATAATAGAATTCATTTGATAATCATAAAAAAACAGTAAAAAAATTAATAAATGTGAAAAATATATATATAGAGTTTAATTGCCCGTGATCTAATTGCCATGTGATCCAAAAACAAGCCTGCCGACTTTTGGTCGTCACAATCTTTAAAATTAAATTTTTTAAAGATCATCCCAGCTGCATAAAATAAAGCGCCTCTTGAATCATGTTTACCGAAATAAGCATAGATATTTGGATCTTCTACATTAATATCCAACTATGTTTCACATTTTTTAAAATCGGTGCAGCAGCAATTAGGCCTTCTTCCTTTTTTACTTATCTGGATTGTAGCTCTGTTTTAAATTTCATTAAAATCGGTCTGGTTCTTTGTGCTGAAATATCAGATAAATATTTATCTGTCAAATGATTATTGAAGTGATACTCTGTATTAAAACAGCTAGAAAATTTTTAAGTCTCGCATCTCCTGGGATTTGCTTTATCGAAATCAAACCTTATATTCATTCATGTGTTATTAATTATGATACTTCTTACTCGGGCTTATATATTAGGATAATTTTATCTATATAATTTAATATAAATACTACAAATATAGTATTGATTTCAAACCATTTAAAATTCAATTATAATTTTACTTAGCGGACACAATGGAAAACTCTTATTATTACTCGTATTAACACACTAGCACTGAGATTGTATCGAACCCATATTCGCTTAGTCATCTTAAAATTATTCTTTTGCCTAGACTTTCATTAAAGAATTTATACAATATATGTATTATATATTACATATATGTAATAATTACATACATATTACATATATTACATATATATAATAATTAGATGCCCCTGTAGGCTAGTAGGTAGTGTACTAGCTTATCAGTATGGGGGTTGTGGGTTCGATTCCCAACGAAGGCTTTGGTTTTTTTCACTACAAAAATAAAACTTGACTGTCGGTGGGGCTGCTCAGCAATGAAGGCATAGTCACTGGTCGCTGTGCTGTTTTATGTACGGCAGTTAATTTCCGACTATCCTTCTACTTTCACCACCTGTTTCATCTATTCTCTATCCTCCTTTCCTAAAGAATGTAGCACGGTACTTGACTAAATAGGCATTGTTGTCTATAGTGCTACCTCTCTTTATAAAAACAAAAAAAATATTTTTTGGTTTTATATTATTCCAAATTTTTAATAAAATCTTAATTAATAATGAGAATGTAAATTAATTTGATTGATTACTTAATGCTTTTCTCACAAACTCACATTAAAAACTTCTAAAATATTTGATCTTAATAAAAGTATGAGGTTCAAAGGAAATTTTAACTTTGACAGCTTATTGTTGTTAAATTGATACTCTTGCATTTGTTGTTTGTTAACTGACTTGCTTGGCAAGTTAATCAGCCAGCAAGTGCTTGAATAAATAGATAACTGGCTGACTGCCCTGTTTCATTATTGTTTGTGATAAAATGAAATAACAACATATTGCCAAGTGTCACTTAACTATGGAGACATATGACAAAAAACCAAACAAAACCAACACACAAAAGTTATTTGGATGGTAATAATGAAATGATAAATGAGCTATTGGATAAATATCGACTTGTGAAGTGCACTATATTTATAATATAGTGCACCTCACATGTATATATTTTTCTCTACTGTCTTAATTTAGAGAAATATTCGTAACAAAGTAATTGTGTAAAGTTTTTTACTTAACCAAAGAATTTGAACTATGCCCTCTGTAGGGTATAGTAAACTATAGCAAACATTAAACGAAATGTTGTTACAGTTTATGAATTACTATTTACTTCTGCTTTGGTGAGTGAAGAGCAGGAGACGTATGACATTAAAATTAAACACTTCAAACTCAGCAGGATCAACAATAACAGCCAAATTATTATCATCATTGTCATCTTCACAACTCTACTTATTGAAAGTGACACAAGGATATGAAAACAAAAGGGGTGCGTTAACTGTCGATTTGATATTAAACACAACAATATCAAAAACACAAAATACAAAAATGAAATCATACACGCAAACATACACAAACACATATACTATTTAAAAGTAGAAATGAATGTTTAAATACCCTTTGCTTTAGCAGTGTGGCTGAGTGTGATTATTGTGGTTGCTTATTGACATTAAATGTAACAATTGTCAAAGGATTTATTAGTGTCTCTTCGACATCATCAACATCGACTTTATGAACATCATTACAAATGATAAGGGATGGCTATAGGGCTGCAGCAGAGTAGGATGAAAATTTTATTTTACATTTAAACAACAAAAAGGATTCATGTCTCTGGATAACATTTTGCTTAATATACATGAATATAAAATTAGTTTATTTCAAAACATTTGTTGTTTTATGTCTACATTATCAATCAATTGATTGATATTAATGAGCATAAAATTTGCATCGTTTTATTTTATTTGCTTAATGTTTTAATTCCATAATTGCCATTAATCCTACTTTTTCTTGGAGTTATTTAGTGTCTATTCCAAAAAAAAAATAGTAATTAAGAATCTTAGTTCTTGCATAAATTTTCAGGACTATTAATTTTGATTAACATTTCTAATTAAGAAAAAAAAAGAAAACAATTTCATAGCACTTTTTGATTTTTACATAATTTTGCCATTTGCCTGTTATAACTTGCGGTTATTTATTAGAATAATTTGCATAATTTTTGCACAGAAAATATTCCTATAAGCAGATTGTTGTAAAGTATATTTTATCAGGCTCGTCAATTAATTCTTTTAAAACTGATTTTTAACAGGCGAACTTATTAATAGTAACGCAAACAAAAGTGCTAAACTTTAAGATGTTATTTGTTTTATAAAGAGGGTGTTTTTATAGAGGAGCATGTCATAGTAAAAAAAAAACAGAATAATAAATGCGACTTCAAAATAAACTAAAAATTTTAAATTATACTTTCGCTAAAGATTGTTCTAATCACCAGCATTATCAAAAAGATGCTGCAAACTATTATTTGTTTGCTTTGTGCGCATTCAAATTTTCGTATTGTCGTTTCAAAACATATTCAAAAATAACATCCGAACTATTCGCGCCACTAGACAATTGTAGCAATTAGTGGCTGAGGAGAATATACACGTACATCATCTCCACGGATGATATATAAATTAGCTGGTACAAACTACAGCGCGGCATGAATCACGCATTCGCATCGAAAGCGCTCGCCCTCGACTACAAAGCAGCCAGTTAGGACGGAAAATGGCAATATTATTAGCTGGTAGCTACTTTCATTATCAGCCGCTAGTTGTACCATCACGCGAACTGCTGTTAAATTTAAATCTTAATTCTAACTAAGGACGACACAATATAGAATACCGAAAGAAAAATTAGGAATTCATTAATCTTATATAATTTAATTAATCTATGTATATATATATATATATATATATATATATGTATATATACCATATCTGAAAATCATTCATTTCAATTATGTAAATTATATATAGATATATAGGTATAGAAACAAAACCATAAATATACTTCTAAAATGCAATATTATATGTTGTGTTGCTAAAAACGATCGCCTGGACCTTTAGCGTTACAACATTCATTGCGTGCTAAACAATAAAAATGTATATTTTTGAGTTATTTAATTTTCTTGCTAATTACACTTTTTAAAAACTAATGATTTGACAAATAGTGATCATTACATTTAACATATGAGCACTTATCGCCATCAACACAACAAAAAAACTTTGGACACAATAATAACTCAATTAAAATATAATTACTTAATTACTCTGCAGTAGAAATATATTTATATTTAGACAGCTAAAAAGCACTTAGACTGCATAAAAATAAAATAAAAAAAAACTATCTCACATAGTACGCTTTTCTAGAGTTAAATTTAAGCTAATTATCATTTTAACTTTTTGCAAACAATTTAATGGAATGCATCAACGCGAATATTCCAACAACTTGGAGTTTTCGTGACAAGAGCTGACAGTCATAAGTCCACTCAAAATGAAAACAACTGCCAACGCAGTTTGACCAAAAACAAAATTAAAACCATAAAAAATAAATATATATACTAAATGCAAAGAAAATGACCTAAAATAAAATAAAAATAAATAAAATGCAATGTGTGTAATTAATAAACAAATAACACATTGCGATATGACAAAAGAATTAACAGAAATTAAAATGTGAATTCAAATACAAGCAAATAGTAATTAAGCAAAAAAATTAAATGTTTAAAACGAAAAATGTTTAATTTTATACTCACTTCAAAACGCTGCAGAGTGAGAACTGAAACTCTGTAAAAGTTTAATTTATGAGATTGGTTATGTCCAAATTCAACGAGCTATAATGATTGCTAAACAGATGACCGGGAAGAAATAAAACACGAAAGATATCAATTTTATTTTAAAGCGACCGCAATTGAAAAACATATAACAATCAAGCTACACATTTTTAAACAATGAAAATAGAAAATGTAGTAATAAAATATATAAAAATTGTTACATTTATTTAGCACGTGGTTTTTGTTTGTTAATAAAACTGTTTTATGAATCCTTGTTAATAAGTGAAAAGTCATAAATTTGTCAGATCTTAGGTTGATCCCTCTGCATTTCTATACATACAATTTTTTAAAGGGTATTTCTATTACTCCTGCTGCTTTAACAAGAGAAGTATTCGTCATAGATTATTAAACATACATTTTTCAATTTGAAAATAAATTAGGAAAAATGTGTGAGCCATATTGCTTTTTTATGACTCGTATTTTTTTGTTGTGTATTATATAACATATGAGTTTTAATTAAAGTTTTTTAAACCCCCTGATGTATGTTACCTGCCACCTAACAATACTTAACACAAATGTTCATAAAGCAACGATGTCGGTTAAATTTAAGTTTAATAAACAAAAACGTGAATTTATTCCAATGAACTTTACTCTTGCTCAAGTTTCTTAAAACTCTACTCATATTTCTAGAACAAAAATTATCCAAAGGTACAGAAAAAAGGCATGGCAGAGGTCTCCATAATCTATGAGCGACATACCATTATTATTGTATTGTATGGTCATTGACAAATCGTATCACTGTTATAGAAAAAAAAATAGTTATATTGCTTAAATCGGAAGCATATAAAAATATAATAATAGCATTGTAAAGAATATCCATAATTGTGTTTGAAGGCGGACGTTGACCTGCCCCTACCAATGTGCTGGGGAAAAACGAAAGATGAGTAACACAGAATTTAAAAAATATATAGATTTTATTTATATTTTTTTATTTTTTTAATCGACCTTTTTATATCTTCAATAAATATCTGTTATTCTTTTTAACGGCCTTTTTTAATTAATTTAACAATATATATTTTTTTCAATATTTCGCTTTCCTATGGAAAGCTTCTTCAGGAAAATTAATTTTAATAACAACAATTATTAACAAATTGAAAAAAATTTTGTTTTGTTTTTTGAAAACATTTGACCAAAAACAAATAAAATAATTTTCGTCATTCTCAAATACATACAAAATTAAAATTTCAAATATTTAAACATACAAAAACAAGGAAACGGAAATTACATAACAAATTCTCTCTCATGAAATAGTTATAACAAATGATGTGTCTTTTGAATTAAGTACTTATAATTCTGCGCTAAATTGTCTGTGTCTGTTTTGAAATTTATTCCTCTGACATTTGGTACATTAACAATTTCTCTTGTAGTTTTTTTCTATATCTAATATTGATGCTTCATCAAACTCTGGATAATGATTATATTTCTTACAATGTGAAGATAAGGATGTCTTCTGTGTTGAAATATTCCTATATTTTTGGTCACACCTGTGACCAGCTAATCTTGTTTTAAGTTTATTCTTTGTTGTCCCAATATAAACTTTGTCACAGTTCACCTGGTCATTTCCTCCACATGGTATCCTGTATACTACATCAGATATTTCCATTTTTCCTATTTTATCCTTCACACTGCTAAATAATTTATTTAATGTGTTATATGTTTTGTATGCAATTATATATCTATCAGTGTCATATATTTTAGACTTTCTTAATCTTTCTGATATTCCAGGAACATTAGTTAATGATTTATAATTTTTTGGTTCTGCCGTAGTATATCCTAAACTACGCCTATGATTGCCATATTGTCTAATTAATCGGTTAGTTAATTGTAGTGGAAAATCATTGTCATGAAGTATATCTCTTATTGTGACCTTATTCTTCAAATGAACTTCTCTATCACTTATAGTCAATATTCTGTCTATCATATTTTATTAATAGCAATATTTTAATAAATATGTATGATAAATATTTTTGCTATATGATGAAAGGAATTTGTGATAATAAAACTGATCTATCGTAACACGAGTAGAGTCATCCATTGGACCAATGACGACAACGCAATGTATATTGCAATCGTATTCTTTATCGTAGTTGAAATCCCCTTTTTTTAGTGTGATCCTCATTCTTGATCAAACCTGGCGTGAGAGTTGTGCCTCATGTCGTGCATCTCACTCTTCGGGTGTTGCAGTAGCCCCTAAAGTAGAAGCTCTGATTCGTTCAGTTTCCTCTTGTGTGTCTCGCTCTTTGGGTGTTGCAACAGCTCTTGAAGTGGACGCTTTGACTCGTTCAGTTTCCCGTTGTCTGTCACGTTGTTCGGGTGTTGTAGCAGCTCTACTGGCTGACACTTGCCGCACATTTCTGATTGATTTTCCAATGTTGGTTTTTTGCGTGGTATTTCAAAAACGTTTTAGTATTCAACTGTTGCTGACAAATGAGTCGTTCGAAGATAAAAGGCAATGACCTACAGTGAAACAAACTACTGCCAAGTAAAAAACTTATATTTTTTGGCGTACATATTATTTCCATATGGGTATTCGCAGCGAAAAAAAATAATTTTTCTTTCTCAAATTTCGCAGTGAACATTTTTTAACATGCACGAATTTCATGCACGAATTTCCATATGGATATTCGCGGTGAATGTAGAATAAAAAATTGTGTGCATGCTCGAATTTCTATATGAGTGTTCACAGTCAACACTCGCCAAGCAGTCGTGTGCACGCACGCAGAATTGAATGAGACAATCGCTGCACCTGACAATAAGTGAGGAAAGCAGGATTTGATATTAAAATTACTCACCAATGCCACTGCCATGCTGTGGCAATCGCATAAAACAAAATTGTTTAATTTTGTATTACGTAGCGCCTATAAACAAACGAAGAATATGCACTATGTCGTCCAGTACTGAAAACAATTTGAGTGGAAATGCTTTTCCATTTCAAATTGACTCACCAATAACTAATCAGTCAAAATCACAATTTGTTATTATTGATGACAGTAAAAATCACTAATTATTTTCGAAATCAGTTTTATTGTAAGGCCAACGAAAAGACTATGTTGCTGTATCACTGCTGTTCCAATGTTTTGACAGAATCGGAATCAAAGAACTTAAAACAATTGTTCTACAGCGCCATCTAGTGAATAGATTGACGCCTTAACAACGCTTCCAAATTCTGCAAATTGGTGCTAAAACAACAAAATAATATTTTCGCTAATAGCGATTTTTATAAGTGAATTTTGTTTAGCAATGAAACTCACTGTTGTTTGAATAGATATATCTTTAAAAGTGATGCGGGTCAGAACGCTTAAGTTAATGGTGACAGCTACAGAGCTATGATTACTTATATTTTCAAGCAAGAATTAAACAAACATGATGCAAAGGAGCTTCACACAGCTCGTACCACAATTGATTTATTGAAGGAAACGTTTGGTAAGTCCATAGTTTGTTTCAGGTCCGTAATTTGAACTCCAAGATCGTACGATTTAAAGCAGCTACACTATTTTCTATGGGGATATACGAAGTCATTAGTCTACACCGATAAGTCCGAAAATTTACCAATAGGAGGATAACATTCGCAGTATTATCGCCGACATGCGGCCACAAATGTTATGGAAAATTGAATCTTTTTTTTTTTTAAAGAGAAGTAGCACTTCAGGCAAGAATGCCTATTTAGTCAAGTACCGTGCTACATTCTTTAGGAAAGGGATAGAGAAGATATGAAACAGGTGGTGAAAGTAGAAGGATAGTCGGAAATTAACTGCTGTATAAAGACAGCACAGCGACCAGTGACTATGCTTTCATCGCTGAGCAGCCCCACCGACAGTCAATTTTTTTTTATTTTAAAAGTAAAAAAAACCAAGATCTTCGTTGGAAACCGAACCCACAACCCCCATACTGACAAGCTAGTACACTACCTACTAGCCTACACCTTTGATATGAGTATCCATGACTAAAAATCTTGAGATTAGACGTTCGAGTCAACCGTGATGGACGTATACCAGAAGTTATATTATCTTTCGAACAAACTTAGTTTCATGTCAGTCAGATTTATACCTCTACAAAAGCACTCTTCATTTGCCGTTTATGTTGAGTGACATTAAATGAAACTGTCATATACTGAGGGCATCCAATTATTTTCATATTCTGTTTTTTTTTCTTAAGAATAGCTAAATAAATTGCAAAACTTAAGTCATAAATATTTTCAATTTTAAACAAACATTAAAATAACTCAAAAACGTTGTCTGTGCTCTTATCTATGGAAACTGAAGAATAATTACTTCTACAAAATTTGATTTTGCATTTAAAGTTCAGTATTTTTAAATCCAATGGCAGTATTTAAAATGTATTTCCCTTTATTTCTTAAAATATTTATTTCTTTGGCCATTTGAAAATACTGTTGTTTTGAAATTAAACTAGTGAACCAGTCTTAAAGAAATATCGTGCTTTGCCATACAGCACTAAACATTATTTTCATCTTTCTTGAGAATTTTTGCAGGCCAAACAAGAAATAAGACTAAAAATTAATAAAACGGTATTGTCAACTTGAAATATAATTTCAAACATTAAATAGTAAGAATAACATTGCGTTTATATAACAGCCAGTGGAGTTATGCAGCACTTTTTAGCATTAAATAGTATATAATATGATACTAGGCTTGTAAAATTTAGATTCCAGAATGCTTTAGCAACAACATTTTAAAAAGAAGACTAATTTTAAAAATGACTTTTTGGGAAATTAAACCAAATTAAAGGCTTTGAAATCGAAGAAACCTTTTTAGAGACTTTGCTTAAAAGTATTCTGAAATGTTTGGAGAATGGATTTGCAAATAAGTAACAAAAATATATAAAATCAATGTATAAAGTACTATCATTTATCTATTGTAAAAAAGTACCATCCGAAGCCTTAGAATCTTAAAGATCAAAAGAGCTCTAAATTGTGAAGCTTGTAATGAAAAAATTGTTGCTCCAGGCAAAGAAAAGTCACTAGCCGTTAGTGTTAACGTTGGATAAAAAACTGACAACCATAATTATGATATGGGAATTTATGCCACCAAGGAATTTAAGACAGCTTTATGTTGTTGATAAATCAGTGAACGGACAATAGTTCATTAATCAGTTACTATAATTCTTAAAAGCCTAGCGATATGGCTTTATAAAAACACAGTTACAAAAGTTAATGTGAATTGTTTAAAAAAATTAAATAATAATAATTCGATATGAAATATAATGAATTTTTTTAAAAGGATCATTAGATCAATGTATGTACTAATGTCCTAATGTTTATAAAGCGTTTCTCAACAAGAAGTTTGTTTTCTAAAAAAAAAATAAAACAAAAAATTTACATCAAGATGATTCAAATTTTTATTGTATTATGAAGAGCAACGTTCGGCAATTATGAATGAAAAATAATATCTGGCCACGCTAACAGATGTCCAACTTTTGTCAAAGTTTTTAATCGCTTCTTGGCAAAATTGCGGTCATTAATCACACCACGGATTTTGAGTTTTAAGACTAAATTCGATTCGATTGGCTCCGTACAGACTCTGTCCTTAACATAGCCCCACAAAAAGTAATCCAATGGTCTTAAATCACACGATCTGGCGGCTGGCCATTTAACTGCTGATTGTCGTGAAATTGTGCCATCGGGAAATTTGGTTTGCAATAAACAGATCGTTTCATTGGCTGTGTGACATGTGTCATCGTCCTGTTTAAACTACATGTTCTCAATAATAGGTCAAAATTAAGTTGGTAGCATCTCACGATAGCGTGACGGTTATCGCATTTCCAGCCTCATCTTCGAAAAAAACAATGGTTCACTCAGACCTCCAGACCATATAGTGCAGCATATAGTGACACGTTGATGCATGCAAAGACTTCTTAATAATAGCTCTCGGATTTTCAGAAGCTCAAATTTTGCTTGTTGGCATACCCTAACCCTAAAAATGGTCTTCGCCTGAAAAAATGATTTTTTTCAGAAGAACCAGTCGGTTGTTCTTGAATGCATTTATTGCGATGTGAATGGTCGGACGGCTTCAATTCCTGCATCAATTGAACCTTGTCAGAGTTCAATGTCTTAAACAAATCCAATTGTTGAGAACGTCAAGAAATTGACAAATTTGAATCTGCCTCGGCACTATGACTCACGGCCGCGATGTTTTATGCTGAACGACCCGGTTGAACACGCGATGGTGTTCGCATATTTTGTGTCGAACCTGTCGACAAAAATTTAACAACCCACTTTTTAATAGCGGTCTCAGAAGAACGATTATGTTGTTCGAAGATATCGCGAATTTTATGAAACGTAACTTTAACGGAAACGCCATTTTCATAGTGGATTTTAATTATTTTAATGCGATTTTCGTGCGAAATTAAATTCATTGTAACGATTGCAAATGAAACTACTACGAATAAGTCAAAAAACTAAATGTCGCAACTATTATGCTGTTGGTGCTGCCATAATATAAAAACAAACTTCTTGTTGAAATACCCAATACAAAATATAAGTAACGAAGTATACTATTCCCTGCAAGTTTAATGCACTTAACTTTTGGTATTTTTGTCTTCAAAAATATGTAATTTAAAGATGTATTCACACATTAATTCAGCAATTAATTGAACTGTTTTCTTTAACACTCTTCTGTTTCTTTTAACAATATTTCATTTCAAAAGATGATTTTTACCAGTTATTTTTTTCAATTGCTTTTTGTTCATTCATTTGTAAATTTTTGTTTTTTATCTTTATTTTTCTTTCATCATTTACTGTTGTTGCTACAATTGCAAAAACAACACAAATAATCGCAATACAAATAACAAGAGTAAAATATTGATCACTTTTTTATTCATATTTATTCATTCGTTTGAAAAGTAATTTCTTTCTTTCATTCTTTCACTAAGTTTTGCCTTTTTGATGTTTCTTCTATTATTGTTTTTTTTTTGTTTTGTCATTGTTGTTGTTGGATTTTTTAGCAAATTGTAATCGTAAATGATGACTTTCCTTTGTAGTCGATTTCGATTTAAAATAAAAATTCGCACTTCATTTGCATTGTAAAAATGGAAATAAAATGTAAAATGGTATAAAAAACAACAAAAGTTGCGTTGTAGCGTCATTTGTGCGACTTTGTCTTTGGTTTTTGTTTTACTTTTTGTATTTTTTCTACATGAATTGTTGGCAATATTTGTTATATTTTCAATGTTTCAAATTTTTAAGGATTATGATTTCTCAAATATGTCCATATTACATATGCAGACTAAACGAAAATTATTTATTCAACATAAAATATTAATTTCTGAACAGGTTCTTCTTCGTAGGCGGCGAGCTACGATTGTATTCACATTTTGCCTTTGATTTTTTAAATTTTATTCCTGGCTCTGCAACCTTCCAACTACTTGGATCCAACATGTTTAATTACGACAAGATTAATGAAAGACACACTCTAAATTTTACAGTACACACTGATAAATTATCACATGTGAGAAACATATTTGTGTACATACAATCTGCTAAAGGATCATGTATGATCTAGCGCTAGAAAAAAAATTCAATGGCTCTTAATTTTTTTAAATGTAGTTTTACAAATTAATTCATTCAATATATGCGATGTTTAAATTTGGAAGATAAAACAACAAATGCTAAAAAATGAATAATAAGAAGTTTGCAATGTAGAGAATTTACTTACATCGGGGGTTTTTCAACAAGAAACACCCTCAGACGGACACACGTACCTAGATAATAATAAAAGACGGGGGTATCGATAAATTCACTTTGCATACAAATGCCGGGTGGCTGGCATTCTGCTTACCAGAATAGATACGAACTTAAACACAAAACTGCCTGAGCGCCGACTCTGACTTACCAGTACAAACTACAACGCGGCTTGAGAATGATGCATTCGCATCGAAAGCGCTCGCCTTCGACTACAAACCAGCCAGTTAGGACGGAAATGGTAATATTATTCCATTTACTGGCGGAGAAGAGATAAACAACATAATACCAAAAGATTGTTTCACAATTGTGGCAACAATTTAAATATTCGTAGTAGATGCATTGGCAATTGCATTAAAATCCACTATGAAAGTGGTGGTTGTGTTAAAGTTACATTTCGTAAAATTGTGATATTTTCAAACAACATAATCGTCCTTTTAAAACCGCTATTAAGAATTTGGTTGCTAAACTTGAGTCGACAGGTTCGATACGAAATGTGCGAATGCCACCCGCGTCTGTTTAACTGAAAACATATGAAGCATATGCCTCTGAAAATATAAGAACGATAATTGAGAAGCCTTTGCCTGCTCAACACATCACTGTATGGTGTGCTATGTGGTCTAAAGGCATGATTGAACTATTTTTCTTTTCACTGAGACTGGAAATGCGGTAACGGCTATCGCAAGTTGTTATTTTGGCCTATTATTGACGACGTAGTTATGACAGGCATGTGGTTTCAACAGAACGGTGCCAATGAAACAATTAATTAATTAATGCAAAACAAATTTCTCGATGGTATAATTCCACGACAATCAGCGGTTAATTGGCCAATCTGATCGTGTGATTTAGCACCACTAAATTATTTTTTGTGGAGCTATGTTTAGGACAGAGTCTATACAGAGCCTTAAAACTCAAAATACGTGATCTAATAAACGAAATAGGACCACTATTTTGCCAAAAAGTGATTAAAAACGTTGATGTCAAAATCGACATTTCTCAGTGTGGTCGTGGCGGACATTAGCTGGATGTAATTTTTATTCATAATTGACAAACTTTTCTCTTCGCAACACAGTAAAAATTTGAAATAACTTATTCTAAATTTTTTGTTTTATTTTATTGTAGAAAACAAACTTCTTGTTGAAAAACCCTCTACGTATATTACCGTTTTTTTATTTCATAGAATTATATCCGCCATAATATATCTTATATTACTTTTACCTTGAGAAGAGAAAATTGTCCTCCGGTTTCAATTGATGGCATAAGAATTCCTGAGTAAAATAATGTGAGGTATCTCGAAATTCATCTTGATAGACGTCTCACATGGACTTACCACATAGCGGCAAAAATAACACAAATAAAGCTGAAATCTGCCCAACTTTACTGGCTTATCGGACCAAGATCCTCATCAAAATTTGACCTCAAGGTCCTTCTATATAAGGCCATTTTAAATCCCATATGGTTATACGGTATACAACTATGGGGAACTGCTTCGTCATCAAACATCAAAAAACTACAAAGACGGCAGTGAAAACTCCTGCGAATAATAACGCGTGCCCCGTGGTACATCAGTATTAATAATATTCACAGAGATCTCAGCATTCCCACTATTCGTAAGGAAACTAGGAAAGTTATCACAAACTATAAATCAAAATTTACAACTCATCCAAATCAGTTTGTAAGAGACTTGCTCATATTTGATGGCCATAAACGTCTTAAAAGGAGGGGAACCTTTGAACTCATCAGATGAAGACAACACCCGTGGGAACTTAATGTTGTAGTTGCAGTGGCAACGAAGACTTTTTATTCTTAGGCTAAGATTTGAATACTCATTGTAAATTTCGGAATAATGTGAAAGATTCAATGTTTAAGGAAAATTAAAAAAAAATTATATATCTAATATTAAAATGATATGGGATTTTGACGCATGTTCACGGCTTTTTAACTTTCATGGGCAGATATTTTAAATTTACAAATCACCAACACTCAAAGCATAACCGAAAAAACACAAGGAAAACATACCAATGAGACCTCTTGTAAACTACAAATCTGCACCAGTATATTACTTGGCTAAACATCTCACCGCCCTACCTAAAGAAAGACAAATATACAAAATATATATATACGGCATGTAACACATAGGACCTTGTCGAAAAACTTAAAGAAAACATTCCACTAGTTTCCTTTGACATCAAAGATGTATATACCTCAACACCAACACAAGAAACTTAAATTGTCCTATACAACACACTAGATAGGTTATACTGCGGCCAATACATCGCCGAAATTATAGATATTGCAAAGACTATAATAATAAAATACAACTACTTTAGATTTAATAATCACTTTTAAAAATTACAGGATGGACTCGGCATAGGAAACCCAATTTCCTCAATCTTCATGGAAATTTTCATGCGACCCACAAATACACTAATAGAAAAGCACAGAATAACTCATTGCTGTAGTTATGTAGATTACATTATTGGCATCCTCGAGCCAGACAACGGCAAATAAATTCTAACAGGCTTAAACACAATCCATAATAACATCACTTACAAAATGTAAAAAGAACAAGACAGAAATTTGCATTATCTTGACATTTATAGGAAATCAACTACGACAAACATTGCCATCCGCAGCACCTCGAACCACACTATCCAACATAAGCTAGCAGTATTTAGACACGGACTTAAGATAATCCCACTTACCCCAGTAAGTACAATAAAGAACTCGGCACAATGTACATCAAAGTTAAACAAAACAGTTACAAACCCACTACTATCGACAAATTTCTTAGACAATATATCACTAAAAACAGGAATAAAGAAGAATCCCGATACAACACGACGACACACTTTTACTTGCCCAGGACCAGAAATATATAGACATAATTTCAGGACATCTGCAGAAACAGCTAACAAATTTATTTCTAGCCGAATATAGAGACTTACTTGTGCCTGTAAATACCCTTATATAGGACAAACTGGACGAACACTAAAAAAAAAAGATTTACAGAACATATACGCTCATACAAACAAAAAAGAGAAGACTACAACTTTGCATTCCACCTTGACACATCCTTGCAAAAGAGCACTAGACATTCTTGGAAACATGGAAATCGACAAAAGGAAAACTTTTAACAGTGACATTATAAACGAACAGATAAACACTACTTCAGGCACAATTTTCACACCACTAAAACTACACACGACACACGAGCCTGAATGATAATAAATGACTAAAATATTACATAAACCTCGCACGAAATGCCAGGTGGAGGGAAATCTGCCTAAATAAGTAGACGCGACCTTAAGGAAAGAGCTACCTAAACCTCAACACTGACTCACCAGTACAGTTTGGAAAACGGTTTGGTAATGATGTTATCATATCGAAAGCGCTTGCCGATCATAGCAATGACGCTTTATACCGAATACAACGACAACACCAAGTACATGATCATTAAAATACCAATACAATTCATGCGGATTTTTCAGAATATTATTTTGAAATATATTGTTACGTTTATACCTTTTTTAAACGATTTGTTGTGGGTTCTTTATTGCAAAATAAATAACACCAGTTTTTAGAATTTTTAAATTTATAAAAATTTTATTTACTTTAACTACACAAAGTCTCTACTTTAGAACAATTTACTTAAAATGCACATCTTTACTTTATGAGGTTTAACTTTACTCTGATTGACTATCCACTTAGATGCTGCCCTATTTACATTTGTTCATTTAAAGTCTAGAAAATTTAAAAATCTTCTACTTTCTTTGTATCACATTTTGTTGTTGTATGTTGTTTATTCGATGTATAGGCGCCTGCATGTCTGTGTGTAGTTTTGTTTGTGTTTTTGTGCTGATAAGGTTTCTGCTTGGGATTTATTTCAAAATGTTTGTTGTTGTCTCGTGTAGATAAGTTTTCTTAGAAAACTACGCAGATGGTAAACAGCATAAATGTTTGTTTTTTTTTGTCTTGCATGGCAGGCAGTTAGTAAACAGCATATCAAATTGTTGTTGTTTGTGTATAAAATTCAGTTCATAAACAACATACTCAGTAGTTCGCTTTATTGCTTAATTATTTTATTTTAAAACTTAAGCAAAACACATCCGTAACAATATCATTTTTAGCAGAGAACAAAGTTTGGTTTAATTATTACTAACTGCTCGAGTAGTTTTCACATATTTGACATTTGAACGAATTTGCGATCTTGATAATTCTTCGGCTTGACACAACTTCTAATAAATAGAGGCAGTTTGTAATGCTTTTTTCTTAATATTCCTTAGAAAGTCAACATTAACATAATATTTTGTAATCCGTCTTGTTACTCCACTCTTGCTCACTTTTAAAGTCATTGCAGAAAACAAAATTGCATTAAAATCGAGTGCCAAAAAAAGTTCTGGAAGTGCCCACACTAGCATTACAAATTTTACAGGCAAATAAAAGTCTCGAAGAAATTGCTTTTACCACAGACAGTTGTAACTTTAAGATAGTCTACATGAAAAAAGGACTATAAATATTGTTCAAGTCGGGGCATACGAGAGAATTTAAGAGAGCCTTTACATTATAATAAATAATGAGTTATTTTGTTGCAAATATATTGTTATCAAAGTATCATAGTTATACCGTTGATAAATTAATAAATTATAAGCCTATTTCTATATTCATATTTAATATGAAAATAGCAAATTTAACTTAATTTACTAAAACAAATATTAAATAGAAACTATTAAGGTTAAATGACCTTCTGTATTTTTTTTTTTATATTTTTCGACGTGATGTTATCAAATTAGCTATTTGACTTAAATGACCTTTTACCTTAAAAATATCATCCCCTCAGCAGAAAATTAGTGTCCTGCTGCTATTAAAACTGAATGAATATTAAGAAAAATAAACGAAAAACTTTAGGCTTATCTAACTGTTTTTTGTGTTTTATTTTAATTGCCACTCATTCTATAAAACGGACACTAAAATGGAACTACACGCAGCTTTAACTTTTTTGTTTGCACATAGAAACGAACATATCTTATCTAAATTCATTTTCATTTTACTTATGTTTATTTATTTATATTTCTTTATTCTTCTTCATTTTTTATTATTGCTTTTTAGTGGTGACATTATTAATTAAATGTATCAGCATTAATTCATTAATTTGAATGTTAGAAAACATTTTTATGTCCTTTTTAAATGCTATTAAAACATTCACGATCCTTAAAAAAATGTGTTAACTTTTTGTTGTCATTTTCACCTTTATTAGCATTTTAAAAGTAAATTTTAACTCTGTGTTTTATTTTTGAACGTTTTTGATGATTAAGAAAATATATATTTTTATTTTTTTTCGATAAAAGGTAAAAGTGATAATTAATTATCGTCATTTGCATTCTTCTACTGGATAATGTTTTTTAACAACAGCCGTGCTAGTTTGTGAAACCGTTCAAACTTTGGTTAGCGTTTGGTCTAGATTAACTTTATTGTGTAGTGGATTTATGCTGTATTTTTTATTAACTACGTAACATGTTTTCTATTTTAATTTTACATATGTAGATAAGAGTACGTACTTATTATATCAAGAAACGAGTCATTTGGATATACCTGAAAGTAGCTCCTATATCTGGAATTAACTTGACGTTATAAACTCGTGTCATATTTTTTTAATTTGCACTACAACAATATAAAGATAAAATGAAACCAACAATTTCATTTTTTTAAATAATTTTTTAATTTAATCTACGTTAATTTGGGTAAAATCCACTGATGAACTATAGGAACAGTAGTAGAATGGCCATATGGATATGCTTTTATATCATAAAATATTTATTCTAGCAGAAATTAACGTAGATTAAATATCCCATAACAGAAGTGTGATCGTTAATCTGTCTATCTGTTCGTCTATCACAGATCTTTATCTTTGGAACCTTCACAGATAAATGTTTTCAAATAATAAAATGAATTTAATTCTTGCAAAAAAATCGAGTTCAAAACACACACTCGGAAAGAGGTCATTGAATTTTAAATAAAAATTGTAATATCCACTGTCTTTTAATTTCTACTGTCTATCTATTAAGTTTTAAATTATAAGTTCAAACGTAACAAATTACATCACCGATAGAGACATCCTAAATTTCTAATTTTTCCCTCTACTAATAATGTCTGAAACGGCAAGGTAAACTTGAAACGGTGAAAGTCGTACCCTCGTTTTCACCTACACAATATCACCACTTTATAAATACTTTTCTTAATTTTAAAATGAATTATTATTATTATTACTATAGTTATTATTATTATTATTAGCGCAATTTTATTTCGTGCTTGATTCCTTTAAATAAATATTTCATGATATTCTCATAAAATATTTATTACAAAAATTCTCACTAAAAATAAACATTTTATGATATTCTCATAAAACATTTATCCAAACAAAAATAAAAAATAAATTTGAAATGCATTGTAATGGGGGAGTGCATATCCACATTGCAATTTCACTATTGCTCACATAGCTCATCAGTGAATTTTACCCCAATATTGTATAGAAAAACCTAAGAGTCTTATATCCAAAGCCAAACTGATTTTATGAGAATTTTTTCATAAAATCAACATAGCATAGACAGCAAGACTCAAAGACACTTCCATACAAACACTACAAAACATTTCAAAAACAACAAAAAAAAACATTGTTTATTTTCAATCATTTCTACATAAGGGTTGCCATTGGAAACCATTCATATGCAATCTGAAAATTCAAGAAAAATAAAAAAACATTTGTAAATATTTTACAAAATTCCAAAAAAGCAACGAGCACATGCGATGGAAATAAGTAATTTATAATTATTGCGCTTATATTGAAAAAGATTCCGAATAATTATAAATTACTTATTATTATTATTATTATTATTATTATTATTATTATTATTATTATTATTATTATTATTATTATTATTATTATTACACGTTATACTATTTAAAGTAAATTCATTCTTTAATTTAAGACAAATTTGTGGTATTATCTTATTTATGAATTACATTATAATTATTATATTTTATTTCTTTTTGAAGTCCAAAATCAGATATAAATTAACGGTCGGGAACGTTGCAGCGACACCTGTGAGCCAAAAACATACAGATCAACAACGCAGATCAAATCTCACCGCTTATAGTTGTCATTCAACTATGAACGATAATATGTGTGTGTATATGTATATAAAGCAGAACATTTTGTGAATTTAGTTCAATTAGCAAACAGCTCCCCTGCGGGTAAGAGGTCTTTTGGAGGAATTATATATTCCGCATTAACTTCTTATCAGCAGATCGCCTGCCAGTAAAGGCCAGGGCTTATAGAATCCGTCATACATTATACATTGTATTTTTCAACTGACAAGTAATTTGAAATACACGTTTTCTTATCAGCGTTGTCACAATCAGTACGTCTCCTTCAGCGCAAAGTGCGAAAGTTGGCCAACTTTTGACGTACGTTGAGTACTTTGACATTTTTCATTTGCTTCATCTTCTTCTTGTTTTTTTTTTGTTGTCGCTCTATTGTAGTAAAATATTTTTAAAATAAATTGTAAATAATAATAAATAATGGAATAAATAGTGGAATACAAATTACCATTAATAGAAAGTCTAAGATGTTGTCTAACTCCATTTCAAATGTGCACTTTAATAAAACTTTGCTGCAAAAAAAAATATAAAATAAGACAAACAAAAACAGCTGATTTCCGTTAACAAAGTACCTCATCCGTCGTTACTTTGACTTCAGTTGAACACGTCAAAGTTTAACGAATGACGGATTGTATGTGCCCCGGCCTTAAGAAGTCTTTTGGAGGAATTTAATATTCTGCATTAACTTCTTATTAGCAGATAGCAAGCTTATCACCTGCAGATATGAAGTCTGTTGGAGGAGTTTTATACTCCGCACAAATTTCTGCCAAAGATACCATTACCGCCTGTACCGCAGCTAGCTGTGCTGTTACCGTCTGTGCCGCTTCCGCCTGTACCACTGCTGAAGCTCCTACCACTGCCATCGTCTCAGCAAGTTGACTCCCCGTTCTTCGGCTACGATTCTCGACCGTCCACTATCAAGTTGACTAAATAAACTTGGTGATAAGTTTTATAACGTTTATAAAGCATTGAGTGTCATTGCTTCCATGGACCAAGAAAGTAGGTAATAAAAAAATTAAAATTGCAACGACCCTGGCCTCCGCTGTCGCAGCGTAAACGTGTCGTTACAAACTAAGTAATCTTTTGGCTCAGTATATATCTTGCATTTGTACTTTTTACATTTGCTGTTATACTAAACTTGGAGGTACACATTCTGTGGAAATTTCAAGCATCTATCTTAAACAGTTCAAGGACTAAGGCCTTTTAAAACAAGCAGTTTTTTTCTAAAACAAAATTAAACAAAAATTTAGATTAAGGTGAATCGTGAAACGTTCGGCAATTATAACTGAAAAATGATATCTGGCAAATTTTCACCACGAGCACGCTGACAGATGTCGATTTTTTCATCAAAATTTTTAAACACTTTTTGTAATAATGGCGGTTCTATTTCCTTAATCACATCATGGATTTTGAGTTTTAAGGCTGAAATAGATTCGATTGGCTCTGTGTAGACTCTGTTTTTAACATAGTCCGACAAAAACTAATCCAGTGATGTTAAATCACACCACCTGGCTGGGCACTTAACTGCTAATTGTCGTGAAATTGTCGATCGAGAAATTTGGTTTACCATAAGTTGATTGTTTCATTGGCTATGTGACAAAAGGCACCATTCTGTTGAAACCGCATATCAGTGATATCCACGTTATTAATAATAGGGCAAAAATGCACTGTTAGCTTTTCGAGATAGCGTGATCCATTGACTGTTATCGCATTTCCAGCCTCGTCTTAGAAAAAACAAAATGGCCCAATCACGCTTGAAGATCACATACTGCACCATACAATGACACGTTGAACATGCAAAGGCTTGGCAATAATCGCTCTAGGATATTCAGAAGCCCAAATGCAGCAATTTTGTTTGTTGACATATCCTGACAAGCGAAAATGGGATTCGTTTGAAGAAATGTTTTTTTTTACAAACACCAGCCGCTTGCTTCTGAATGAATTGAGCGAACCTATGGCGATGTGAGTGGTCAATTCCTGCAGATGTTGAATCTTGAAAGGTTTCAACGTCAAAACCTTATGCAAGATTTGCCGAGTGGTGATTTTTGGTAACCACAATTGTTGAGAACGTCTAGGAGTTGACAAATTTGAATTTCCTTCAACACTGTGGCTGTGATGTTTTCGAAAGACACAGTCGAACATGCATTGGTATTCATAGTTTTTGTATCGAGCCTGTCTACTGAAATTTAACGACCTAATTCTTATTAGCGGTCTCTATTATGAATAATGAATATCAAAACTATCATTTTGTTGGTGTTGCCACAATTTAAAAACAAACTTCATGTTGAAAACCCACATATAACTAATAATATTTTGTACTATTGTATATTTAAATGTTAAAGTTATAATATTATGTACAAATCAATATTATTTTTAGTTTAATTAAGTTGTGCATATTATGCAAGAAGTTGATCAATGTCTTCCAACAGAAAGTTTTTTAAGGCAACGGGATGACTTTGAAACAATCAGTTAATTGTTTATAGATACTGGAGGTATACAACAAGATTTGCTATTCAGTAGCTTCAAGCCTTTGCGTTTAATACCATCTATCTGCTCCAATACATGCCCTTCAAAAAAGAGGGTTACACAATTCATTTAAAAAAATTAAAGTCGAATAATTACGACCAAAAACCAAGAGTGTCGTCTGTTGTTCTTCTCATGATGATAACCTTAAGCTTTAAGTATAAACAACTAAATTTAAACTCTAAGTGAATTAAAAGCCAAAGCCTCATCCAAATCATTCGGGGTTAAAGAATTTGCAAAAGGTATTGAATGATTAGATGAATTAAAAAAAACGATATTTATATAAAAAAATTCTTACAGATATCTCCAAAGCTGCTTGTAGTTGCAATAAGCGGAAGAATATATTTATTAAAAGATAAGCAAATATCAACAGAAATTTGACAAAAAAATTTTTCATAACACTAATAGTATATTTAACGTAAACAGTGTTACCAAATATGATGTTATATCGTATTTTTAATCAATTAAATATATTTACTCTAACGCATATAAATTTTAACTACTATTATTGCAGTTAAAATAACGCAATTTTCTTTATTATATTTTTTTACAATATTCTTGTTAATGGTAACGTTAGAAAAAAGAGTTTTACTTTTTTCGACTTCACACTAATGCCTAGAAGTAAAACAAAATTGTAATAGATTCTTAATTACGAATATAATTTCATTCTGCTTTTGCTTCTAAATCTAATTAAAAGTACTTTTAATCTTAGCACATGTTATGTTAAAATTACGAGCCCTGCAAAAGTGTAGGCGATAAATGAAATCTTTAGCAAATACCTTTACGGCTGAATGAAAAATTTGTTCTACTCTGCTCATCTTTAGGCTGAGCTTTCAAAACTTGTGCTTTTATAGTTTTCAACTATCGTCACATTGTTATTTCAAGACTTAATTAAGACTTAAAATCATATTATATAAAACTAAATTGAAAGAGCATATTGACATAAATTCATTACAAGTCGAAGCGCGGTTTTATATGGAAAATACTAAACGAGTATGATTACAGTTTCATTTCACGCCGCACAGTGAGACAGCCCTATAGTAACTGCGGCAAAAAATGGTTTTTGGCTTGTCGTCCAATTTGGACGAAATTTTTATAGTATATTAACATCTATATGAGTAACAATTCGCATAATTTCATTACTTTTTGGTCTAAAGCAAGTCAAAGTTGAGGTATGCCAACGCGCTTGAAATATGTTAGTTCAATATGTAATATTCATAAGCTTATTAATAAAAAAGTACTTAATAAATATTTTTTTTTTGTTAACTCTTAATAATTACTTATTGTATCTTCAAGAAAATGAACTAACAATAATTATTAAAATCTTACATTCTAAAAAAAAAAGTACCGACCATGTCAGACCTAATCTTTTGGGTAAGAAAAAAAATTGTCATAAAAAAAAATATTTCTAATGAGGATTAAAGCTGCGGTATCCCTTTTTTCATCAAGTATTTGCCTGCGTATTTGATGATTTCTGTAGTCACCAGCGGTATGTCTAAATCACAATGTATGTTTGAATTTCTGATGTACCATGGAGCGGAAGTTATTAACCGTAAAATTTTATTTTGCATACTTTGGATTCTATCCACATTTGAAGCTGAAGCAGTGCCCCAAAGTTGGATTTTAAAATAGTCTTGTAAATTAATTTACAGTCTAGGCTAAGTTTTGAGTTCCTGCCAATGAGCCAATTTAATTGTGTTAGCTTAAGTTTCATTTGTTTTAGCTTTGAGTCAATATGATGTTTCCATGTAAGGCGACGGTCAAGATGTATACCAAGATATCTCACATAAGTATGGTGTGGAACAATGTGACTATTGATTCGAACGGGTGAACAATTATCTCTTCGCAGGGTGAAGGTCACATGAATGGACTTTTGAACGTTCACTTTAATTCTCCATAATTTTAACCACAACTCTAACTGAGTTATATGTTGCTGAAGATTTATGGATCCTTGATGGGAGTTTTCATGCGAACTTAGGCACGCTGTATCATCAGCAAACGTAGAAGTGTGGACAGTTTCACTTACAGGCATATCGGAGGTATATATCAAGTATAAAACTGGTCCAAGAATGCTACCTTGTGGTACGCCTGAGGAAAATGGTTAGGATACACTAACGAAGTCTCCTTCAACAACAGAAAATTTCCGTCCAATTATGTAGCTTTTTAATAGGTTGCTTATATTACAAGTCAAGTGAGCGGTCAGTTTCAGAAATATATATAGAATAAATATAACTTTCAAGTATTTTTTTAATTAATTTAGTTGTTTTAGAATGAGCAGATGAAAAAATAAATTGAAAAAAAAAAATTTCTTAACAACAGAATTGTGGTGTAAAAATTGAACATTTTGCATTTTTAATGAACTAAGAAATATAGAGCAGTCCCTTGCCCTAGGTACAGACTTATATCAAATGAACGATTAAAGTCTCAGCTTTCATTTGAAGTAAAGAACATATAGCCAAAGTTTGCAAAAGTACTTTAAACATACAAAAAACTACAAAAAATAGACAACGCGCATATTCTGTCGCTATGCAATAGCATGTTTCAAACAAAAAAAAAGTGAAATTGATGCAACTCCAAATGAGTTGAATTTAATAAGTAAATGGGGGTGTGATGGATCGTCAGGGCACAGTGAATATCATCAAAGTTTCACCGATGAAAATGTTTCTGATAAAAATATGTTTTTTAAATCTCTTGTTCCGTTAAAGTTAACTGATCTTTACAATGATTCTTATTTGTGTTGGACAAATTCATAACTATCTTCAACAAGATTTTGTAGGCCTATGAAAATCGAATTTGTGAAAGAAACAGCAGATGTTATTTAAAATGAGGTGAATCGTGTATATAAAGAAATTCAAAATTTAAAAACAACAGAATACGAAATGTTCAACAAGAAGTTTGCGATATCTCATAGTTTAACTATGACGATGATTGACGGAAAAGTGGCAATAACAGTCGGTAAGAATTGCTCGATGACTGTTTGTTTCATATGTGCGGCAAAACCTGCTGAAATGAATAATTTGGTTGCAGTTATCTTGAGAACAAATTCAGCTGCAGCATTGAAATTTGGAATTTTGCCGCTACATGTTCGAATAAAATTAATCGAATGTATGTAATATACATAGTTATAATAAAAGTTTTAAAGCGTGGAGGACAAATAGAGACACAAAAGAACATAAAGAAGCTGTTAAAACTGAAATAAAAAAATTTCAAATTAGTTCTGGGTTTAAAAGTCGATGTGGTGACACAAGGCATGGGAATAACCAATGATGGTAATTTCTCTAGAAGATTTTTTGAAAATCCAGAAATAACCGTTGACAAAACTGGTGTAAATGTAGACTTAATTTCCTGATTTAAAATTATTTAAATGCTACAAATAGTAGAAATATAGATGTTGGTAAATTCCATACGTATTGCACTTGGACACTGCAAAATTGTATGTAGAGCTTTATAGCTGGTATTACATGCCTATCATTGTCCATAAAGTTCTATTCACGGCTGCGAAATGGTATCTGAGGCTGTAGTAGGTTTCTTTGCAATTTTTATTTTTGAAAGTATTTTTTTAAATTTTATTTAATATTAACTTTTTTTGCTACAGGAATGTTATCCGAAGAAGCCCAAGAAGCAATGAATAAGGAGTATAGAAACTGTAGGCTATTCCATTCTCCTAAAAATTCACGTATTTCTACGAATGAAAATGTAATGCACAATTTGCAAATATCATCAAATCCTTATATTAATTCGTTTAGAATAAGAATGAAATTGAAAAAATTAGAATACCATGATGATGTTAAAAATTTATTGATAGAATGAAAAAAAAGTTGTTCTTGGGCGAATTTGCTTAATTTTTGTTTAAACTGGATTTGTCTCAAAAATAACCTGTGCAAAATTTCAGAGCTCTACAAAGACATTGTCTCATTGTCTCACTGTGCGCCGTCCTTAAATATATCTATTTTTTTGGCGTATGAAGTAGAAGCAATTATCCGACAATCATTTGTATTTTTATCTCAATATTTATATTATTTTCTATTAAAGTAGGTAAAAATTATTAAATATTTAAAAAAGGAGGAAAGTCCATAGAAAGTTTAAAAGATACATGGAGAGAGAAAAAATATTATATTTCTATTGTAACGCCTGAAAAAACCCCATATAACTTCTTGCTATTGTACACAACAAATGAGTGCATACAATGTCTAGCGTTATTTTGCTTTTGAAAATATAATACAATATTTTTCAGTTTAGTTATACACAAATTGCAGGAGGCTTTTGACATACATAAACTTTATGCTCTTTCGTCATAGCACTGCTTTGAGTGTTATTCCGCCAAAAATGTGAAGAACTAGACTCGCCCTAAACTAAAGAAAGAAAAGTGAAAAATAAGAATTTTTTTCGTTTGCTTGTGTAATATATGAGCTAATTTAGACATGCATATTAACACTTTTTTATATTATAAATTTTCTGAAAAGACATTATATTCTTATGTATTTTAGTATAGTTTAGTGTTTTTTAGTATACTTTAGTATATTCTTAGTATATTTTAGTGTATTTCAGTATATTTTAGTGTATTCTTAGTATATTTTAATGTATTTTAGTATTTTAATTGTAGTATATTCTAATGTACTTTAGTATATTTTAGTGTATTTTAGTATACTTCAGTGTATTCTTAGTATATTTTAGTGCATTTTAGTATATTTTAGTGTATTTTAGTATATATTAGTGTACTTAAGTATATTTTAGTGTATTTTAGTATATTTATATTTTATTTTAAGGACAGTACAGCTTTAGCAACACTTTAATAATTTTGGATCTTGCTCATCTAGCAAAATAATTTACTTCATACGGCTTAAGTGAGAAGTTAGTAAATCTGTAAATATAAAAAAATATTACGGGAAGGTAAGAGTTCATGAAAGACGGTGTATAGACTACGGATAATGAATACAGAGATTTTCTAAATTTCAATTTGTGGCTTCGTTGATTGCCTGAAGTTATTTATCTACAAACCTATCTTGAACTTTAGCAAATAGGTGATAACAATATGCATTTGAAAAAATTGTTATCTTTATGCCTTGAAATGCAAATTCTATAAAGAGGAGGAAGTGAATGCGGCCGGTTATTGTGAGGCTAAGTTAATGTAGGTTCATAAGCAATTATAAGAAATCCTTAACTTACGAACCAACTGAAAATAATTTTCGTTATTTACTTATTTAACATGTCAACACTTTTATTAGCGATACTCTTTACAAAATTGTTTTGCACGTTTTTGTGAAACGTGTGTATTTGTCATTAAAATGCAATATTTCTTCATTAATCGCCCGAAAACATACGCAACAACTCTTAACAATCTAGTTTTTTTAACCCAATTCAGCTCCCTAAGTAAATTTCACTTCATTATAGTAATCGTGCAAGTCTAAAAAAGTTTCTTAGCCTTCGCAATGTACATTTGTATAAACAAACAATTGTTTTACCACATTAAAAGCAGTTAAATGCTAAACGTGGTAACAAGAAATGCTTAATGAACGCTACACTTTTTTTTCCTTAGCTTAATATGCTTCTCATTTAAAGTATTTCAATGGTTTTGAGTAAAGAAAGATGTTTTGTATGTAAAGTTCATCAAAGAATTTCTGCTGTGGGGAATGCATGTTGAAAAGGTGATAAATGTTGCAAATTACAAGCCAATATTTTGTTATTTTGTAGCAGGTTTTAAACAAACAAGATTGTTAAGGGCTGATAAAAATGTAAAGTTAAAATTCCTATAGGAAATAATCCAAATGTTCCTTTTTAAATTCAGATCATAAAATATAAAATAATTTATTTCTCAATAAAAATATTTTACGATTTCTTACTCTTTATGAGTTATTAATTTTCCAGAACATAAATTTTGCAATTTTGTTTACCTTCCCAAATTGAATGCAATCATTATTAATGTTGTGGTTGCTTTTTATGTTTTGTTAGTTTTAGCTCAACTACTGTCAAAGGAAAATGCTTACATCAGTTGCGTTTTAATTAACTTTTGAGCACACCAAAAAGTAAGTAATGGATCTAGCCAAACTATTTTAGTATTTAACCAAATGATTAATTTCAATCTGGCTTAAGTTAAATCAGACGTGCAAAAATGCAGTCAGATCAAGAGAGGATCATTCAGTATCTTGCGTAGAAACGAAAACTGATTAGCTCTGCAAAAGGGCGAGATCCTTGTGTACTAATGTCCGAAGACGCGAAAAAATTCTATACGAGGAGCACCTTCATGCTAAGATTCTTGTTAGCAAGAGCTTCCTCCATAAGACAATTTCCGACGCCATACATATGCCAATAGGATGTTAAGTTCGTCCATGACAACCCACTTTTTTCATGAAAAAATCATAACAAATGACGAGACACATTTTCATTTGAACGGATATATGAACAAACAGAATAGTCGGTTCTGGGGAATGGGGAAACCTCAAATTATTCAACAGTCACATTTGCATCCACTAAACGTGACAGTTTGGTTTGCAATTTGGTCAGGAGGAATCATTTGACTTTACCTCTTTGAAAATGAAAAAGACGCAAAGGTAACTGTGAATGGGAAGCGATATCGTGATAGAATTGAAAACTTTTTAACGCCACAACTGCATGCTTTGGGCTTGATTAAGATGTGGTATCATATCGCATACAGCCAGGATTACAATCGAATTACTGCGTGACTTCTTTCGTCATCAAGAAATGCTGATGTTGTTTGGCCTCCGCGGCCGCCTGGTTTGACTGCTCCGGACTTCTTGTGGGGATATCTGAAACGCAAATTTTATGCAAACAAACCAGAAACGCTTGAGCAACTCAAACAAAATAATCGTGATGAAATAAATGAAATACCGCGTGGAATGTGTGAGAATGTAATGCAAAATATGTTCAAAAGTATTACGCCAGCCAGAAACGAACGTATCTGAATGAATCTCTATATATATTAGAATACTTCAGGTATTTTGGGACATTTTTCTTAAGAAAATTGCAGGCTAAAAAGAGCTAAGGCTAATCTTCTTTACATTCTTTAATAATTCTTTTACAAGGGCTCCAAAGTGCGGTTACGATATCTGTTATAGTTCCACGACGTAGTGTTACATTTAGATTTGGCTACTCAATATAAAGCTTTTTTACTGCAAAATTAGTTGACTTTAAGTTTTATGCAGGAGAACCATGTCATCAAATCTTTCAGTACTTGCCAACACTAAGTTAGCAGCCAGTTTTTGTGATTCCAATCTATTTTTCCTTTCTGGCGATAGGTGCATCATGTTTTCTACTAATCTTCAAAGATTATTTGGTAGCAAAATAATGTAGCAGTGGCCATATTCTAATTTCTCAATATTCCCACCTTATACTACCATCAGTACCCATTTTGTAATATTAAGTATATTGTTACGTTCATACCTTTTATACACGTTTTGTTGTGAGTTCTTTATTGCAAAATAAATAACACCAGTTTTTAGAGTTTTTTAAATTAATAATAATTTTATTAATTTTAACTACACAAAGTTGACACTTTAGAACAATTTACTTAAAATGCACGTCTTTACTTTATGAGGTTTAACTTTACACTGACTGAGAATCCACTCAGACGCTGCCCTATTTATATTTGTCCATTGAAAGTCTACAAAATTTAAGAATCTTCTACTCTCTTTGTATCACATTTTTTTGTTATATGTTGTTTATTCGATGTATAGGCACCTGCATGTCTGTGTATATTTTTGCTTTTGTTTTTATGCTGCTTGGGACTTATTTCAAAATATTTCTTGTTGTCTCGTGTAGATAAGTTTTTTCAGAAAACTACGCAGATGGTAAACAGCATACAAATTTGTTGTTGTCTTGCGCGTTTAGTTAGTAAACAGAAATTTGTTTTTATCTTGCGTGTCAAGCAGTTAGTAAACAGCATATCAAATTGTTGTTATTTGTGTATAAAATTTCTATGCCATCTGTAACTAGAAATTTTGTTGTTGTACCATAAGTTTTCTTAGCAAGCCACGCAGTTCGTAAACAATATACCAAGTAGTTCCCTTATTGCTTAATTATTTTATTTTAAAATTTAAGCTAGTCACATCCTCAACAATAGATTATTATTATTAATAACTTAAACATATTACAATTTGTAGTACATACATTGGCAATTGTTAGAATGAATTCAATTTCGTACGAAAATCGAATTAAAATAATTAAAATTCACTATCAAAATGGTGGTTCTGCTAATCGTAACATAATCGTCCTTCTGAGACCGATATTAAGAGTCGGCAGGCTCGATACAAAATGTGCGCGTGTTCGACCGGGTAATTCAACTGAAAACATTGCAGCCGTAAGCCACAGTTTTGCGGCAGATCCAAATTTGTCAATTCCACGACGTTCTCAACAATTGGAGTTATCCAAAACAACCTCATTACGAATTTTCGATAAGGACATGACTTTGAAGCCTCACAAGGTTCAAGTGGTGCAGAAATAGCGGTAGATTCGCTCAATATATTCAGGAACAACCAGCTGTTTTTTTTAATAATTTTTTCAGACGAAGCTCATTTTCACTTGTCAGGGTATGTCAGCAAGTAAAAATGCCGCATTTATGCTTCTGAAATTTCTGAGAAGCGTTTGAATGCTCAACTTATCACTGTATGGTGCATTATGTAATGTCGTGACGTGATTGAGTCGTGTTTTTTTTCGAAGATGAGGCTGGAAATGCGGTAACGAGCAATAGATCACGCTATCGCGAGATGTTAACAATTCAATTTTGGCCTATTACCGACGGTGCCACACAGCCAATGAAACGATCAATTTATTGCAAACCAAATTTCCTGATCGCATAATTTCTCGACAATCAGCAGTTAAGTGGCCAACTGTGTGATTAGATTTACATCTGCACCTGGCCATGAAGCCTTAATCAGATGGTGGATCAAACCACTGCACAATTTGGAACGTCGTGCACGTCCTAGGAAGCCGAAGCCATAATTCTATGCAACAGAACTTTCTAGTTGCAATTTCGATGATTCCAGAGCAAATCATCACTCCTTGTTTAAGAGTTGGAGACTATCCAACTCCTGTCCAGAACACATGTCTAGCATGCTCACTGGATCTGGGAACATTTCACCAGGTAGGTGTTATTAAAGGTGAAATGAACCCGGCCACCATATAAAAACTGAACTGTCTATTATGGGGCCGCGAAACCACAACCACCACGATACTCCCATATAGGGGCCAACCTCAATAATCCGTCAGAGAACAGTTAAATGTCTAAAGAGACAAATAACAAACTCTGCGGCTTACTGATTCCCGTCGAAATAAAGTGGAGTTTCCAGCTGTACCCCTGCTAACTTCAGGGGACTGGGCTCCCTTTTTCCTCCAATTGCACAGATCTACATAGTAACTCTCCATAAAGACCATATATGGGCCCCCGGGGGGTAGTTAAGTGGCCAGCCAGATCGTGTGATTTAACACCAGTGGATTATTTTTTGTGGGGCTATGTTAAGGACAGAGTCTATACGGAGCCAATTGATTTCAGCCTTAAAACAAAAAATCCGTGATATGATTAACGAAATAGGACCGCCATTTTGCCAAGAAGCGATTAAAAACTTTGATAAAAGTTGGACATCTGTCAGCGTGATCGTGGTGGATATTTGTCAGATACCATTTTTCATTCATAATTGCCGAACTTTTCTCTTCGTAATACAATAAAACTTTGAATCATTTAATCTAATTTTTTTGTTTTATTTCTTTTTAGAAAACTAACTTCTTGTTGAAAAGTCCTTATAACAGGAAGAGATAAGTGTCGCTTATTTTTATTTATTGGAATTAAAATTCTTATGGACTAAAAACGGTAATTGAACTGTAAAACCGCCCAGTGTAATTGTTTTCAGTTTTCTAGTTGAATTGGCCCGTAATATTGCATTCTATGCAGTTAGTTATCTCACGTCCTAGTTTTGTTTCCTACTGTAGATTCGTACCGTAAAACATCATTAAAACAGCACAAAAAGGCAAATGTCCATTTAAATTTTTTTGTGTTATTTAAAAAACCAGCTAATAATTTATTAAGAGTTTTCTTTCCTAACATTTCCACATTTTTTATTTATCCCCACCGCTGCATAAAATGTCCATTGTGCTGCTTGCCGTGCGTGTTATTAAGTTCGAAAAACCTAAATTTGGTTTTTCTTTTCATTTAAATATTTATGAATGTATTTGAGTGTATGTAAGTATGTGTAAGTCATATTTATTCACACCCTTAATTAAATGTGTGCGTGTTGCACTGTACACTTTTTTCATCTGGTAATGAAAACAAAAATAATAAAATTATTCGTTCTATAACTATTTAATTATGATTTAAATGTTTTTGATATGGTTTTGGTAAAATATTTAGGTAAATATGTTTGTAGATTTTAGATTGTAAAAGTTATAAATAAAAATAAGGTTCTTGAATATTGTTAAGTATTTTAATCTGTTTACCGTCATTTATTTCCGCCGGATTTAACAACTTATTTCAAGCGGTTGTGGTAATTAATTAAATGTTAATTTGTTCTCTATTTGAGTAAGTAAAATATTTGAAAATTAATAATAAGTCGAACTATTTTAATTATATTAACCAAATGAAGATTAAAACCGGCTTAAATTATAAAGCACATATGGTGCACATGTTTATTTCTAAATTTATTAGGAAGGAAATATCATTTGAGAGAAGCGTGTTAAAAGTAAAAACGTATAACAGAAATTTTATTAGAGCACTTACAATTCTTGTAAGGATAACACTGCGTCGACGCTCTAAAGGACCAATAGAGTTGGATACGCGACTGTCCCCAATGAGCCTCTTGGCCTTCTCTTGTAAGCGGTCGCGCAACTCTAAAACAGACTTTGGCGCGAGTTGTATTCCATTTTTGGACCGATGTAGGTGGTATAAATAGTACGTAGATCGGATGGAGTATAGTATGTTTTACACCGGGGCACTTGAAAGCTTCTTCAGAAACCTTAGCCCATCAAACATCATACTCGATTTTCATGCCAACAACCTCAAGGGCTCCCGATTCCTTAACACTTATATTACCCATAGTAGCAGATGCAGCACCATTTTCGAACATTTGCATGTAACACTGAGTCCTAAGGGCATAAAATCGACCCTATTCACACGTATTATTTATGTTTTGCCTTTTGGAACCCACATCCAACTGGTTCGGTCTATTACTAAATGAACACAAATGACAGATGTTGCTGTCATCTGCGAAAGTGTTTACGGAGTTTAAGGTTTGACAAAGAAGGCCATTTAGAAAAATAAGAAATAGGGTAGGAGAAATAACGGTGCCTTGCGGTACTCCTGGTTAATTCTTTAACTTATTTGATGAAATCCCATCTATAACGACTCGTTTGTGCGATTCCTGAGAAAACTCAATATAAATATGTAGAAATTATCACTGACACCAAAAGCAAAAAAGTTTTAAAGAGTGTGACTTGGGACACTTCTGTCAAAATTTTAAAATATTTAAAGCCATCACCTTAGGTATGGGGTTGCACCATTATTCAGAAAGAAAAGTAAGTAAGTCGCCTGTAGAGCCCCCCCCCTCCCCCTGCGGAAACCATGCTGTCGGTCGGTAAGTAGGCTGTTGGACTCCAGGTACCTCACAAGATTTTAGAAAGTGGTAATTTTCAGGTTTAATAGCGTCATCCTTTTTGGGGGATCGGCATTACATTAGCAACCTTCAAATACTTTGGATATTCACCGCCATGATACCACATGCTGAAAAGTGCTGCTAACGGACGCGCTATCATCGAAGGGCATTGTTTCAGGACGAGTAATGGAATCCGTCTGCACAAGTAGACCAATATTCCTGAAGCTAGCAGAATTTGTTACTAGCTATCGGAATGATGTAAAGCGATCTTGCAATATCAATACCCAGTGATTATTTATAATTATATTACTTTGCAATTTTAATAGGTTAAATCTGATTAATTTTGCACAATTAGCCTCCTTAATGTGAATGGTATTAGGTCTAATTGAAACAGTGGCCGTTGTAGTGTATCTCCCATAAAAAATTAAAAGTTAAAGTCATGTAAATTAAAAACTATAAGAAGTCTAGCCTTGAACATGCGATTATGGGCATAACCTGCCCATAAATAGACTTGGTTGCATTGGCGTCGTACCCCAAACACAAAGCGAAGGATTATTTTATCATATAAATAGGGAACTATAATTACTATAACTACATATTTGTTGTTATTATTTACTGTAGCAAAACAAACTAAAAGCAGTTTTAATATAAAGCCGATACTATCTTAATTTTTTGAAAAGTTACGAACTATTTTTTGCTGGATGTTTCAAGTGAAATTTTTTCCCAACTGCCCTATAAAAAGAAATACATTTATTTAGAGCGAAATTGTAGCCAACATTAAACAAAGTTGCATATTTACAGGAAATAAAATCAAAAATTTTGCTCTGAATTGTTGTGTTGGCACCATAAGCTAATTTTCAAGTTTTTCAAGCGAAATAACTAAACAACAACGATAACTCAACAGAAAACCAAACTGTACGCTTGGCCAATTCGGAATATATATCAAACCTATTTTGAGAGTGACCTAAGTTTGTCATTGTTAGAATGTGCCTTGGCTTACACTTTCACAAAGTTCCTTTACGAATGGAAGTTTGTGAAAGTGACCTAGTAGTGGACAGCGCTGAATCCAAAAACTTTAACTTAGCAGCGATATCATTAATGGAAAAGAATCTAAGGATCTTGTTGGCTTACAAGATCCAAATGATCGTATTTCAAGGCAAACGACTACAATTCTTAACGGCTTCTCAGTCTGGTCTTTACATTAGCTTTAATCGGACACCGAAATTTTACGCCACCTATTTGGAAAATTTACACGTTATTGTCGAAAAACCAAGGTTGGTATGAATTTTAGAGTTGTGGCATCATTGACCCACATACAGAAAGTGCAGCTGGTAACTGCAATACCGATAATACACATTAAATCATGATTGCATTTTTTTAGAGATTGTCATTAAATACTTATAAATGAACTTGCTTAATCTCTTTTGACTTCGAAGAGTCTTACCGTAATCTATTTAACTATTAAAAGTGCATATCTAGTCAAGGGAACCTACCTTAAGAAATGTTAATTTTTAACAATATTATTAGAGAGATGGTGGTACCCACATATAATTAACAATATATTTTTCAAAATCAACTTTACACCGCCGCACACTGGGAATTTTTGTATGGAGGTGAGGAAAAAAATATATCTGTCAAAAAATGTAGTGATTTCATCACAAATTTAGTTTTATTTATTTAGTAATACACAAAAGTAATTAAAATAAAGAAAGTTAGAGAAATGTAGATCGTTAGTTACAACGTTTTTTACATAACTAACAAAAAAATTTAAATAATTTTTTGAATTTTTAATTTATTATTTATTTTAAATCTATTTTTAATTTATTATTCCAAAAGAGCCTTAACTTCCTCGCTTATAACACTATGCTTTTTCTGGCTAAATGAAGGCGTCAAATGTGAAATCATGGGAACTGATGTTACCATCATTCGGTGCGTAATATCTTCTTCGTTCGTGCCAATTCGACCGCATTTTCTGGAGTGTCTAAGGCGATATATTTTATAGTTTTTGTTACGACTTTCCTAAGCCTCTTCGGATAGAAGGCCTACAGGAAAAATACACTTTTCAATTATATCCTTGCCATGATTCAGAATTTTGTAAATTGTAGGTGGGGCATATTGTACCACTCGCTCAGTGTAACAAACTCTTTTGCCGTCTCCAAACAAAAATCACCAAATTGTTTTGGATCTACTACCTCGGCGATTGTTATAGTTTCGAGAATTATTGAAAACCTCTAGATTAATTTTTCATCTAGACCCGTGATTTCGGAAATCAATGCAAGATTCGTAAAGAATCTTCATGACGTATTTCCTGAATTTGTTGTACCAGAGCTTCAATTAACAGGTTGATAACCTGTATTTTAATTTTCTCTCTAAGTTTACGCTTTTTCAAACATTTTTGGTCTTTTTTTGAGTGGACTGTCCCACGTTTAAATTCAATATTATAAGCCGCACGTAAAAGACACTCCATCAGTTAATACGCACACGAAGTTGTAACATACCAAATTGCTGGTTCACTTACGGGAATAGCTTGAACTATTTCGATTTTATTCATCTTGGATGTCGTGGCTCCACAAATGAGACAAGAAGATGCAGCTGGTGTTTCTGCTAGTGATTGTGCTGTCTTGCCGTCAATCATTGTAAAATATAATTCATGTTTTACTTTAAAGTTTTAGATTATTCACTGTTAACTCAAATTCTTTTAGTTGAGATATTTCCTCATCGACTCTTCTCTTTTCTTCTCGTATAACTTAAGGTGTCTCTTTATCGTATGCAAATTGTAGTATTCTACAATACTATATGGAAGAAGGTTAATTGTTGTTCCATACTAATTTATTTATGTCATCACTTAATGATAATGTACATAAGTGGTACAACTTATGTCGTACATAAACGAGAGTCAGAAGTTTGTGCATATCTCGAGCAAATTTTTTAAATTCATACCTTTACCGTGTGCATAAAAGCGAAACGCGTTCATCGATTTTCATTATATATGTCTCATTTTCTTCATAGGCTATACGACTTTACGCGAAAGTAGTAGGACTTGACACTTCTTTTACCGTTTTAGATTTTTTATGAATTAAAAAAAAAAAACTTAACTCTTTATGTAAAAAAATTTTTTTTTTTCTTCATACATTTATTTATAAGTTCGAAACTGTTGCTTATGTAACAAAAAGTTATGTAAATAGATGAAAGTACTTATAATTCTTGATTTTTTTAAATTTGTTTAAGTAAAATCCGACCAGTGGTATTTGAGTTATGTTAAACAACTGGGCCTTATCAGAATTGAGTTGCGAATCAATCAGCTGTAATATGTTACTTTGTATTGCAACAAATTAATAGGTGGCAACTGGTGGCACTTGAAATTGACTAAAAATGTAAAAAGAGATATGTGGCAATATATTAGCGGTGATTTCCAACTGCAGCATTGTAAGGCAAAAATTGCAGGCCCAAATGTTTGGAGAAAAAAGGGATTTTTTTTATATGTTCATAAAAATAAGCAAACAAAAAAAACTTAAGTCTCTGCAGAGTTTATTTTTTCAATTTTAGTATACTGAAATATCCTACTTGAAATAGAAAATAAAAAGAAAAACTTTAGCTCACATAATAAAATAATATTTGTTTTGAAATTCTTAGGTTTAAATTAAATTGGTTCAGTAAAACATACAAGTGCTGAGCTTGAGGCGGCTATAAAAAAAACTAGCAGTCAGATCGGAGTAATTCTTTTTGATTTGATTGTACCATTTAGTCTAAAATTTCAAAAAATCATTGAATATTGCATGAATAGTATGTTGACAATTTGACTTTTTTCCGCGAAATCCCCAGTGTGTGCCGTAAGTAAGCGAATAAGTAATTTATAAGAGAATTTATTTGGTATAATGAAATATGTTGTCTTTAGGTGGTTTTTAGGGTTTTTCTAAAAACCCTTTAAGTTTTACTTCATAAATAATTAAATTACTAACTAATCAAAGTTTTTACTTACTTTAAAGTTTGAACTTTAATTTTCTGTGAATATTTGTTAAAAAACTCGAAATCTTATTTTAATAACTTTACTAAATTTCCTAACAATTTACCTACATGTAGTTTGTCCTGGCAGACTTTGTGATAATGATTATTTCCTCGCTTAACAAATTTAAAAGTATTTAAAATATTTTCAATTTAGGGCAAATAAGATTTTAATTTTAGGAAAAATTACTAAATTTCACTTTTAAAGGTAAAATATTGTCACGTTTATTCTTTACTCACTGATTACTCAACTTGTATTGACTAAGCAAGTCTTGCTTATATATTTGTTTTAATCGATACTTGCATATTAAGGGATATTCTACCTTAATATCACCCCATATTGGTGTTGGTATTATCATTCAGTTTAGGCGCCTGCTTGGCTGTGTGTTAGCTATTTTTGTTTTCTGTTGTTTATCTCATTTGGAAGAATTTCTTATAAAAATGTTGTTGTTGTCTTGTGTGTATAAGATTTCTTACACAACTACACAATTTGTAAAATGCACAGTGGGTCGTTTCGTTTAGTTTATAATCAGGATAATTATTTTCTTTTAAAACTTAATAAAACATCTTCGTAAAAATATGCTACTTTGCAAAAGTTGCTTAATCATCTTCAGTATTTATAGGACATAATAAGCCGAAAAATACTTAAATAACATAATTGTAAAAAATATTACCAAAAAGGAAACTGTAAGAAAACTGTATTTTCTAATCAATATATTTAAGTTTAAGTCTTTAAGTTAATTTTTCGAGGAAAGATAAAGATTTCTACAAAAATAAATATTCAGTTCTGTTTGGAATTATTAAATGACACCAATCTAAAGAAATCTTAAAAAATATTATTGTTATAATGACAAATCTGAAATGTGATAAAAACAGCAAAAGCTTTAATAGGCTTAAGAAATGAAAAAATAAGAAAGCGTATATATAAAAATCATTTGATAACCGAAGGATTAGCATATCAAATTTAGAATAAATCTTAAAATTTTCAACGAATTTGCAATAAACATTAACAAAATAGAAAAAATGCGAAATTTAAACTACTTATAAATTCGAGTTATATTCAGAAAACGATTTTCTTAAGTAGCGATTATGACACTTGATATGCCACAAATCATTTTTACAAAATAAATGTTCAAACTGCTCTGGAAGGCAGATTGTTTAAAATGTGAAAAAATTACAACTTACTGAGGGCTTCTTCATTTTTTGTTATTTTAAAAGGAATAATATCCTTTTAATATTAAAACAAGTGTATTTTTATTTTTGTTTATATTTGTGTGTGTTTGTTGAGAAATGCTAAGAAAACAGAAAAAATAACTTCTGTTGTGTAATGATGACAGGGTTGCTGGCAGAGTGCTGCCCTTTTAAAATCTGTTTTGCTGCTAAATTATCATCTTAGCTGCAGTTAATAGTCGCTGTTGTTTATTTTCTAATGTGTTTCAGAGCACTTAAAAGACTTAGGGGAATTTTTTCCTTTTTTTTTTGGTTTCGTGCTAATGTGTGTTAAAAAATGAGAGGAGTAAAGTTGAAATTCATGTTTTCTTACAACGAGTACAATTAAGACAGTTTTTTGCTTTTAATCTTTTACGAGGCAAATATTTGTTTAAAAAAAATATTAGAAAGCAAATTTTGGTTGGCTGCTGGCTGCTGTCAATTGTCACAGATGGTTTAATTGTGGTAATTACACATAGTAAATCCTCACGGATTCTATTTAATATTTTCGTTATCTCAGCCTTTTAATTTAAGCATTTATAATGTAAGACTTGTGCTAAAAACTGCACATAAACAAGAAATTGGTATTAAAATATCTTATGTGTGCCAAGTTAGAGAAAATATTAGAAATATGTATTTTTGAGAATACATTTGCTACAGTGGTATAGCAAAGCAAATATATGCTGGCGTTTAATTTAATTAAATAAACTCAAGTTTTTGTGCCATAAAGCACATCGGCTGGCTTTCAAGCTAAAATTCCTGGCATTGTACTGATTTACAAATAAGTAAATCAAAACGAGAATTTTTTCATACAAGCGTAAAAACAAAGTAGACACAAAATGTAGTGTACCTTAGGAGCTTCTCCTAAATATACTACCTCAAATACATAAGTTTTGGTTAATAGTTTAGGTTTTTGAAAAGAAGCTGCAATTGGTTTAAGTTTTCTGACGTTAAGAAAAGGAATTAATTTTATTACTCAATTATCTGGCAAATGTCCACCACGACCACGCGGACAGGTATCCATACTTTCATTAAAGTTTTTAAGCACATTTTAACAAAATGACAGTCCTATTTCGTTAATCACATCACGGATTCGATTGACTCCATATAGATTCTATCCTTAACATAGCCACACACAAAAAAAGTTATTGAGTGGTGTTAAATCGCACGACCTTACTGGCCACTTAACTAACTGCTGATTAAAGTGAAATTATGTGCTTGGAAAATTTGGTTTTCAATTAATTGATAATTTAATTGGCT
Organism: Trichopoda pennipes; assembly: GCA_030448955.1. Classification (NCBI taxonomy): domain Eukaryota; kingdom Metazoa; phylum Arthropoda; class Insecta; order Diptera; family Tachinidae; genus Trichopoda; species Trichopoda pennipes. Next base: position 2,957,811 of record JASKUP010000033.1, read on the forward strand.
GTGTGATACATGGCACCGCACCCTGGGGATTTCACGGAAAAAAGTCAAATTGTCAACATACTTTTCATGCAATATGCAATGATTTTTTGAAATTTTAGACTTAATGGTACAAACAAATCAAAAAGAATTACTCCGATCTGACTGCTAGTTTTTTTTTATAACCGTCTCCAGCTCAGTACTTGTATGTTTTACTGAACCAACTTAATTTAAACCTAAGAATTTCAAAACGAATATTATTTTATTATGTGAGCTAAAGTTTTTCTTTTTATTTTCCATTTAAAGTAGGATATTTCAGTATTGTTTTATTGTTTGCTTATTTTTATGAACATATAAAAAAAATTCCTTTTTTCTCCAAATATTTGGGCCTGCAATTTTAGCTTTACTTTCCTGCAGTTGGAAATCACCGCTAATATATTGCCTCATATCTCTTTTTACATTTCTAATTAATTTCAAGTGCATCTTCTTGTCTCGTTTGTAGAGCCACGACATCCAAGATGAATAAAATCGAAATAGTTCAAGCTATTCCCGTAAATGAACAAGCAATTTGGTATGTTACCACTTCGTGCGCGTATTAAGCTGATGGGGTGTCTTTTGCATGTGGCTTATAATATTGAATTTAAACGTGGGACAGTCCACTCAGAAGAAGCCCAAAAATGTTTGAAAAAACGTAAACTTAGAGAGAAAATTGAAATACAGGTTATCAACCTGGTACGACAAATTCAGGAAATACGTCATGATTATTCTTTACGAATCTTGCATTGGTTTCCGAAATCACGGGTCTAGATGAAAACATAATCAAGAGGTTTTCAATAATTCTCGAAACTATAACAATCGCCGAGATAGTAGATCCAAAACAATTTGGTGATTTTTGTTTGGAGACGGCAAAAGAGTTTCTTGCCACCTACAATTCACAAAATCTTGACTCATGGTAAGGATATAATTAAAAAGTGTATTTTTCCTGTAGGCCTACTATCCGAAGAGGCTTAAGAAAGTCATAATAAAGACTATAAAAAATATGGCCTTAGACACTCCAGAAAATGCAGTCGAATTGCCACGAACGAAGAAGATATTACGCACGGAATGATGGTAACATCAGATCCCATGATTTGACGCCTTCATTTAGCCAGAAAAAGCATAGTGTTATAAGCCATGAAATTAAGGCTCTTTTAGAATAATAAATTAAAAATAGATTTAAAATAAATAATTAATTAAAAATTTAATATGTACTTATCTTTTAAATGGGCTTTTTAAATTAAATTTTAACGATTTATTTTTTTGATATCTTCATAAATATAAAAAATGTATATTTTAAATAAAATATAAAAAATAATTTCCTGAAGAAGCTTTCCACAGGAAAGCGAGATATCGAAAATAAATCGTTAAAATCGTTAAAATTTAATTTAAAAACACCATTAAAAGATTAGTACATATTTAAAAAAAATAGCAAAGGTCGCATAAAACTGAAAATATCAATTAAAAATTAAAAAAAATAGTTAAAATTTTTTTGTTAGTTATGTAAAAAACATTGTAAGTAACGATCTACATTTCTCTAACTTTCTTTATTTTGATTAAATTTTTGTATTAAAAAATAAATAAAACTAAATTTGTGATGAAATCGCTACATATATTTTTTTCCTCACCTCCATACAAAAATCCCCAATGTGCACCGTCCTATTGAAACCACACATCAGTGATACCCACGTTATCAATAATAGGCAAAAATTGAGTTGTCACTAGATGCTGGTAGCGTAATCCACAGAGTGTGATTTGTTTTACATCCGCGCCTGACTATATAGTCTTAATCAGATGGTGGACAAACCACTTTGTATAATTTGGAACGTTATACAAACGTCCTAGATAGCGGAAGACATAATTCTAAGCAACAGATACCACCTAGTTGCAACTTGAATAATTCCAGGGCAGGTCTGCAAACTATCACACCTTGCTAGAGAGTCGGAGACTTTCTAACTCCTTTTCCAGAACACATGTCAAGCATGCTCACTGGACTGGATCATTCACTTAGCGTGTCATTATCAGCGAAATGATCCTGGCCACCATAATAAACAAACCTGTTATGGGGCCGCAAAACCACAACCACCACGATGCTCCCATATAGGGGCCAACACCAATGATCAGCCAGAGAACTATTATAAGTCTAAAGAGACAAATAATGAACTCTGCGAGCTCACTGATCCCCGTGGAAATAAAGTGGAGTTTCCAGTTGACCACCTGCCTGTCTTCAGGGGACTGGGCTCCCTTTATACCCCAGTTGCACTGTGTCTAGATAGTGGAATTATCTATAAGGACCATATTTATATGCCCCTGGGGGAAGCGTAATCCACAGACAGATACCGCATTTCCAGCCTCATCGAAAAAAATGGCTCAACCACGCTTCCAGACCATATAGCGCACCACACGCTGACACGCTGACCATGCAAAAACTTTTCAATAATCGCTCTAGGATATTCAGAAGCCCAAATGCGGCAATTTTTGTTGTTGACATACCCTGACAAGTGAAAATGGGCTTTGTCTGAAAAATGATTTTTTCAGAAAAACCAGTCGGTTGTTCCTAAATGAATTGTGATGTGAATAGTCGGTTGGTTTCAATTCCTTCGCCAATTTAACATTGTAAGGCTTCAAATCCTTACACACAATTCGCCATATGATGATTTTGGATAACCCCAATTGTTGATAACGTCGAAGAATTGAGAAATTTGGGTCTGCTTCAATACTGTTCCCCACGGCTGCGATGTTTTCAGTTGAACGACCCAGTCGAACACTCACATGTCGTATCGATCCTGTCGACTCAAATTTAATGACCAAATTCTTAATAGCGGTCTCAAAAGGACGATTATGTTGTCCGAAAATATCACGAATTTTACGAAATGTAACTTTAACAGAAGCACCATTTTATCATTGGCTTTTAATCATTTTACTGCGACACAAATTCTTAAAAATTATTGTTTCGAAAAGAAATGTCTCGATATTGATTGCAAATGCAAGTAAAAGTGTTCCTTTTTTTAATTTATATATTATTCTTTCTTAAAAATTATGAAAACGTTAATTTGCGATATTTTCAGTTGTAAGCAAAACTAAACATGTGGAAATAAAAGTTAAAGTTGTAGTAGATATGTAAATACAGATATGTAAGTACTAAATATATATATGCACATGTAAGTTTGATTTTTTATATTACTGTTTTGTGTAGGGGTATCTGTGATATAACTTTAACCTCGCAAATATTTTAGTTTTAAATGAAAAATTTGAAAAGGCAAAAAAAAAAAATTGAAAAACCCAACTATAAATAAGGAAGTGATCTTCTACCCTTAACATGCTATTTTCATTTGGGAACTTTGAATTTCGCAATCTTAGTAAGATGATATAATAATATTTGGCAAAATAAATTCATGTGAATGGAAAATACTTTTGTTATTCCAAAAAGCGACTTATTTTATGCAAAAAGTTTTAATTTTAATCCTCACTTTTTTAAAATTCATAGCCGATTTCGATTTTGAAAGTCTCTAAATTGCTGCAGTTATTTTAGACTGTCCGACAAAATGTGAATTTTGTGAAGAAAAAATATAAAAAATCTAGATAAACCTAAAACTTTATTGCTTTCTTAAAGTTTGGAGTCTACCGGAAAGTAAGAATATGTCGTAAAATTAGCTTAACGAAATATTTTTTAATACTTCACACAAGATATCACTCTTTAATCCATAATTCTTTTGCCCCACTGTTCATTGTAAGTTTTTACTACTATGCTACACATCTGCGTGCCAAATTACTACAATGATGATTCAACTTGAATTCGTTAATTTGCCCAGCAAGTGGTGCCTTTATAATTGTTTTAGGCGGACCTTTCATATACAAAAATATTCTACTTTAACATCACCCCATATTATTGTTGTTGTCATTCAGTTTAGGCGCCTGTTTGGCTGTGAATTGTTTTTGTTTTCTGTTTATTATCTTATTTGGTAGAAATTCTTATGAAAATGCTCATAAATGCTCTTGAATTTAAAAGATTTCTTAGTTTGTTAAATTCACAGTAGGTCCTTTCGTTTACTTTTTTACTAAGAATTATTTACTTTTAAAACATAATAAATCATCTTCGTAACAACATTATTATTTAATAAATAATTTTTTACATCGTTTTAATCATCTGTGCATTGACTTAATTGGCTATATTTTAATTTAAAGCATTTTGTTAATAAAAATAACATTTGGTATGGTTTTAAAAATATCTTAATAAGGAGGATTTCGCTGTAGATTTTATTAATATCTCATTTTTCCCTTTTTTGTTGCCTTTAAAAAATATGTCATTCTGCACCATAAACCCGTTTTATTTTTTAATATGTTTTTGGTCAAGGTAAAATACACAAAAGTTAATGCGTTAATGAGCGCTGCCTATAATTACTCCTGTTACTTGGTACAAATAGTCAGTTGTATTGTGGCTGTTATTCTCCTCTCTGTCTCTCTCTCTCTTTCTTGATATCCTTCTCCTTTCAATTTCTTTAATATTTTACGTCCCTTTATGTTGTAGTTGCTTAATACTACATACTGTAATTATTTATTTATTTTAATTTTATTCGGAGGATGAGTATATGGGTAGGATTGTGTGAAAAAGTGCCTGCTTTTTGTTTTTGTTTCCTTGTTTGATTTACCTGTTAATTTTATTTTAACCCGTTTTTGTTTAAATGTTACCGTTTGTTTCCTTAATGAAGTCGTTTGCTCTTTTCCTGTTATTATTTATTTTGTTTGTGTTTGTTGTTATTATTTTGTTTGGTTTTTATTTATTTTTTGTTTGATTTTCTTGTTTTTATGAGTTTTATCCAAAAACAAAAAATATCTGGTTTTTCCGGATTTTTATTATAATTATTAAATGTGATTTTAAGGGTCTTTTATGCCCAATATAAATGTAATTAAAATTTAACATGTCGCAAAGTGGTTAGATGCTGGTAGATGACATTTAGATTTGATAATTTAAATTGCCCTTTTTCCATTAAAGATATTTGAATAATACTTTAAAAGTCGATTAAAAAATTGTATTTAAAGAAATTTGTGTGTTATTTTTTAATCCTGTTATGGTAGCTTTTAACTCATAGGTTTAAGACGTAAATGTGTATTTTGCTTTAGGCACATATTCATCCATTATATTCGCAGCATTTCGGCAGAAGAAAATTTCCCAAAACTTAATAGATTAAGTTAGTTAGTTAGTAAATAAATAAATTTTCGAAAGATTTCAGTACTCCAAATCTATGTTGGACACTTTCGCTTCAATTTGTAGCAATTTCGTCAAATAAACTTTCTTTAAGAAATTAATTACAAACAACATAAACTTGCTTTGGAGCAAGAAGAAATGTATCTAACATTGATATCAAAAGGTAGTTGAAATATGGGTATTAATAATGGATTAAGATGTCGAGCATCCGCCCTTTTCACAAAATTTTGAAGCACATCTTGCATCTCGTGCAGTGCTGCATTTTATCGTTCAGACCGTCAGTTGTTATGGGTTATTCATGTATATCTGGTCTTTCGTATGGTCGTACAAAAAATAATACAGCGGTATTAAATTACAAGAATGAAGCGGGCAATTGACATCGCCAAGTTGAGAAATTATGCGACTGGGAAATATCTCATGCTATAACTAAATTTTGTGGGTGACTGTATGGCATGTGTTGTCATTTTCCTAAAATCAAATTCACTGATGTTAACATTAGCAATTTGCGGCCACAAAAACATGTTTATCACGGTTTGACAGTATCGGCAATTCACGGTAACAGCGTTCTCTTGCGCATTTTCGAAAAAATATGGGCCGATGGCGCGCCTAACCTCACACCGCCCCACGCGGTCACTTTTCTTCGATATAATGGATTTTCGTGAATTGTTTGTGGATTTTGTGAGCCCCGCTAGTTGTTTGTTTGTGTATATAACCGCCTAATTGAAAATGAGCCTCGTCACTATAGATGATTTTATTAAAAAATGCATTGTTTTTATTGAGTTTTTCAAACAGTCAATTCACAGACGTTCGACGCCAACAATAGTCGATTCGGATGGCTTTAATTCTTGAATGAGTTGAACTTTAGAAGCATGAAGATGAAGATGTTTATGCAAAATGTTGTACAAAGTGCCTTTTATTGTTGCGAACATCGAGGAGTTGATGTTCCAGGCTCATTCTCAACACTTTTTTGTACAGCGGCTATGTGTGCATCACCACAGCCGGTACGGGCTTATTGTTTTGGTTTATTATCAGCAGCAATACAGTGAACCTTAAATTACGCGATTAAATTACAGGGATCTCAGAAGGAGTGTTCGGATTTGATACCATTTTGATAGTAATTTTTCGTAATTTAAGATCTTTGCTAAAGAGTGCAATAATTGGTTAATGTTGACATCAGGGCCGTTTGGTTTTCAAGCCATGCAGCCATCTAGTTATTGCATGAGAAATTTTCCTGTCGCGCAGTTTGTCGATTTGGCGATATTAATTGGCCACTTCGTTCTAGTGATTTAATGCCGCTGGCTTATTTTCTCTAGAGTCATTTGAACTCTGATGTGCAGAAAGAATAAATTTGACGCTGTATTGAGGAGAAAAGGGAAGATTTGTTGCAAAATGTGCTTTAAAATGTTGTGAAGAGAGCGAACATCTACCGACGTGCTAGGGGTGGACATTTGCCTGTCATCTTAATCGATTATAAATTGGTACCAATCATTATAAAAGTTGATTCATTATCTTATGAAACCTTCAGTTTATCGCATTTTTTAAGTTTTAAATGTAAAAATAGTTTTCTTTTTGTATTGGGTTGACAGCTGACAAAGCGAAAATAAAAACATTTTTGCAGGTAATTCACTCTATGAGAATTCGCCTTGCAAAAAAGTATCTCATGAATTTCATCGATGATTTCAGAAGCAATTGTTGCTTAAAAAAAACAAATAATGAATTACCATTGTTTTGAAAATGTTGCTGCTGTTTTTACTGGATTTAAGAATGGCATATTCGTCTCCTAAACATGTTGAAATTTTCTTAATATACATAATATATAAATATCTCTGTAACACAAACGGGCAATTCTCTAAAATTAGTTGTAATATTCCAAGTCTCATTAAAGCCTAAAGAAATAAACTCTGAGGCTGAGGTTGAAACTAAAATGAAGCCAAAGACATGCCCATTAACAAATATGAATTTACGATAATGCAAAAAATATTTTTAAATAAATTATAGACATTAAAATTAAATTTAAAATTATAATCAAAATAGAAATTACCGCAAAATAATCAGCACCAAACCAAATAAAGGTTTCAGAACATATATTATGGGCAAAATGCAGGTAATGTAGCAACCCACTATCTCAGGGGAAATGCCGATTTGTTTGCAGCTGGGGTAAAATAGGACCCATAGCTGTAATTTAAATATATTAAAAAAAAATAAAATTAATTATCAGCAAAAACCTTACCCGCCATAAAAAAATGTGCCATTGAAAACAACACAAAATCTTAAAATCCTTAACCTGCTTAACTTTCATCAAAGTTTTTAATAATTTTTTTTTTTTTAAAGAGAAGTAGCACTTCAGGCAACAACGCCTATTTAGTCAAGTGCCGTGCTACATTCTTTAGGAAAGGCATAGAGAATAGATAAAACAGGTGGTGAAAGTAGAAGGATAACCGGAAATTAACTGCCGTGACTATGCCTTCATCGTCTTCTTTGGGAATCGAACCCACAACCCTCATATTTACAAGCTAGTACAATACCTACCAGCCTACAGGAACACCTCAAAATGGCAATCCTATTTCGTTAATCACATCACGGATTTTGAGTTTTCAAGCTGAAATAAATTCGATTGGCTCCGTTTAGACTCTGTTTTTAACATACCCCCACAAAAAATAATCCAGTGGTGTTAAATCAAACAATCTGGCTGGCAATTTAACTGCTGATTGTTGTAAAATTTTCCGATCGGAAAATTTATGTTGTAAAAAATTAACCGTTTCATTGGTTTGTGGTATCCACGTTGCTAATAATAAGCCAAAATAGAGTTGTTAGCGTGATCTATTGACCGTTACCGTCATCAACTTCGAAAAAAAAAAACGGCCCAATCACGCGCCCAGACCACATAGCGCATTATACAGTGACATCGTGAGTATGCGAAGGCAGATTATTGAAAATGCGGCAATTTTGCTTGTTGACATACCTTGACAAGTGAAAGTGGACTTTGTCTGAAAAGCTGATTTTTTCAGGTAAACTAGGCGGTTGTACCTAAATGAATTGAGCGAATCTACGGCGGTATGAATGGTCAATCGACTTCAGTTCCTGTACCAGTTGAACTCTGTAAGACAGAGTCAAATTCTAGCACAAAATTCGCCATGTTATGGTCAATTTCTCTAGTTCACGGCTACGATGTTTTTAGTTGAACGATCCGGTCGAACACGCGTGACGACTCATATTTAACGATCAGATTCTTAATAGCGGTCCCAGAAGGATGATTAGGTTGTCCGATGATATCACGAATTTTACGAAATGTAACTTTTACAAAACCATCCATTTCATAATGGATTTCAATTATTTCAATGCGATTTTCGTGCGAAATTGAATTCATTGAAAAACTAAATGTCAATCAATGTTGGTGTTGCCACAATTGAAAAACAAACTTCTTGTTGAAGATCCCGATATAAAAATTACTTTAATTTTGAATATGAAGTATTAAGTTTCTAAATCAATCTACAGGAATCTACAGTTTAAGAATTTTGTAAATTAAGCTCCAGTTCTAGTAATATTGGAATCTAAATACGACTTGCCAAATGATTTAAAAGCGTGTGAAAGCGTAATGAAAAGTATGCTACAATTTCTTAATATTTCATTAACACTTTATGATTTATGTTTCTTTTCCCCTTTTTTCAGCGATTTTGCTTGATCTTTTTTGCTTTTCGTAACGTGCATTCAAGAGGAGCAAAAGTTTAATCATAACACAATTTAAAGATGTTCTCTATAAAGTAAATGCTGGCATGCAGACTAGAAAACTTTTATGGACGTTAGTAGGACCCATCAAATGAGAGGAATATTGGGATTTGCATTACGAAGACAATATAAGGAAGTTTTATATAAATTCTATTCTAATTGCATATTCCCTATCAGTCGCAATATTATACAACTGCTACAACAAATGAAAGAAATTTCATCTCAATATTTAAATAATGTCAGCATGACGCATTGCCGTCTCCTGTAAAGGGCTATCGATATAACACCAACTTGATAAGTGCTCTCCCTTATAAAGATTTTTACAAGTTTATCGTAGCATAAGATACTGAAAAAAAAAAATAAATAAATAAAACCAATATTTTTCACATGGGAGAATTTGAAAGCAATTCTAATTTGCACAGCAGAAAAAAACACAATGGAAAATATTTAAAAACAAATTGAAATCAACACAGCACTCACACTTTTCAAATCCTTAAATTGAAACACACAAATATGCAATCGCAAAAAAATATTCAACAATGTTTGAAAGAAGGATATTATACAGAAGCTCCATAGACAGACTTCTTTATAAAAGGGAATTGTGTAAATGCACGTACATAATATTGTATGTGTGTGTAAATATTATAACGCATTGGTATGAGTGTAACTTTTTTTTTTTAATGCACCGCAATCAAGAAACAATCGACACTAGAAAACAAACAAATTCTACAAACACATGTAAAATATTTTCAAATGCAAACATGCATTGCAATCATGTGCACTCGTATCTAAGTATACAGACATATTAAAAAGAAATTTGTTGATGGTTGTTGATTGCTTGACGTCTGAATAGAATAGAAGACAATACCCAACGATAGAAATCGACATTTTGTGTATAAAGATGAAAGGATAACAAGAAACTAGAAAACAATAACTTACGAACATGTTAAGTAAAGTTCAATATTCACTAAATAGTGCAATTTCTTCCTATACGTAAAGCTTCAAGTTCTCCATTTTACTCTTATTGTTGTCATTGTTTTGAACCTGAGCAAATTCACTTCACTGCAGTAAAGAAATGATTTTTGTAAGCCGTGGTTAATGCAAAAAGTATGTGTAAAACAAACAAGCAAGCAATTGTTTAGAGTGTGAGTGCACCACTTATTGGTTACACTCGGAAAACGTTTAAAAAATTATTCCCAAATGAAAAATACAGAAACAAACTGTCTAATTCTTTTTCTAATGATTTTGTTTGTTTGTTTTAGCTATTTAAATGTACGTGTGCATGTATATGACTCTTTGTCTCCATATTGCTTGTGATAAGAACACGATGAAAAAAAATATCCTCAAAATATTTATAAAGACAGGTTGCAAAGTTTATTAAAAACGACAGAAAGTAAAAGCTGCATAAACTTTTAAACAGACAAGTTTAAAAGACCGCACTAAGTAAGAGTCAGATTATTTGGCAAAAAATAACAGAGAATAGATGTGGACGGCGTAACTCTTAATTAAATTTCTTGTCTACAATACTCTGACTAAACTGGGATAAGCTAGGAAAAGCTGAGTTTATAGTCATTCATTGCATTTTGCTTTCGAGATTCAACTATTAAACTAGGTTTAGAAATTTTCCACCTTATTACTAAAAGTTCTAATACAAATATATCACACAATTGCTTTAATATTCTTACGAAAATGATTTGTTTAACTTTTTAGGGAAAATAATTATCAGTAAAGAAAACATAAACCAATTGACCTATTGCGTAGTTTACAAACTGCGTAGTTTTCTAAGAAGTAAAGAAAATACACACAAGGCAGCAACAACATGCTTTTAAGCAATTCCAGGAAATAAGCTAAATAACAGAAAACAAAAACCGTTAACACAGAACAAAACAAAGCACACAGTCAGGCAGGCAGGCGCCTACACTGAAAGACAACAATAAGGTAGAATTAAAGTAAAATATTTTTATGTATGCGAGAACTGATCGTGCTTTTCAACAAAAAGCGGCAACACCAAAGAACATGATAGATTTGACATGTGGCTTTTTGACGTATACGTATTCAATTTCGCGCGAAAATCGTATTAAAATAGTTAAAATCCACTATGAAAATGGTGGTTCTGTTATTTTCGGATAACATAATAGTCCTTGTAAGAACGCTATTAATAATTTGGTCGTCAAATTCGAGTCGATAAGTTCGATACAACCTAAAACATCGCAGCCGTGAGTCACAGTGTTAAAGCAGATGCAAATTTGTCAATTCCTTGACGTTCTCAACATTTGGGGTTATCCAAATGCTCAGGTTTGACTTTGAAATCTTACAAGGTTCAACTAGTGGAGGAATTGAAACCGACTGACCATTCGCATCCACGTAGATTCAGTCTATTCATTCAAGAACAGCCGGCTGATATTTTCAGACGAAGCCCGTTTTCACCTTTAGGGTATGTTAACAAGCAAAGTTGAAAGACTGGAGAGTGTGGAAATGACGGAGGGGACGGGACTGGTCTCTTTTGACGTAGGGGACTTGTATCCATCAATTCCGGTAATGGATATATTGGACCTTGTTTATAGGACAGTAGGGAACAAAACGGAAAACAGGGAACTGGCAATACAACATATAGGCACACTGAAAGCGACACTAGGGCAGAATTACTTTAAATTTAACAATAGTATATATGGATGGATAACAGGACTAGGGATGGGAAATCCAACATCTGCCACCCTCATGGAAGTATTTATGCGGAACTTGGAAGAGAAATACGTAGGGGAATTGAAGACCAACTTCGGAGTAATATTCTACGCGGGATATGTCGACGACATCATATGTATACTAGAGGGAAATAACGATGGGCAAATTCTGGATTACTTGGTTGGAGGACACAGGAGCATAGAATTTACAATGGAAAAGGACGAGGAGGGGCGAATTAATTATCTAGACCTAACGATCAAGAGGGACGTGATCTCGGACGGGATCGAATATGGGATATACGAGGAACCGACAGCAACGGACACAATAGTACACAACTCATCAGATCATCCCCGGCAGCACGGGAACGCGGCAATCAGGCAGTTAATGACAAGACTCGGGAGGACACCACTGACACGGCAAATGTATATGAGGGAAGTGGAAACAATATACACCATAGCGGAAAACAACGGATACAAAGAGCGCCTCGTGGATAACATCATGAAACAAATTGGAACGAACAAAGAACAGGAGAGTGAAGGGAAAAAATGGGCTACATTGACATATATGGGAAAATCAACGTACAGACTGGCGAAATTCTTTGGAGAACACAACATCAATACCGCATTCAGAACGGGGAACAACCTGGGCGGAATACTACGGAATAGAACAACCAGGGCAAATATACTGGACGGACAAGGAGTGTACAAATTAACTTGTACATGCCATTATAGCTACATCGGGCAAACAGGACGAAAAATTAAGACCAGATTTAGGGAACACATTAGAGACTATAACAAAAAACTACGAGGACCAAGATCAACTCCGGAGTCAAACTTTGCGGACCATATATTCAACAACAAATGTACACCAGGACATATAAGAACAACGGTTAAACTGCTTCATACAGAGCACAAAGGAAGGAGACTAAATGTATTAGAAAACATGGAAATATACAAACAGAAAACATTTGACGGACGAATAATTAATGAACAAATAAACACTGCTTCGGACACAATATTTGAACCGTTGGAACATTTTTACGGGCAAACAAACATTACACCAACACAAAAACGTTACACAGGTGCACAAGACCAAAGCAATAAAGAACATCATAAACGTACAATTACAGATTAATATGTCACATAAAGAGGAGGAGAGAAGGAGGGAGGAAAAACCCAATGGGTTCACACATAAACGAAAACGGACAACAAGCATGAGCGTAAAAGGATTTAGTTAGAAAAAAAAAGACGAATAAAAAAAGGGAGCGACAAATTAGGTAAAAAGAGACAAACGAAAAAGGAGAGAGAGATGCAGGCAAAAAAGACAGAAAGTGACGAACGCAATAACACGAAGGGAGACACGAACTATATAAACACAACTGGCTATAGAACGCAACTAGTACGAAAAGAACACTGAAGATTGCAAAGGGCCGAAACCGGTTTGTTCACAAACCAAATTTGACGAGGGTCGACGGAAAACCGTACCCAAATAAAAGTAATTTTAAACCCGTCGGAAAATCCAAGCACATATTTAAGCAAAGTTGCCGTATTTGGGCTTTTGAAAATCCTAGAGAAGCCTTTGTAGGGCACTATATAGAAATTTGTACAGGACGGTGCCACATGTTGCACAGCCAATGAAAAGATAAATTTATTGCAAACCAAGTTCCCGATCGCGTAATTTGACGACAATCGACAGTTAAGTGGCCAGCCAAATTGTGTGATTTAACACCACTGGATTATTTTTTGTGGGACTATGTTAAGGACAGAGCCTATACACTTAAACTTAAACACTTAAAACCCGTGATGTTACTAACGAAATTGGTCCGCCATTTTTCCGAAAAGTGATTAAAATCATGGATGAAACATGGATTTTCAGTGGTACTGTAGAAACCGGTACCTCTAAAAGAAGAAAAAAGTGTTTTTATTTAAAAATGAAGTTGAAAAAGTTGCCTTGGACTGATGAATTGTAATGTGGCAGAAACGGCTTATTTCGTTAACATTTAACTATCACGGCTTATTTAGCACTAGAGCGCATAGAACTGTAAAAAGGAAATTAATATATACCCGATTACTTATAGCTTACTTGTTATTATTAGTGATATTGTAAAACTAATTATAGTATAAAGAAAATATAAACAACTTTAATGAAATAAAATATTGTTCATTACTTTTATTTTAATTCGACCTTTTTTTTAAATTTAATTAAATATGAAATAATCTTTTAACGGTCTTTTTAAATAACTTAACGATTTTATTTTTCTCGATATTTCGCTTTCCTGTGGAAAGCTTCTTCAGGAAATTATTTTTTATATTTAACAAAAACAAAAAATTATAACAATTTAAAAATAAAAAATTTTTGAAAACATAAAATAAAAAAAAAAAAATAATAAAAAAAAAAAAATAAAATCGTTAAGTTATTTAAAAAGACCGTTAAAAGATTATTTCATATTTAATTAAAATATTGTTTGGTAAAATAATTTAGTAAAATAATTTAAGTAGCTCCGTTTTAAGCAAACAAGCGTTGTCAAGTTTTTGAATATGATATGGCAAAGAGTTCCAATGACTGGTTGCATAAATGAAGAACTATCGTTGAGATAGCAGACTCTTATACTTCCCCTAGATTAAATTTCTGTCACGTGATCTTGCAAAAACTAGTTGGGAAACTATAGTCCGGTGCAAGATAGGCACCTACATTTCAGCAAATCTTCAAATTTTCTAAAATTCCAAAATTAAGTTTAGAGCAGGATGAGATATGATCACCGTTGTGCTTCTGAAATATATGGCAAGCAAAATTGTTGTATACCACTATCAATTAACGTTGGTACATACAGTCACAATTAGCATAAATTTCACAGCCATTGTGATAAAAAAAAGCCAGTTTACACCTAAAAATCTATGTTAATGTTTATTCTTCTTCGTCTCTGATATCTACTTTTAAAATTATTTTGTCCTGATAGACTAAATGTGATCATTTTATTTAATTTCTTTTGCATAAACGGTAAAATAAAAAATAATAAATCTAAAACTTAATAATAATAAACATTTTTTAGGTAAAATTGTATTTTTAAAACAAATATCTTTTGGATAAACACGTAGCGTTCAGCAATGATCGAAAATCGCCAATTCTTACAATAATTATTGTTTTTTAGGGCTTCTACAATAATTTGGCTTTGGCGTTTTTAGATTTTGCATCGTGTATAATTCTTAGAACCCCGGGGTATAAATGTAAGCACACCCGCTGATTTTCCAAAATAAAATGAGCTATAATTTATTTTTTGTTTTGAACCGTTTTTGACTGCCTTGTTTGATTAGTGTTTTTTCAGTTACATAAAGGTATTAAAGGTTAAAATATTCTATATCATAATAAATTAACGAGAAGAGAAACCCCTTCGCTACATTTATTTTAAGAATATAAATTTTATAGAGCCTTTCTTAAAAAAACTTTTTAAACTCCCTTCGTGCCACAGTTCACAATAAATAAAAAAGACAAATTGATAAAAAAAGTGCCAATTGACAACAACTTTCGCAATATTATTATAGAATTTTTCTTTGCTATGCTACATATCAGGATAACAGTTTTTTCAATCTTGCACAAAGTGTTGACTATAACAACGGTAATGTTGTTGTTGATTCACAATTTGTTGTTTGATAGATAGACAATATAAATATCATCTCCCAGTTGTTATTTTACATTAGCTGCACAAATTGTTATCAAATTTCTTTGTCAAATAACAATAAAACACATTATTGTTTGCGTATGCAACACAACAATTTAGTTTCAGATTTACTACCATGAGAATGCGAAATGAAATTTTTTAAAA
The DNA here is from genome assembly GCA_030448955.1 of Trichopoda pennipes. Lineage (NCBI taxonomy): Eukaryota > Metazoa > Arthropoda > Insecta > Diptera > Tachinidae > Trichopoda > Trichopoda pennipes. The sequence continues at coordinate 2,973,257 of JASKUP010000033.1, forward strand.
GCTAAATGAAAATCAGTAAATCAGTATTTTTATTGCCTTAATTTACCGACCTAAGCGTCTTAATTTGGAAACGCAATTTATAATGGCAAATGTCTAGCTAAATCAGTATTTCATTATCTCCTTTTGCAGACCCGGCTTCATTACTCGTCCGATTGGCTTTGATAGCGCCAGTATCCTAAAAACTGACATTTTTCCAACACAATAGAGCTAAATGTCACCTATAAGAAACTTAAAAGTTTTAAAATAATACTGATTTGCTTAACATAAAAATAGATCGAAAGAGTACAAGAAATGACATAGAAACTAAATACTAGAATCCTGACTAAACTTCACAATCTAACACAAGTTTTACAAAGAAATCGATTAGATACACTGCATCTTCCTAAAATTAGGCAGTTGTGAGAGACGGTTAAAGCAAGCGTTGCAGAAGTAAGTGGAAAGACACTTTACACCCTTTGTTAGTAACTGTACGTTGTACAACCATAAGTGGAATACAATCTTAACAGCAGACGTGAAATCTTTGAGGTTAGAAAATTTTAGCAAGGGTATAGAGAAACAATGCTAACAGAATTCTTATATTTATGCCGAGCACTAAACTAATGTAATTGTCGCGACATTTATTATCTTCGAAAATAATTTCCTGCACTTATGATTCACTAAATAAAATAGCAAGATTTGCGTGTGCAAATGTTTAGAACGTGAAAAAATCTTACGATGATCACCTTCGTGCTACAGTTCTTGGTACTCCTCGGGGTAGCAACAGCTTTTGGTTATTTGTTAGAAGAGTAAGGGATAATTCTACTTGGTCAAATGCTCACTGACTCGGTTAATAAAGCTAACCCTTCGGCTGGTATATTTGCAAATAATTCTTATTTGACGGAAAGCAGTTAACCACCGTCCAAGCTTGACAGAGTATCCGTTACTATGTCGAAGATATTGTTTCGAGCTCGAGCGGTTAAAAAGGTTTTAGCAGTTCTCAACATCAATACGTCTTTTGGGCCATTAGCAGCCCTTTTTAATGGCAATTCGTTCCGCATTTTCTAAATTAGTAGAAAGTATGAATAACTAAAATCCTGTAAGGTACCTGGAGTTCAACATCTTACCTAGCGATCAACAGTATCGTTTCCTTACAGTTCCCTCTACGGATGACCTGCTGACTTTTCTGTCGGAACACTGGTGCAACTCAATTTATCATTTCGGAGAAAGCAACACCTGCTAACAACCCTGAAAATTACCGCCCAATTACAATTTGTTCTGCACTTTCTAAAGTTGTGATAAATTTTCATCTTGTGAGGCACCTAGAGTCCAACAGCTTACTTAGCGACCGATAGTACGATTTCGCTAACAGGTGTTCTACGGCTCACTTGCTGGCTTTTCTATCGGAACAATGGTGAAATTCATTTCGGAGAGAGTAAGGTGGTGGCTCTAGATATTTCTAAGGCATTTGATAGAGTGTGGCATGATGCATTTCTGTCACAGCTTGTTGCTTTTGGCGTCGGTGGTAATTTCTCCAGATTTATATCGAGCTTTCTCAGGAATCACACTATACGGGGTACCGCAAGAGTCGTCCCCTACCCTATTTCTGATTTTTCTAAATGACCTTCTTTATCAAACTTTCAACCCTATATACTCTCTCGCAGATGACAGCACCATTTGTCATTCATAATAGACCGAACCAGTTGGAGGTGAGTTCCAAAAAGCGAAACATGAATAATACGCTCAGTCAAGATCTCGCAACAATCTTAGAGTAGGGTCGTACGAATAGAGTCGATTTTAATTCCCATTAGACACAATATTGCTTGCTTACGCATAGACGTGTGTTCGGAAATGGTGTTGTATCTGTTAGTGTTATAAGTATTACGGAATCGGAAACTTTTAATGTTCTTGGAACGCAAATTCAGTATAATGTTCCATGGATTAAACACATTTTTTAGGTTTCAAGCGCCTGAGTTTTCTAAAACGGGGTAAGTGATACTTCATTCCACCCGATCTTTGTACTATTTATACCATCTATAACCATTAAAAAATTAAATGCAACTAATACAGTATGTGCCGGCACCCCAAAGTCTACTTTGGAGCTGCTCGACTTCGTGCAGGAAAGGGCCAAGAAGTCCATTGTGGACAGTAGAGTATCCAACTCTATTGATTCTCTATTGTATTCACTATTCACTGTTTTATCGTTACTATAATCGTAAGTGCTCTAATGACATTAGGGAACTTGTTCCCATTACTCAAACGTTTTGCGTTTAACTCGATTTTCGTTGAGAACACATCCATTTTGTGGTTGATTGGCTAGTGAATCGCACTACGCATTACAGAGGAAAATTGGCTTTTTAGCAGAACAGTCCTCCAGAGTTCTTTCCTGCCACTTTCAATGTAGAAAAGTTCAAATTGAATGTCCACAAACACTACTTCCTCTTTCCTGGTTCCCATAACCTAATTTCCGCAATGGCGCAATACATTGCCAAAGTTAAAGGGGCCCTTTTATCGTAAAAATGGTTGAACTTGGCAAGAATTTTAAATTTTCTTTAAACATCTAAAGAAATTAAATGTTCTTATGAATTATGACAGTTAAAATAATCTTAAAAATCTAGTAAAACATCCTTAAAAATAAAACTAGCACACAGGTTTTATAAATAATTAAATGATCCAATTTAGTTAAGTAAATATTTATCTTCATCATTTTTAACAGCAACACAACTAATGTACCCAGACGTGAATCGCAAACTGTAATCATCGGCTTTTTGATGTGAGACGTGTGCTTTGTTGCTTCTTCTGATTTTTTTTTTGTGTAACAAAATGAAGTTGTTACAAAGTTTGTGTATAAAATTAAAGGATTTTATGTATTTATTTTGTTTGAAAGATGTAGAGGGAGTAACACCAATGGCCGTAAGAGCAACAATTCAATTTGAAGTAGTTAATGGAATTATGAACACCAGTTACACACATTAGCAAATGCTAAAAGAAGCATGTCAGTTTTTGGGTAAGTAAACCAAAACCATTAAATGACACGCCCACTTATCAGCAATTAGTTAATCCAAATATTGTGTAACAGGCAACAAACAATATTCATTGTTACTAAATGTTACTCGTTTTCATTAAGAGATTGTGCGTGCACCATAATGCAGTAAACATAAGAGCGTTTCATAACTAAGGACTGTGAATATTTTTTGTGCTTTTTATAGACTTCGTTTGGTTTATGGGGTTGTTTAGTTATTTTGTGGACAAAAAAAGACCTTTCAAAGCAAGCACGCGTCTACAAAAACATATTTTTTTACCGTGTGATAATTATTTTTCATATGCATATCACGTGCTGACTTCATCAATGTTACAAAAATATTTAAAAACATCTTATTCAAGTATCAGTTTCCGCATTTTTAAGGTTATACAGGACCCACTAATTGTTTGATGATTATGTTTTTTTTTATTTATTATTTTATTTATCAGATTTGTTATTAAACATTTTATTTGTTGATTTAAAAGGGGTCTGTTTTATATATAAGTTGTTGTTGTTGTTTCGAACAATATGTTTTTTTTTTATTGAAACCAACCTCAAGTGCCAAAGTAAGTGCCCACTTGTTTACGCATTATAATTTTATAACTTTTGTTTGCTTGTTTTGCCCATTAAAGCAATATTGAAAAAATATGCACCTATTTTAGAAATAAGTAATATTTGCCCTATTTCAAACGTTAAGAGTACTTTTGTACTTATGGAATACAAAGCGTGAGAATATGGCAAAATTTACTTTAACAAAAACTTCAACTTGACCACCGAGAACATAAACCTGATAAGCAAAAAAATGGTGATTTTGTTACATTTGCGCAACCTTACAAGATTTTAATGCTTTTTTGTAATTTTCAAAGACATTCTGGATTTCTTAAGCGGTGGCTTTATATCATACGGAGATTTTTAAACCAATTCTTATTAATTCTTTGATATACTCGCCACCTTGTTTTTCAATAACAGAAGATCAATATTTAAATTATTTCCAGTCATGCGGACCTCGCATTTTGATAGCAGGTGATTACAATACCATACGTACATTTTGGGGTTTTCGCTTAATATCCTCAAAGGGTCATGTGCATTCTGCAACCATATCTAGGCATTCCACTTATTGGTCAACAGACCGGCGAAAGATTCTTGATGTAATAGATTTTGCAGTTGCGAAAAATTGAAAAGTTTATGAAAATGGAACCTTCCTTAGACCTATCTCCAGACCACTCTCCTGCTTCCCCCCGGGGGCACATGATAGTCTTTTTGGAATCTACTATTCCATTTAGACTGGTGTCTTGCGGGGTAAAAGAGTGCCTAGGCCTCTCAAAGGCTAGTAGGACTCACCTGGACAATCTACATATTTCCACGGAAATCAGTTGCCCCAGAGTTCACTATTTGTCTCTTGAGACAATTAGCTGTTCTCTGACTGGATATTGAGGTTGGCCCCTATATGGGAGTATCGCGGTGGTTCTGGTTTCGGACCCTCGTGAGAGTTTGTGGGTCGGATCATTCAAATTAACACAATTAATGGTTCAGGTTCAGTGAGTATGAATGCTGTCGTGTTCTTGATAAAAAAGAGCTTAATGCGTTCTGGACCAGGAGTTGGAAAGTTTCCAACTCTTTAGCAAGGAGTGAAGGCTGCGACCTACTTCGAGCTTTTGAAATTGCTACTAGAAGTGACTGGAGGATATACGTATTCGATGGCCTTCTAGGGCGTGGGTGATGTCCAATCATTCAAGTGGTTTGACCACCATCTGATTATGACTATATAGTCGGTGCAGCTGTAAATCAAATCACGCACCACTCTCCTGCTATGCTTTCTATTTGCTTCCCCCACGAGACTAGAGGTTTAAAAAGTCCAATGCAAATGGACTTTTAGCTAGACCGTTCTTTATTCTTAGGTACAGTATTCAAGATGTACAAAATGCAATTGAAAATATAAACTATAGAAAAGCTCCAGGTATAGCCTACCCAGTAATAGAATACCTGCAGGAGCCAAAAGACTAATTAAATTTATTTTCAATGAGTATTATTCTCCGCAGTGGCAGATTCCGCTGTTTACTATGATTTCTAATCCGGGAAAAGATCACACAAAGGTGGAATCATTTAGGCTTGTGAGTCTACTGTCAACCATGTCAATATTTTTGAAAAATCTTCCCTAATCATTAATTTGGATTCAGGGCTAAGCATAGCACCATTGAATTAACTCTCAGAATTGCTAACGTTATAACGGGTCATTCGAGGACGGAAAATTTTGCTCAGCTCTGTTTATAGATGTGTTGCAAGCGTTTGATAAAGTGAAACATGACGACTTAATCTACCAAATAAAGCTTAAATACTCATATACTGCTGGAAAGTTACATATCTGGATCGAAAATTCAAAAGTAGAAAAGATAATTTAATTAGCCCCGCTTAGCCTATTTTAGCAGAAGTTCCACAAGGAAGCATACTGTATCGTCTCCTTCATTCGATTTATGCGGCAGATATGCCAACAGGCATCGACATTCATTACTTAACTATTGCAGATGACACCGATTTCTTAGTGTTCTTAGTGTGTTCATGATAACCATGAAGTGACATCACGAAATTTACAGCAGCATATTAACAAATTAAAGGAATGGCTGAGGCTCTGAAAAATAAATGAACTCACGTTACATTCGCTCAACGTAAAGATAAATATCACAGCACAATGAAAGCAGATATCTCATATTACCCAACAAGTGGTGATTATATAGCTGATTCAAACGGTTTTCGCATATACAAGAATATTCTGATTTAACAGTACCCCATATCATTCAGCATTTGCGCCTGCTTGGCTGTATGTTATGTTTTTATACGTGTTAGTTTTTTTTGTTCTTTATCTTATTTCGTAGGATTTCTGCTGCTGTCTGGTGTGTATAAAAATTCTTAGAAAACTACGTTTGCTTTTTACTTTATTTTGAAACCAATAAATCATGTTCGTAACAATAATTTGTAGTTTTTATCTAAAGATGTTATTTTAAAATCTGCAAGCAAAATCTAGAGTTTTCTATGCACAATTGATAACTTTTAATACTACTCTGTTCAGCTTTTTTTCGCAGAACGGTAAACGGCCAAATATCAAAAAAATACGTATTACTGTTGAAGTGATATGAGTTATTTGTTAGTGGCATTTTTGTAAAAGACATAACAGCATCATTTATAAATAAAATTTAGTTTTAGTTGGCTTCTGAGCGGCAACGAGTAAAAATGGTAAAATTACACTTATACCTTTTAACTTTCTCTGTATAAAATTAAAACCTATTCTGCAAGTGCTGCAAGCGTTATGTCCATATGTATTTACATTTAAATTTAAAAGTATAGTAGGTGCCCCTGTAGGCTAGTAGGTAGTGTACTAGCTTGTCAGTATGGAAGTTGTGGGTTCGATTCCCAACGAAGACTTTGGTTTTTTTTCACTACAAAAATAAAAATTGGCTGTCTATGGGGCTGCTCAGCGATGAAGGCATAGTCACTGGTCGCTGTGCTGTCTTATACGGCAGTTAATTTCCGACTATCCTTCTACCTTCACTATCTGTTTCATATCTTCGCTATCCCTTACCTAAAGAAGGTAGCACGGTACTTGACTAAATAGGCATTGTTGCCTGAAGTGCTACTTCTCTTTAAAAAAAAATAAGTAATTGTAAATCATAAAAATATCTTGCTAATTGATTTGTCATTTTCGCTCAAACACTCAAAAAATACTGGGTTGATGATGCCATTTTAAAAAATCGCAGTGATGACCAGTGTGAAGCCGCTACACTAGCCAAATATCCGCTAATTGTGTGGCCTCTACCTTAGAAGCCAGTTATAAAAATATAAAATTGTGCGGCTTTGCTGACGAAAGCAAATAAAGATTTACATCGGACCGGAATCGGTCAGCACTTGAAATTAATGACTACATTAGAAATAGAATGAATTCATAGAACTTAAAAATGTATTTGAAAGAAATAAAAATTTAGTAAACTTTCGTATTTTTGGAACAAATTTAGTAAACAACACCTTCTAAGGAGGTAATCATTTCAATATTTTTTTTTTTTTTTGTTATTACGAACGAATTTCCAGTCAGACTAATTTAGTTCATTATTAAATGTAATTTATTCCCAACTTTTCTTTGAGAATTTGCTAAAGCAGATATCTTGGCTAAGCAGATATTTAAGCTAAGCGCCACCAACTTTTCTAAATGAACATACCAACTATTTACACTATTCTATTTTCCTTGTTATTAATTTTCAATATGGTAGTTGCTATTGTACTTAATGGTTTCGATAGCACTACTTACATATTTACTTAAGTAGAAATTCTTCTTTTCAGTTTTATTATCATTAGTTTTTTCAACAAGTACCATTGCGTCCATTTATAATGCCCAACACTTAATTCCGTTTCAGACAGTCGGATAAACTGATTTAAAAAGACAACAACTATTAGATAGCAAACAACCAAAGCTATTAGTGGTGATATAGCTATTTTCTGCATCGTACGCAATTTATTTTTTTATATGTATATTTGAATGTGTGCTCTGACTGCTTACAACGAAAATGAAACATTTATAGAAAGCCAGTAATAACAAAAATAATGATAACACACAAAGCATAAATTTTTGTGAAACAGCTTTTTCTCCCAGCAAAATTTTAAGGGACTATTTACAAGTGAAATTTAATTGCGACAGGAAATCGGAAATTCTTTATATTATTTTCCGTAGAGACATAGGTATATGTATATAAGATTTAACTAAATTTAGAACGACACATCGACACGTCAAGAGCTTTCTGACTTATTTGTCAGAAGAATGTGGAACAAAGCATATTTATGGGCACGAGCGATTTTTTGTATTAAAAATGAACCAAAATCCTGCAAAAGGTTTGATTGACTTGCTACAGAAAATGAAAATTCAGTTTTCTAATATTTTACTCTTCCTTCCATGGGCCTAACTTGGATGATGTATATATAAACTGTATGTAGTTTTAATAGGACGTACCGCTAGATATAGTTTTGTAATTTTAAATACATTCGTTACGAAAAATTTGAGTCACTCCAAAATATAACAATAATCTCGTGTCGTTAATTATCATTTTAAGTATAATGTAAAACTTACTGACAGTATTTCATCTAAAAAAGTAGATAATAGTGTTAATTTTATTCCTTTTAATAAACCTTTTGTTATATTGAATTCTTTTACAGCAACATAAAAACGCAGCACTCAAATCAAACGATTTATTTACTTTTAATAGACATAAAATAAACACCATGGGTAACTCTGTTTTCTCTAAACGCTTAATTCAACTTGAATTAACTTATTTGATTTGAAGGGCTTGTTTCTAAAAACAAAATAAAACAAAAAACTTAGATTAAGATGATTCAAATTTTTATTGTATTACGATTCTTTCATCAAAGTTTTCAATCACTTTTTGGCAAAATGGCCGAACTATTTCTCAATTTGATTGGGTCCTTAAAGACTCTGTCCTTAACATAGCCTCACAACAAATAATCCAATGGTGTTAAATCACAAGATCTGGCTGGCCACTTAACTGCTGATTAACGTGAAATTATGCGGTCGGGAAATTCTGTGTGCAATAAATTGATCAATTCATTGGCTGTGTAATTTTGTCACCGTCCTGTTGAAACCACACGTCAGTGCTACCCACGTCGTGGTGAGAATGGAGTTTTTAGCATATCGCGATTGTGTGATACATAGACCATTACCGCATTTCTAGCCTCATCTTCGAAAAAAACGATACAGTGACTGTTTCAGCATGCAAAGGCTTCTTAATATTCGCTCTAGGATTTTCAGGAGCCCAAATACGGCAATTTTGCTTGTTACATACTCTGGCAAGTGAAAATGGGCTACATCTGAAAAATGATTTTTCAGAAAAAGCAGCTAGTTGTTCCTGAATGAATTGAACGAATCTACGACGATGTGAACGCTCGTTTGGCTTCAATCCCTGCACCAGGTGAACCTTATAACACTTTAAAGTCAAATCCTTACGCAAAATTCGCTTTGTGGTGTTTTGGATAATCCAAATTTTTGACGTCTAGAAATACACAAATTTGCATCTGCTTCAACACTGTGGCTCTTGGCTGCGAAGTTTCAGTTGAACGATCGTGTCGAATACGCGATAGTGTTCGCATATTTTGCATCGATCCTATTGACTCAAATTTAACGAATAAATTCTTAATAGCAATCTCAGAAGAACGATTATATTACCCTAAAATATGACGAATTTTACGACGAAATGTAACTTTAATAGAACCACAATTTTCATAATGGATTTTAATTATTTAAGTATGACTTTTGTCCGAAATTGAATTCATTGTAACAGATGGCAATGCATTTACTACGTCAAAAAACTAAATGTCAAAACTATCATGTTGTTGGTGTTGCCACAATTGAAAAACAAACTTCTTGTTGAAAACCCCAATCCAAAAATATTCTACTTTAACATCACCCTATATTGTTGTTGTTATTATCATTCAGTGTAGGCGGCTGCTGGGCTTTGTGTTTTGTTTTTGTTTTCTGTTGTTTAGCCTATTTCGTGAAATTTCTTAAGAGCATATTGTTGCAGGCCTTACTTTTTTATTGATAATTATTTTCTTTGAAAACATAAACAAATCATCTTCGTAATAATAGTATATAATTTTTGACCAGTTGTAGTTTGCAAGGCCTTAATTATAAAATCGATATTATTTTACGACTATTCAGCAGATTTATTCAGCAGATTTGGTACTTTTTCTTACAAATTATTTACTGTATTTTTAATATGACTGAAAGTGGGGAAAGTGGCCATAAGCTAAAAATATTTTAAACTTGTTATTAGATCGCCACAACTAGTAGAAAATTGCTCTTCTTGCTTAGTCGATTATTAGTGCGATCATTGAGAATGTTTAAGTAGTCGAATTATTGAAAAGAAATATTCTATATGACCAGGATTATTGATTTTAAAAAATAATTATGTCGCCATGGTGAGTGTGTAGGAAAGGGCGAGTGCTTTCTAAAGAGCACGTCGTCATGTCATGTTTCATGATCAAGAAATCGTGATAGCTAAAGTTAAAAATGAAGTCGTATACCAGGTGACTAAAATGTTCATTCTTAAAATTTTTATTTGGGGCTTTGTAATTTTTGCTACTTGAAACTCTGCATTATAATTGAATTAAATAGCAATACGTTCAATTTGGAACCGAAGTATAAAGTAAAACTTTTGTTTGTGTCAATGAGCCAGTTCATTTACGTATAATATTTTCAATTCGATTTGAGTAAGCTTCCTTTTTTTCAGGCGCGAAGATGCTTAAACATTTATGCTATACAAAGATATTTTTGGTTGAGCAATATCTATTCTTCACAGGATGTTTGATGGGCAGTTTATAGTTATATTTCTCATCAGAAAGCATCCTTCTTCGCTCAGAATGGGTTTGAGCATAATTTTTGAGAGTTTCTCAAAGAATTGAATAATATTCGCTGAAAGGCTAATACTGTTATAGAATATTACTGTTGTGTAATATTGTCCTGCTTCCTCAGCTATATCGGTCATTATATTGTGGATATTATCTCTGCGAATGTCGTTTCTTGTTCATCCTCCACAAGAAGCTCACATCGGACTTTAAAAATGTTTTTTCATGCCTGAAAAAGTGGTTAATGTGGAGTTTTATCAGGATCGCTTAGATATTTTCTTAAGAAAGCAATTCTACCAAATTTTAGTAGTTCTATAAACTTGATACATTTTGTGAATTCTTTTTGTTTATTTAGAAGTTGAGGATACGTAATAAGATTTACATCTGCAGCTGGCAGCGATCCTTAATCAGATGATGGTCATACCACTGGAAATGAAAAGCAACGCCATTCACGCCCTAGGAAGCCGAAGACTAATTCTAGCAACACGACTTTCCTAGTTGCAATTTCGCAAACCACCACTCCTTGCTGAAGAGCTGGAGACTATCCAACTCCTGTCCAGAACACATGTCTAGCATGCTCACTGGATCTAGCATCATTCACCAGGTAGGTGTGATTAAAGGTGAAATGATCCTGGCCACCATATAAAATTGACCTGTCTGTTATGGGGCCGCGAAACCACAACCACCACGATACTTCCGAAGGGCCAACCGCAATTATCAGTCAGAGAAACAGCTAAATGTCTAAAGAGACAAATAGTGGAAACTCTGCGGGCTACTGATTCTCGTGGAAATTACGTTGAGTTTCCAGTTGACCCCTGCTGCCTTCAGGGGACTGGGCTCCCTTATACCCCCAGTTGCATAGGTCTAGATAGTCGAGCGTTCTATAAAGGCCTCTGGGGGGGAGAAGTTGAGGATAATTGTATAATGTTACATTCTTCTTAAATACAGTTTTTAAACGTAAAAATGTTGCTGGGTTTTTCTTTGTACATATTGCAGTAGTCGCCATAAGACTATAACAAAACATTATAAGCAATTTTCTCATTTAGTCATTTTCTTTCTTCTATTCTTTTAATGCAAAATATATTTATTGAAAATGCGTTTAGAAAATTCTATTTTATTTTGCCCTTTTTGCTAAAAGCAACTCTCTGGGGAACAATGTGCAAGCCAGCCAGCTTTATTTAGTTGTTCCTTACATCCTCACAAATGTCTATTTAGCTTTCGGAAGATGAATGGAATGGCGTATATGTTATTCACAAACGTATTTGTATTAAAAAAAATGGAGTATATTATTAAATATTACAAAAGTTTTACTACTTTACAGTTATCCCAAGGATTTTGTATTGAATTAGTACAAGTAATTGCTGGAGCATTCTTGCGTTGGGCTGTTGTAATTGGTTTTTAGTTTTCTGTATATTTCAGTTGGTTGTAGTTTTTCAAAGAGCAATTCGTTGTTTATTTACATTACTTATGTAAGATTTTTTTAAGTACAATAGTCAGTCATGATAAAAAAAAGCAACGTAAGAGAAATGCGACATTATAATTGTACATTTAAATGCAAAAGAATTGCACAAGTGTATATAGCATTTAATTGGTATCAAAACAAATTCGTGTACCAATGTCTTAAGGGGCGAAAAAAATCTATACAAGGAGCGCCTTTGTGCTAAAGTTCTGGCTACTCCTCGGGTTAACAAGAACTTTTAGTCATTTGTGAAAAGAGTAAAGGATAATGCTAGTTCTTCAATTCCGATGGCCAAATATTCACTGATCCGATTCATAAAGCTAATCTTTTGCAAGTAATTCTAACATACCGGAAAGCAAGTCAATCACGCCCGAGCTCGACAGAATATTCATTACTTTGCCAATGATCTTTCGAGCTCGAGCGATTAAAATGGCTTTAGCAAATCTCAACATCAGCAAGTCACTGGTCTAGTGCTAGTAGCACTTTTTAGCACGCTGTATCATGCCGGTGAATTTCCAATTGCAATTTGTTCTGCACTTTCTAAAGTGATGGATTAGTTTTCATTTTGTGAGATACCTTTTTTTTTGTTTTAGGATATGTAGCACTTCAGGCAACAATGTCTCTTTAGGAAAGGGATAGAGAAGAGATGCGACAGGCGGTGAAAGTAGAAGGATAGTTACGGAAATTAACTTACGTATAAGACAGCTAAGTAACTAGTGACCATGCCTTCATTACAGAGCAGCCCCACCGACAGTCAATTTTTATTTGTAGTGAAAAAAACCAAGGTCTTTGTTGGGAATCGCACCCACAACCGCCAGTCATGTAAGTTAGCACACTACCTACCAGCCTACAGGGGCACATACTTGTAAGATACCTGGAGTCCCTAAGTAGGCGTACTTAGGGACCGACAGTATGATTTTCGTAGGAGTTAGCACACTACTACTTGTGAGATACCTGGAGTCCAACCGCTTACTTAGCAACCGACAGTATGATTTCCGTAGGGAGAGTTCTATGGGTAACGTGCTGACTTTACTGTCAGAACAATGGTGCAACTCCATACAGGATTTCGGAAAAAAGTAAAGTGGATCTATATATTTCTAAGTCGTTTGATAGAGTGTCGCATGATGTACTTCTGACAAAACATGTGCTTTTGGTGTTGGTGATAATTTCTCCAGATTTATATCAAGTTTTCTCAGGAATCGCACTATACGTGTTGCTATAGATAGAAGTTCAAGATTAATTTACGGCTACCGCAAGGATCCGTTCTTTCTCTTATCCTATTTTTAATTTTGCTAAATGACCTTCTTTGTCAAACTTTCAACCCTACAAACTCTTTCGCAGATGACAGCATTGTCATTCGTGTTCATTCAGTAATAAACCGAACCAGTTAAATGTGAGTTCCAAAAGGCAAAACATGTTTATAATGCTTAATGACGATCTCGCAAGAATCTCCGAACGGGGTCGTGTGAATAGAGTCGACGCAATGTTAAATGCTTATGCATAGATATATGTTCCTGTTTCTAAGGATGATATAAGTACTAAGAAATGGGAAGCTCTGGATGTTCTTGGCATGAAAGTGTGATGTTCGATGGACTAAGCAAATTTTTCAGTCTTCTAAATAAGCTTCTACATGCCTCAGTTTTCTAAACCGGTATAAAACACACTGTACTTCATCCAATCTACATATTATTTATACCACCTATAGCCATCCAAAAATCGAATGTAACTAATATAGGGCGGCGCCCCAAAGTTTAATTTATAGTTGCTCGATTGGGTACAGCAGAGGGCCCAGTGGCTCTTTGGGAATAGTAGGGTATCCAACTCTATTGATTTTCTGGAGTACTGACGCAATGTGGGTTGTAGTTCACTATTTTATAGTTACTACAATGGTAAGTGCTCTAATGAAATAAAGGAACTTGTTCCCGTTACCCGCACGCTTTTCATTGAAAGTCTATTCATTTGTAGTTAATAGGCTAGTGAATGGCCCTACGAATTACAGGGGAAATTCGTTTTTTTGCAGAACAGGCCCTATATGTAGAATAAACTCCCTTCAGGGGTCTTTTCTATCACAAATACTACTTCCTATTTCCACCTCCCCATACCCTAGTTCTGGCACAATGCATTGCATGAGTAGGGATCATCTCCGAGTGCTGGACCGAAAAAGAAATTAATAAACCAGCATTCCAGTTGGTGACAATTGCTCGTCTTTGAAAGCTCCAGTTGCAAATATTATTTTGTCAGAATATCATCAGTTTTTTATTACATTAATTTTTTTTCCAAAATATTTAACAATCGTTTATTTTATCACCATCTCAACTCAGATGAGTATAACGATCCTTATTTTGTTTTACTGATGGGTTTCGAAACAAGAAAGATATGGACCGGTCAGTAGAATTTATTATAGATAATTGTTATGGGGGGTTCAACTATTTTCACTCACTTCACCAAAAGGAGTTGATTTGAAAGTTTCAGTATTTTTTTATGTATATGCAATTCGCATATACTTTGACTGCTTTCGGATAAGCGAATCTTCAAAAAATATAATTGTGCCGTATTCGTGTCTTCGTATGATCACTTTATTACGTTTGTCATTTATTAAACATACAAAATGTTTGTTGTGCATTTTTGTTCCTTTTTTTAGAAATTACACTTTTTCCTGGAATTGAAATTTATTTACTTAAATATGAATCAGTGTTTGAAAAGAAAAAAGTACGCTATAATAACATAATCTTTAAGCAACAGAAAGGTTTCACTTGTTTTTAACACTAAAATAAAGTACTGATTTTATTTAGCGTACTTTAGTGAACTTTTAGTGGTTGCGTTGTGTTCTTTAAAGTAGTCGGTAAAAAAACGGTAAAGAAAACAGCGTAAACACTAAAAAGTACGCTACAGGGAACTGTTCTCATTTCTTGTGGCAAAACGCGTTTAAATAATACTATCTAAAAGACCGCATCGCAAACCCCCGCCGAACATACAAAAAAAAGCCAGGAAAGACGGTTTTCACTGAAAGGAATGAAAACACTAAAAGTTCACTACCTAAACTATTACAGACCAGTGCACATACATAAAAATTTCACTAAAGTACACTACAGCAGAGATCAGTTATTTCAGTGTTTATGTTCATCAGCCAAGCACCGTTCTAAAAAGTAAGCTAATGGAAACTACACTCATAGAAAAAACAGCAGGAAATCAACAATTTCAACCTTAAATCAACAAAAAACAGCCGTGAAAATGAGCTAATGTTGGAAATTATATATTTAGCAACGTTCAACATAAAACAACTTTAATGCGAAATCGAGGTAGATTCAACGCTAATTTAATATTGCTCCGAGTAAGATTAAAAAATGGCATCTTTAAACCAAGAACGAGCGACATTGAATCAAATATTTTCTACGTCTGTTTAAAACAGAAACATTTTCAAATCAAAAACGTGCATATTTAAATTAAGAGTGCGCAGCTTCGCTTTAACATGGTAGCGTTTTTGAATTAAAAACGTCCACCGTCGATTTAAGGTTGATATTTTCCCACTACAGTGGGACAGAGGTTTATATATTAATAATATACTTACCAACATTTTTAGCATTCATAAATCAAAAATTTATTTTATGATTTGTTTTTTTTATTAAAAATTATAAATATAGTGAATGTATAATAAATGTAATAATATAATAATAATAAAAATTAATTAAAGCTAAACAAAGTGACAAAAAAGTTTTTGGTCGTATATAAATCTTTGTGTTATTTATTATATATGAATGAAAAAAAATGAAATGAATGAATGAAAAAATATTTAATATTTACAAATAAATTTAATCAAATTCTTTTATTAATTCATAACATTGAAAATAAGCATCAGATTGACACACAGGTAATGGATAAAACATATATTTCTTTTATTATTTGTACCGACTTGAAAAAAATTGTTTACCTTTGCAGTCACCTCACTGGGAAAAATCTCACATATGTCATCAACAATGTCATTTGGCTTAACCGATTTTTCACTATAGACTATTTCTTCTCTTATAATATTTATATTGTCGTCGCGTCTGTTATCTGTTAGAATTTTGTACTCTTTATAAAAATCTAAACAGAATTGGCCTTTAGATCTTTGCTTTAATATATCTAGTAAATCCTTGGAAAAAAAATAAAAGTGTATGTTTATTATTTTTACAATACAAACCTTATTTAAAATACGTCTTGTTGAAGATTTTGAAGAAATTGATGATCCCACATTCGAAAAATCTCTATTAATCCATTCCTGAACTTTCGTCGGACTAGAAAGAGTTTCGTTGTCCATTCCAAACTGAAAAAAAAATAAATGCATGATAAATATATGCATATAATTTTTAAAAGGATTAAGATTTTATTCACTTCTTTTTTACGCCACATGAATAACTTCTCCTTAAATTACATTTGCACACCTAAGTGTGGAATCGCTTCGACGAGGTCTTATTTTCTCACATATTGTAAGCGGCTTCAAAAGTTTAAGTTGAAATTTATGTCTTTACCTTGCAATACCGGCAATAATTGCATTAAATTAAATTCCATTAATAGTTTTTTTAAGTTCTTCAAATCATGATCTTCGCAATCTTCCACATCAACAACTGTGCCAATTTCGTTCAATGGTTGTGAGCCACCATTAATTAAAATTTCACTTTCAGTAACTCGAATTTTTCCATTTTGTATTTTTAAATTAAATAAATAAACATTAAAATTACACACTCTATTTGTCTATTTTCCCTGCCTGTCACTGACTACTGAATATTTTGATAAATAATCGTATGACAATGTTGATTGTAAAATTTTCGAACTCATTTCAAAAATGTCAACATGAATTCAAGAATGCAATAATTTAAAAATATTTCGCATTAAATATGATTTAAACGACGCACGTCATTAAAATAAAGTTGCCGATATCTTGAATCCATTATTTTATTAATAAATTCAAAGACGCGCGCATTAAATGTTAGAGCTTGCATTTTTAAATTAAAGCTTCTTCTTAATTGAAAAACTGTTGGTTTATTTTTGAATCAAAGTTGACTTTGTAAAAATACCGCGTCTGCGAATTTCATGTTGATTTTTCTTAATTCATTGTTGGACGTTTTAGAATTAAAAAAATACTTTTTTGTTTTTTAGTCAAATATAAATTTTATGATTGTACTATGCTGATTTCATGTGGTTTTTCTTTATTTCAAGATTGTTCTATTTCAGTTTAAGATTGAAATGCTCAAAGTTGAAAAATTTTTGTTTCAAAAACGATATGCTTCGATTTTAAAATACGATTTTTCTCTTAGTGTATGCATTAAGACACATTAAAAACCTGCCTATCTAAAATGGAGATTGATAATGATGCCATCGCATTGAAGCGCTTGCTGATTATATCGAACAAACAGTTCACTACGGAAACTTTGAAAGATCAGAAAAAGTATGAAAGTATTGAAAAACACATTATAACGAATTTTTTTTAACTAGATATAAATATCTATATTTAAATATATTTAAATATATACAAATGTCTATATATAAATATTTTTAATTATTGAACAAATTTGGCTCCGCAATAATAATTCGTGGGAAGTTTTTATTTAATTAAAATTCTGACACATATACTCATAATATAAATGTAAAATCTAATATATTTTTGCATATTTATATCCATCGTTATGAGTGTGTAACCACAGAAAAGCAAATAATGGAACTAAAATAATTTGCATTAATCCATAAACAATATGAATTTTGATAAAAAAAACAAAGATACCTTAAATTCCATATAAAACAAGAATAAAAAATAAATATTTGTGCAAGCACGAATTTAAGATACTCTAAAATAATATCAATTCTATTAAAATCTAAAATTATATTATCGTACTGAAATTTAAATGCCTTCAATTATTCAAGGTTTGTTTAAATACAGCTGTCAATCGCCTCGGTTAAAACTGTAGTTACTGGCTGTTTGTTCGGTATGATCGGCGAACGCCTCGTTTCTAGATACTACTGAGAAGTTAGTTATGTCTGTTAGTATAAATAGTGTTGGGTTATGTCGTTTGTTTTTTAGAATCGTATCTAATCATGCATATAAATTGTCCAGCCACCTGGCATTTTATGCTGGGATAATTTAATGTTTCTGTCTTTTATAATTTTCTGTGTATGTGTCCCTCTAAAGGTGTTTTTCGTTTGTTAGAGTACATGAGCAGTCGTGTTTACCTGCTCGTTTATAATGTCATTGTTAAAAGTTTTTATCTTGTAGATTATCAATTTTCAAAAATATCCAGTCTTCTTTTTTTTTTTGCTAGGATGTAGTAATGTTATACACTCATCTACTTTCCTTGGTTTTTTTTGTTCAAAGAGAAGAAGCACTTCAGACAACAATGCCTATTTTGTCAAGTGCCGTGCTACATTCTTTAGGAAAGGGATAGAGAATAGATGAAACAGGTGACCAGTGACTATGCCTTCATCGTTGAGCAGCCCCACCGACAGTCAATTTTTATTTTTGTAGTGAAAAAAAAACCAAGGTCTTCGTTGGGAATCGAACCCACAACCCTCATACTGACAAGCTAGTACACTACCTACTAGCCTACAGGGGCACCTTGGTGCATATCAATGTGGAATGCAAAGTTTAAGTCTTCTCTTTTTTCGTTTGTTTGTGCGTAAGTGTTCGGTAATCTTTTTAGTGCTCGTTAGTATAATCCGCTGGAATTAAATTTGTCAGTTGTTTCTGTCGATGTCTTGAGATTATGATCCAGAGTGAACATGTTAAAAAGTTATATATTCTTTTATATTTTCTATTTCCACTTTTAAGTAATATAATAAAAACATCATTTTTGGGAAAACTTTTTAATTTTCAAGTTTCTTTTTTATTAACTGTTTTTTTAAATGGGGACTTTTACAGGCTTTTTATTGCTAAACAAGCTTTAGTAAGTTGCCAAATATTGTTTTAATGAAAATAGCATTATGCATTTTTATTTGTAGTACTATTTACCTATTACTGCTTAGATTTCAACAGGGAACGTAGCGGTGTAATTTCTGTATTAAATATAATTGTCTATTTATATCCACTAAAATTATATCATGCGTATTTGTTGATTTTTACTTGTTACTTGTTTTACTTGTTGCTATCCGGCAACACCCGCTAGTACATACTTTAGTATCTATACGGGTTAATAAGCAGATACGCTTTCCAAATTTTGCCTGTTGTATTTAAAAAGAAAAGCTTATGCCAAAATCAATCTTTAATTGGGCATCCTTTAAATTTTACTCTAAAGTATTTAGAATTTATTGGTTTTGCAGAGTATAAAATATTACGGTTTA
Organism: Trichopoda pennipes; assembly: GCA_030448955.1. Taxonomy (NCBI): domain Eukaryota; kingdom Metazoa; phylum Arthropoda; class Insecta; order Diptera; family Tachinidae; genus Trichopoda; species Trichopoda pennipes. The sequence continues at coordinate 2,992,420 of JASKUP010000033.1, forward strand.
TAATTTAAAAAATCAACCTATAGATCAGTCTATAGAAACACCCTTTAACTTTTAAGTTTATTTATTTGTTATTGTTTTTCTTAGTGTTTACCCTGAACTAGAGCTATACTCTTTGTGAAAATTTTTAGTGAATGTCAGTTGTGCTTCCAAACTAGTTAATCCCATTAATGATTTTGCGAACAGATTCATAATTTTTGATTTATTTATTTTTATTTATTTTTGAGCGAAAGGCTGTAAAGGCATTAAGATAAGATACCAAGTGTATTTCCAACACTAAGACAGATATTTTTTAAATAGTTTTTTCAAATTACAGTTGTGCATGGTCAGTGTTGCATCTTTTTTAAAGGCAGGACCGCCGCCAATCTACCAGGTTTCTTTGTGTGTGGTAGGATGGAGCTTTTAATTAAAAAACATGTTCCGACGTCATTTCTTATATAAAGGAAATCAATTTATATAATATATGTATATACGATACTATTGTAATATTTTTATGGTCACGACCAGGCTTTTGTTATTACAAAATTTAAATGAATGAAAATAAAATAAATAAATATCGGATTTTTCAGCAAACAGTTTGTTTTTCAATTGCGGCAACACCAACAACATGATGATTTTGACATTTACTTTTTTGACATATTTGACATATTAGCAATTGTTACAATGAATTCAACTTTGCACGAAAATCGCATTAAAATTAAAATCCACTATGAAAATTGTGGTTGTGTTATATTTCGTAGTGTTCGTAATATTTTCAGATAACATAATCGTACTTCTGAGACCATTATAACGAATTGTGTCGCTAAGTTTGAGTCGACAGGCTCAATACAAAATGTGCAAATATCAACGCCTGTTCGAGCGGGTCATTCAACTGAAAACATTGCAGCTGTAAGTCACAGTGTTGAAACTAATAGAAATTTCTAACCGTTCTCAACAATTGGGGTTATCTAAAAGCAATACATGGCGAATTTTGCATAAGGATTTTACTTTGAAGTCTTGACAGTTGATACAGGAAGTGAAGCCAACCGAGCATTGACATCGCCGTACATTCGCTCAATTCGTTTAGGTACGACCGGCAGACAAAACCAATTTTCACTTTTCAGCGTATGTCAACAAGCTAAATTGCCACATTTGGGCTTCTCAAAATTCTAGATCGATTATTGAGAAGCCTTTGCATGCTCAACGTGTCACAGTATGGTGCGCTATGTGTTCTGGAGGAGTGAGTGGGTCGCTTTTTCAAAGATGAGGCTAGAAATGCGGTAACGGTCAGTGGATCACGCTATCGCCAACGTGACATGTGGTTTCAAAAGGCCGATGCAACATGTCACACACAATCAATTTGTTGCAATCTAAATTTCCCGATTGCAAAATTTTAGTTAATCAGCAGCAAAGTGGCCAGCCAGAATGTGTGATTTAACACCACTGGATTATTTTATGTAGGGCTATGTTAAGAACAGAATCTATACGGAGCCAATTGAATCGATTTTAGCCTTAAGACTCAAAATCCGTAATGTGATTAAGGAAATAGGACCGCCATTGTGCCAAAAACTGTTTAAAAACTTTGATGAAAGGATCGACATCTGTTAGCGTGGTCGCGGTGGACATTTGCCAGATATCATTTTTTATATATAATTATCGAACTTTTCTTTTCGTAATACAATAAAAATTTGAATCATCATGATCTCAATTTTTTGTTTTCTTTTGTTTTAGAAAACAAACTTTTGTATATCACGTTCAAAAATTTTGTAATGGACAGCGGCGTTTATTTAGTCAGAAAACAGAATTCTGAGGTGGGAAAAATTACTTTTGCTATAAAATGAAAATATTTAGCAAACTAAAGTAGACTCTTAAAATATTTTGATGCTGCCAAGCATTTTGTAGTTTTAGATTTGAAAAATTAATATTTATAATTCTCAAATATTTATGGCTTGATAGGCCTATTATAAAATTATAAACGTGTAGAAAATTAACTTGAAATATTAAAAAAGGGTTGTGGGTGACGAAAGTTATGAAAACAAAACACATAAAACCAACTAAACATGAATATTACATTTACAAAAGGCATACATTACAATTCCATACCTGTAAAAAATATAAAAAATAAACAAAAACATTCTATTTCATGTTTCCAATTCAAACCATACGCGATTTAAAAATGAAAAAAATAGTAAACAACAACAACAACAACGAACCAAATATTAATTTTTTACACAAGCCAAAAATGGTAAATTTTTTTAAATTGCATATAAGGCGGTGGTAATATGTGGTTAGAATCTTTATTAGGGTTTTGATAACTTTTTTAAATATCTTTGATAACACAAATAAAATTAAAATTTTACATTGATATGGTAAAATGTTGCAAACGAGGATAATAAATGCACTATTAACAAAAAAAATTAAATTACGAAAAATTAACAATATTGAAATATTGTTAGAACAAATTATAATTTAACTTTCATGCAATGTTCCGTTTTTCAATTTTACACAAATGTGTTTAAACACACTTTTTTTCGAAAACTGGTGACCCTGATTTTGTTAACTACGGGGCTATGATATCCTTTGTGAACAATGTAACCAAGATGTGGAGCTTTATTAATCTGTTTACTTTTTTTCAATATGTGCTTTGCGCTCCCAGGAATTTTCATGTAATTCCTTAATTATGTTTCAAAATTGGCTATGTTTGGATCGAGCTGGAAGGTGAACCGTTACAATTTTTGAAGCAATTTTTTTTTTGCTCGCATTTGGTATAAGTTTTCTTTAAAATAGTCCAAAAAAATTTATAAGTACCGAAATAAGTTTCAAATTTATAAGCAAAAACGCCACACCAACTTTTTGGGAAAATCCAATTCAGAAGCTTGTAATTTTATAACGAAACATGATAGCCAGAAGCCCCCCTTTTATTATAGGCGGCCTATCGTCCGCAGCTTTATTCAGAAATACCTCTGATTCACCCCTATTTTATTAGGATATCTTCAGCGGTTAATGGGGCTACCGAATTATTTCTATAACAAACGTGTTCAAACCACTGTGCACTCCTGAAATATGATCATCAGTTTGACGCTTTTTGAAATAAATCAATATATCTAAGAGCTTTCGCTATGGTGCTGTCAATACATTAGCAGTCATCGTTGCTGACATGTTGTCTAAAAATTAAGTCATCTGCTTTACAAAGGACAAAATAAACATAATTTTTTTTTAATAATAAGTTACAATAAAATATTGTTAATTTCCAGTAATCGCAAATTACAAATGCTTACAAGAAAAAGCACGTTCTGGCTAGACGCTTATTGACGATAAATAAAAAGAGTGCATGATCATCCATTCTGTTCGAAAAAATCTGATTAAGTAGCAAACTAAACGATGACAGCTAGTCAAAAAATCAAATAAAATGGAGACAAGAAACATTTTTTAAATTGTAATAGTCAGACAAACAATTTACACAGTTTGTGCTTTATAATTAGAAATTAACAAGTTCTTAATACTTGAGGTTAAAATTTAAGATATGGCCTATGCTGGCACAATCTGGCTGGCCATTTAAGTGCTGATTATCGTGAAGTTATGCAATTAGAAAATTTGGTGTGCAATAAATGGATCGTTTTATTGGCTGTGCGACATGTGGTAACGTCCTGTTGAAACCTCATGTCAGTGATATAGACGTCGTCAATAATAGAACAAAATTAAGTTGCTAGAATTTCGCGATAGCATAATTTAGTAACCGTTACCGCATTTTCAGCCTCATCTTGGAAAAAACACGGCCCAATCTGGCCTCTAGACCACATAGCGCGCAATACAGTGATACGTTTCGCTCTAGGATTTTGAGAAGCCCAAATGCGAAAATGTAGCTTGTTGTTGTGAAAATCGACTTCGTCTGAAAAAATGATTTTTTTAGAAAAACCAGCCGGCTTCAATTCCTGAACCTTGTAAGGTTTCAAAGTCAAATCTTTACGCATAATTTGTCATGTAAGTGTTTTCGATAACCCCAACTGTTGAGAATGGCGAGGAATTGACAAATTTGGATCTGCTTCAACACTGTGACTCACGGGTGCAATGATTTCAGTTCTCTCGAGCCTAACGACTCAAATTTAACGACCAAGTTCTTAATAGTGGTCTCAGAAGGACGGTTATATTCTCTGAAAATATCATGAATTTTACAAAATGTAACTTCAACAGAACCGCCATTTGCATAGTAAATTTTTATTATTGTAATGCGATTTTTGCCAGTGCATCTACTACGAATAAGTCAAAAAATCATGTGTAGAATTCAAATGTTGGATATTCTTGTCATATCTTTTCAGGTTTTTAAATCGTAACATACAGAAAATAATATTTGATTTGTTTGCCTCACCTTCTATTTTATGTTATCGAATGATACACCTGAGAGAAACACTGCAGCATTGTTGTAGATTTACGAAGCAAGGCACGCAGCCAAGTTTGTGTAAATATGGCTCCTGTATAACGTTAAACACGAAGTGAAATTTACACCGCAGTCATAATAAAATTTAATATTATTGTTGCAATTAAAAGCAAGGTGTAAAATAACCTGATTTCATATAACAGGTCTTTAAAATCGAAGCAATAGTGTGAGTTATATTCTGATTTTAAAAATGTGGTACAGATAAGGCACTTTCTTAATATAATAATGGTCAGGCAGTAACTATAGCTGGTGTCTATCTACGGAGTTCGATTTATGTGATCGTATACTCCAATTCTATAGAACTGAGATGAGCTAAAATTGTGATTGTATTCCAGTAAAACAATTATATTCTATATAATTAATTTAAGCATTAAAGTTTTATATGGAAATAGAAAAATAAGTTTTATATTTAATTTAAATATTACTTAAATTATTATACATATTTTAGTATTCTCCTTTCAGAGCATATATTTTCACGGGAATGCACCTAAATTACAATTTCTTAAATCCTATTGTTAATGTAAAATGTATTCATTTTTTCCTGGTATTTTGTTATATTTTTTTCTATGCCACTCATTAAAATTGATGAATACTAATATGATGAAAAAATGACAAAACTAAACAAACCTAAACCTAAAAAAATTTCTGGTATAAATTTCATGTGCAGCAAAAAATCTGTGAAAACCAAATTTCTAACAAAAAAAGTGAACATCATCATACACTCATTTCATATTTCGTTTCAAATAATATTGTAACATACCAAAAACAAACAAAAAAATCCTATAAAATTAAACATCACTGCTATTTTTTAATTTTTGAATGACAGAGGCTGACAGAGCATATCTATGTATTCACTAGTTATCACATGCTGAATATTAAAACATAAAAATTTTTTTTGGAAAGGCGGAGTCTATCTAATACAAGAATATGATTTATTGGTTTTGCCTGTCATATAATGTAAAAGGAATGTAAAGAAATTTCGAAAACTAAGAGGGTGAATGTTTTTAATATCCGTTTAAATTTTTAAAACAATTCTTTATTCAAAATTTTTTTCAATCAATCCATTATGAAATGGTTATATGTAACCATATTATAATTATAATTTCAAAACAACTTCAGCAATTTTTGCTGTTAAAAAACCTAAGTTTATGAACACAATATTGCGTTTAAACATCGGAGCAGATTCATAATGAAGAGCTCGTTAATTTTTTTATCAGCTGAGACTTAAGGAATGGAGGACAATGTCTATGCATTTAAATTTCCATGTAGTAGACGGACAGAAACCTTATTTGATAAATTTATATATGTTTTAAACTTTCGCTTACAGCGGCACTATCATCCTCAGTACGCATATTCCTTCAACGTGTTGTTATTATTGCATCAGTTAAAGAAAATGGCTTGATCAAGTGGACGATTATGGTCGTCGTTTTTAAGTTGCTGCTTGAGTTGATTTCAGTTTGGCTAATTTGGTAGCGTTCAAGCATAATTTTTTTTTGGAAAGTTCGTATTTACAAGGAAAAGACGATGAGAAAAATCTGCAGACTGTGGTAAGCATTCTTTAACATTTTCAGAAAATTTGTATGTAAGACACTTTAAAAAGTGAATAAGTTTATGTCACATATGATATGTATCTTATCGTCACGTTTAACTGTCAACCATGTTTAAATCTAAATAAAATATTTGGATACAATCAAAACTCATAAAAGAGCTCAGGTTTTTCAGTTATTTCTATAAAATTTTTTTAGAGAAACCCATCACATGCATTAGAGAAACAACATCAAAAATTAATATGTGCCATATCTGTACATATCATAAGATTATACTTGTATTAGATAGTCACTGTTAACATATCTATATATTTATCGACAAGTTGCCAATATTTATTAAGGAAATTTCAATTTTCGTTTTGGCATTTTTTAAACCCAAAAAAGAAGATTTTTTCTAGTCGATTGAAAAATTCTTAGTCAAGCAAATCTCAAATCTTTTAATGAAAACATGTGGAGCATAACAATGCTAACTGATCTCTAATAATGGGAGATATGACGTGATAAGGTTTACATCTGTACCTGGCCGTGAGCCCTAACCAGATGGTGGCCATTACCACTGTGGATGGTATGTAGCGCCATCCCCGCCCTAGAAGGCCTTCGTATACGTATATCCTCCGGTCACTCCTAGTTGCAATTTCAAAAGCCTTCACTCCTTGCTTCAGAACGCATGAAGCTTAATATAATTAAGAACAGGACCGCATTCATACTAACTGGACCTGAACCATTCTGAATGATCCAACCCACAAACTCTCACGAGGGCCTCGAAACCACAACCACCACGATACTCCCATATAGGGGCTTCTAGGATGAAAATACAATACGATGTTGAGTGGCACAAGCAGAGTTTTTCAGGTCGCCAAACAAGCATTCAAGAAAGTGCCTTTAAAATGGTGCAAGAAATACTTTATTCTAATTGATTGCCCTACCAGTTTAATTAGCCTGAAAATTGAATACAACTCTAGAGACCATATAGGGTAGAGGGGAGAAAGATTTATCTGTGATAGTTAGGTATTCAATACTATTGACTCATTTGATCATCGATGTAATGCGGAATGTTTTTGACCGTCTAATTGTTACCATAAATTTGCTCTGATGAATATTGAAAATCATAAAAAACATAACCCCTTGTGGTAGAAAACTTTTTCAGTCAATCAATTATAGAAAGGTTATTTAAAATGTTTTTTTTTTAAATAACTCCAGGAATTTTTGTTCTTTAAAATCCTAAACACATCAACAGAACATCGGAGCAGATTCATAATGAAGATCTCATTAATTTCTTCATCAGCTGGGAGTTAACGGGTGTATGCCAATATTTTTGCATTTAACTTTCCATGTAATGGACGCACAGAACCCATGTTTTTTTGACCAAACATTAATCAAAGAGACAATATCATCCTTCGACTGAGAAAGAATTTAATTTTAGTTCCCTGCGAATATTGAAATCAAATATCCAGAAACAAAACATCTTCACTTTTCCTGGCAAATTTTCTAGTTCAACTTAATCGAGCAAACTTAAAGCGAGTATTAAACTATAGAAAGATAATTTTTCAACTACTCAAATGTTTGTTGAGTAGATATAGTGTATGTATATAAATCGTGTATTATTTGTCAATGTATTTCTAT